>CM056607.1:17690247-17881978 GCA_029721355.1 Tegillarca granosa
CATTACTTGTTTTTATATTTAACAAAAAGTATAAAATTTTCTTTCATTTACATCCAGTTATATCCGATAAAAGAAGAATAAATCAGTTTATATCAGTTTATGATTTCTATATATGTACTTTGAGTACAAATGTACCTATAATCATGAATTAACTTTAATCAAAAAGAGTGTAGTTGAGTAATAGTGTTTAACGTCCCGATCAAGAAAATTTCATTTATATCGAGACGTCACACTTTCACTTCGTAATGCCGCGTGTTGGTAAAAGAAGCCACTATTCACTTTCCAGTCTTGGGTTTGAACCTACGACCTCCAACTTATTAATGAAAGAATTTAGCAAGCAAGAAAAAATAATAACTAAATGAGGCATTTTGATAATTCAACTGATTTGGATCACGTACACTAGATGACGCATTTGATACAGAATTTTTACTTTTTTCGTTTTTTGAAACTAACCTAGGACCTTACATCATTATTTTTGTTCTCTCAGCGCACCATGCCTTGAAGACTGTGATGTTATTTCATAAACCAGGACTTAATATATAACAACCAAAACTAAAAGAGTTACCTCCCTTTATTTCATAAGAAAGATATGCCTGGTACACAATGACATGTCTTAAAGAAATGCGGCCACTTATGACGAAACTTTCAACTCAAACATAGCAACATATCGAAACGAACGAAATATTTAGTATTATAACCACCTATAATAAAATTCAGATGTTTTATGTGTGCTTGATATTTAAGAAATGTAACCTTTTGAGTAACAACGAGTGCTATACAATTCAAACTAAATGAAAAAAAGAAATATCGAATGTTAAAGTTGTATTAATCTACAAGTAGTCCAGTCAATCTATAACTGGACCTTGAACTAATGCAACAATTTTTCTTTGTCGGTAAATGATGGGCATCGACCCCTTATCAATATATAAAAAAGTCCCAAAAAAATTCGAGTAGTAGAACATATTTAAATTTAAACGTAAAAATTCGATATTGAACTCGAAATTTTTAGCTGTTATTGGCCTCCACCTTTCAACCGGAAGGTTACAAAAACGTTTTTGTCAACTTTCGGTTTACGACGTCGCTCAATATAAACTACTGCAAAGGAACATAAACAGATATTATTACAAGAACATAGAGTCAAATAATTTGTTTACGGGAAAATATTACCGAAAATGCAAACTTATGCAGTTCTTGATTCGTTTTTACGAAGGGGGTGCATCAACATGTGCTTGCCAACGGAAATGTATTCATTCCATACATTTTATCGAAAAATACGTTTTTAATGAATCAAGCCTTTCAAGGTAAAAAAGAATATACAAAAAAAAAATACGATTACAAGAAAAAAAGAAACTTTAATGATGTTTTAACAAATTTGATGCTTTTTGGTCTAAAGGGGACAAATGCGGTCATTAATCAACGTCAGTACTGAGAATGAAACCCCAGGTTATTGCAAAATATAGCGATTTCAGGATTTCTATTACAGTGACTTTGTTTCTTTTATAAATTTTTATTTGAAAGAAATTAGTTTTTGATGCAATGTCTTAATATTTTGGTTTGTATATTGCATTTTATGTAATTTGTTTACTATTCAGTTTATTTGCAACTGTAAGTAAAAGGAAGGAAGATGGATAACAATGCTATTAACAATGTCGCAATTAAATCGTTACCAGCTGTGTGTGTGTGTGTGTGTGTGTGTGTGTGTGTGTGTGTGTGTGTTTCCTCGTTTTATTGGTTGCCCTTTGATGTGTATTGCATAGATTTGTTAAGCGGTTCTATGTTAATAGAATGCATAAGATGCCTTCTTAAAAAACTAAACTGTTGCAAAAGCAAACAACAATCTTTTTATTTATGATAAGCCCCGGCTAGGGCTGAAATTTTGTTTTGATATAGAGTCTTCTGCAACATCTCCTCGGGGACTTCGATTTGTGCAAGTTCACTTAAAACCGACTTCTGCAGATGCCAAATATCAGTTTTCATACTTATCGTCGGGTATAGCACTGCTTTGGTTATGATCTTAACCTTGCAGAAAGGGACTCGATACTGCTTACTAACAACATTTTAATTCTAATTCAATCAAATTGCTCCCTGTTCCAAATAAATTGGTCAAGATTGTCAAATGTTAATATAGATTGTGATAATAAGTGTTGCAGTTGTTTGAAATACTAGTATGGACTGTCCTGCTCGTTTGTCGAAATTAGAAAAAAATATATTGTTTCCGAATCAAACCAGGGCTGATTGATTTGACGTAAGTTTGTATTGAAGGAGGTTAGAATTAGTGTTCTTTTCAGTCCATTTATTGACTATTTAAAGCAATGGAATTAGTTTTCGGTTCGGCCAATTTTTTTGTAAATTGACTGGACTAAAGTGGAAATTCCATTTTAGTATCTATATATTACCTTACATTCTACAAACATTCTGCTTTATAGTGTGGCAATATTAACTGTGCCACTTTTTATGCTCTACAATCTGTTTTACAATTTTTGAAGAATAATCAAATTTAAGAAAACACTATAAATAAAACTCGAAATTCTTAGGAATATGACATCGATCAGTTTTCTACCAAAATATATAACGTGTTTTATCGATGCACATTAGTCCAGAGGTGTTCTCTTCGTATGTGGAGGGCAAGGGGTCGTACCCCGGCCGGGTCTGACCAAGGCTTGAAAATTGGTAGTGACTGTTGTTTCGCAAAGCACTCGATATTAAGAAAGAAAAGTCGCAGGGTCCTTCGGATGAGACTTAGAAAGTGATGCCTCGTGTCACGAAAGACGTGACACGTTAAAGAACTCTCCAAGCACATTGCCCTAAGTGCACTGCAAAAGTTAAAATTTCTGTCATATCACCTGCAGCAGGTACGTCTCGATATAAGTGAAATATTATTGACTTGTACGTAATACCTAATTAAATCAATACATAATAACCTTAGTTCAGTGTTATTCTACCTGATTGTATATTGTCTGTCTTTTCAAACTTAAGTCACCAGACTTTTTTGAAATACTGACCGCACTGTAGCTGTAAATAAGTCACAATAAAGTGTGACTTTTTAGAGATAAAATCATTGAACACTTAATCACCTCTTTATAGTTTGAGAAAGGATACGCCATCTGTGGCCACTTGAAATTGATAAATCCTTTAAGGTCTAGAGAATTAACGTCAATTTTTACATAACGCTCACTTGAAATAATAAACATTTAATAATCTAACCTTACAATAGTGCGAATGCATTTATCAATCGATCTATCTGTTACTCTTGCTCACCTTGAAAAAATGTCAACGGAACTTTCTATAATAAAAGTTTTTTTTTCATTTTAGTCGTCCATCGTCAGTAGTCTAAGCACTTACACGTTTCCTTTTTCGTAGGCAATGGAAATAAAAACCCGATAAGAATGTTTTACATACTTTGAGATACTTGTTCGCCTTGACCTCCATTCAAGGTAAAATCGACTTTTAAATACAAAACCTTTTCATTAACAGAATTTCCTTAAGCTTGAAACTCAAATATAATATCAGCCTATAAAATGTGGTAGAAGTTATTTGTCTTTGACGGACATTAACGTTGACGGTGACGTAAAGTAGTTAAACCATTAAAATTAGTTATACCGTAAACTGAAAAGCATAGAAGTCTGAAAATATAGATACAGATGGTAAACAAGCATCAGAGAAAGGTAAATCTTTTTAACAAGGTAGACATTTATCAGAGATGTTTTAAAATGTCAATGAAAACCATTTTTGTCAGAAATTTTTCATATCTTTGCCAAAATGATGTTTGTACTTTACTGAAGCATAATAATGTTTTTTGCTGCAAAGGCTGTTTTTATATCAATTTTTTTTTCACTTTCAAACCAATTTTGTTAAAATTGCTTTTTGAGTCATACTTTAGAACATTTTCTGACCATTCATTAGACATTTTTTCTAAATGATGGAGAAGTAACCAACTTCGATTAAATAGGATTTCTAAAAGAGCAAGAAAAAAACTCTTAAAAATAAACTTATAACATGTAAAATTTTTCTTTTTTTGCATTTTGGTTTGATTTATTCATCAGTTGACAATAAACAAAGTTTTCAGTTTTCACAAAGTACTCCTAATCATTGTTAAAGTATTGTCATAAATCAGAAACAAAAGTGCACTAACAATTTAACCAATCTTATTAAACTGTGTCATTAAATCTTTCCAAACTCTGTCAACATTTCTAAAAACACATCCTCATACTTAAGAATTCTTATCAACATCGTAAGGCGTGTTTTCAATCTTCCCAGACCAATATCTGTAATGATGAAGAAGTGCTGTGTTGTTATCTACTGGATACCGTGTGAAAGACGTGTTTTAAATTTCAGTACAAAATGTATTCCCATTATCTCAACAAGTTCAGGATTTATGATACATTTAGACCTTTTCTTGTTAGGGTAAGCATTTTTATCTCTTGACATTTTCAGAAACGATTGAACATTATATTTTAAAGCAACATTTTCTTCGAATAATTTATATTGTTTTTGGCCAAATTGTCCTGAATAGGGTATGTCTAAAATTATATTCACCATAGCCTTGTGGCAGTTGATTCATCATCTCATTCCAAGTCAATTGATGTCGTGGAATGATAAATTCGTCTATATCAATATACACTAGGTATTTGGACTGTTTTTCGTAACGGTATAAGCAGTCATTTTCAGCCGCTATTTGGCCTCTTACATGTATGTTCGGAAACATATTTCTTGGCAATTCCCATAGTAAAATATCAATTGTATTTTGCCTGTGGTAATGCATTAATACGTTAGTAATTTCAGTGGTTATATTGCAGATGTAAAATACAAATTTTTGAGCCCCTATAATTTTTGATAATTCTATAAATTCGATAATTTTCATTTCCGTTTTTTCTTTTTTTTTATGAAGTATAACGGCTGTAGACATATTGTAAAATTGGTTAAAACGTTTTGTTTTTTGTAAATAACTTTCAAGTGGTTCATTGGTATGACGCACTGCTCTGGGACAAGCGACACAGCAAATGGCATAGTAGAGTTCTGTACAGAACAATCAAACAGGTAACTTGTATATCTAAAGTAAATATAAAATACAAAAATAACTAAATTAAAAAATTGTTACAGTGAAATAGAAGTGACAACAAACACAATTTTTCACATAATTTTAGCATATTTTAAATTTCAAAAACATTCTCAAATTCATTATTACTATTTACATAGACTTTTGTGGTAAAGGAACATGTAATATTTTTCATCATTAAACTTTATATTGCCATTAAATCCAGTGTCTTTTCAAATATTGAAATTGAATATCAGTTGTTCGCTTTAATTTCTTTTTTAAATCTTATGAATTATAATATCTAAGTTATGACAATAAATAAATGATTATTTAAATTTCAAAATGGTTTCATGCAATATTTATACAAATTTTATGCAATATTACAAAGCGACCTTGCTTATTGCGAGTTATTTTTACAAATCACAGTAGACCAACACTCAGGGTACCGAAGAAAAATCCTACTTCTAGAATTAATTTGAAACAGCAATTTTTTTCTAGTCATAATATAAAAAGTAAAAATTGATGCATTTAACTTACAGCTCAGGTGTAAAAATTAGCAATCGGACTGCATAAAAGCAGTAGTGTTGACAAAGAAAAATGAAGAATTACCATTAGCTGCTTCGAACTACGTTTTTCTAACTGCTACATAAACTTATTATCTTCAAAATAACCATATTTTCCACATCAAAGACGTTTTGATTGTTTATATATGCTAATCAGCAAAGCAAAATTAATTTGCCAAAAAGTTGCAATTTTAGATCATTCCCTAAATGGACGGTTTTACTATTATCTTTATGTTTCCTTACTTGAATCCATGGTGATCTGGGACATCTATCATCTCTGCTTTCACCACATATAAAACGGGTTCTCTATCACCATACCAAACTTGGCAAAACACCGTCTGCTTCCGTTTGAGTAATTGGTACCAACTATTCTGATTTTTGATCCCATCAGAAATGCCGAATACACCTGAATATCCGTTTCATACCCAACAGGTTGCCATAATTCTTCTTCAGCTCTTCTGGGGCTTTAAGTTGTTGACAACTTGACATATTTCTAACAAGTAAGCCCTTTGTAGAATACCTTGTCATTATAAACCGTTTTATGTTTTTGGTACTATTTTTATTGTGTAGATACGTGAAATTGGTGATTATGAAGAGCGATGTCATCATTGCAAAAATTGATAAAATGTATCTTTTATTTATCACAGTTATTTGTCGAAACATTTAGAGTTGATTGTTACATGTGCCTGAAAACAAAAATATCTGAACATTTAAAACAATCATGCTATGATATTACTATTGGTTTTATTCCTACTAGACAGGTATAAAACAAACATACTAGTCTTTGTCCATATCACAATCCGAAAACAAAGTTAAAACTTTGCAAACTAGCAAAATATGTTATACACGTGAACTTCCATCAAGAAAGTTAGGCCGGTTGCTTCGGAAGGGTCAGCACCTCCTGTAAGCTTGCAAATGATATGGGTATCTATTTTGTTAGTTAGATAAATATTCTCAATAAAGCTGTAGATAATAGGCATTTTGAATCTGGACTTCTGATTTAAAGAGGTTTTCACTTTGATCACATACTGATTTGATGACAAATAAGACTTTATAGTTACAAAGGAAGTAAGAAGAACTTTCTTAACATAAAAAATCATGTAAAAATGTAAAAATAAACTTTTTGGATAGCAAAAGAAAGCAAATTCCATTTTAATTTTTTTCAGTCAATAAGAATCTTGAGAATTTGAGTCTTTGGAATAAAATATTTTATATATAAATGTTTTAGTTTTTACAGTGGGAAGGTTATGTTATAAATAATTGTTGTGTACCTAAACGTAACTTAGACCTCGGTGATAAATTGTATCAAGATTCTATGGATATGATTTAAAAGAAGATTCATAAATAAAGGATACATAATCGTGTTTAGATCTTAATGTGTTCTGTACAAATAAGGTAATTATGATGGATTTCAAACCCAATATTTGTTTGATAAAACTTTTTATAAATTCAGCGTATTAAGACGTTATCCATTTGAACTTTTTATACAAGCGGTAAAGGTATTCGGAGTTACTTTGTTGCGTTTGTTGCAAAACTACACGCATGAAGTAAATCATCAAAAAAGCGATAATATTTAATAACATTGCACATTGTAAAAAAGATCGTTAAATAATGGCAACCTTAAATGTCTAATACGTGCGCCCCAACATATTACGTAAAGTCATTATAAACTAAAATTTCCGGTCCGCTCTTGTACACAGGATGAAAATTTTGTATATGTAACAAAATTTTTGGGAAACGATTTTTAACGTTTAATTTCAACCAGAGAATACGAAGCGAGCCTCGCTTATTAAAAATACTTTTTTATGCCTTCTTACAATTTTGTTCTTAAGCTGATTTATTTTTATAAAGTTGGTAAAAAGGGGAAGTATTAAAGTCAGAAATGAGAGTTTTGATTTCATAATTATCAATGATCGATTTACATAACCCATAACATATCTTCAAGTTAGAAATTGTTCCTAATTAATTAAAAAGGGAAACCGTTTTCGGAAGACACGAGTCTGTTTTTATATATAAAGGTACTTACCAGATGAAACAGTGAACTAAATGAATTCCGGTGTAATTGGTGACTTTTCCTGAATAAAAGTAGTGAATAACAGTTCGTGTAAATATCAAACTAACAAGTTAAAACCAAAATGAATATTGAGTATGAAGTGTGCCAAAATTTTAATATTTATTTAATATAATTAATCAATGATAATTCGTAAAACAATCATAATTCATTAACAATTTCAAAAATCAATGCCATCCGATGATAAACAGCTGCTGGTAGGTTTAATAACTTTTTTCCAATCAAATTTTAGAGAACTTTTCGTTTGAGAGAGAGAGAAAGAGAGAGAGAGAGAGAGAGAGAGAGAGAGAGAGAGAGAGAGGTTAATTTTGACTTGAACTTTTTCTAGATTTGTATTCACTAATTTATTTTTCGAAAACATAATTTTATAAACGCTCATACATATTAACATCTGTCATGCAGAGTGCTTTGCTTAGTTTTCTACTTACCTTCGTTACATAAGAAGCAGGAGTAAAGGATATCTCAAGAAAATTTCGAAATACAAATTGGGAAATTAAAATTGTTACTTCTATTCATGCTAATATAGTCTTTAGTATAATGTAAATAAACACATTATACATGTATAATGATATTCAATTACCACTTTCTGATTATCTAACAGGGAAAAATTAAAATTTTATCGCTTAAAAAATATGTATTTATCTGTATTTTCATATATTTTAAGATCTTGCTACGGTCCTACCGCAGGATTTTTGGAGTTTTGTAGTCATTTGTAAAAATAGCTATACATAAAAATAAGTTCAAATATGAATGTGCCTCATTTTTCCAGGTCCGGATTACATCTGTGATATAAGGAAGGCATTCAGATTAAATATCTGTGATGCAATTTTTACTGTTTACTTTTTTCCTCATTAATAATAAAACATTCAATAAAGGACATAGATCCGTATGTTTGATTTATATTAATTTTTTATCTGTCTACTTCAGTTGATAAATGATGTTATATATCAGATTTTTCGGCCTCTAGTGTCACTGATGAAGAATGAATTTCTGAAATGTGCACATATGGCACATCAAAATTTAACTGGTATTTTTGTTATATACATGTATTACTTCTGAGCGCGTACCGCTGCTGCTGGAGTAAACTCCACGAGGGTATCTATAACTCAGTAGACAGTATTCTGAGCTGTTAGAAATATACTACCTAGCAAAATTTTCGGTCGTTTTAATTTTTGAAATTTATGTAAAACTAAGGTTTGTTATCTCATGCAAAGCATTCCTTAGCTGGCTTTGGATTCATATAATTTTGGAACTTTAGATTCATTAATGTTTAACTGTTTTGCTAGTGTATTTTTATCAGTCAAACTTTTCGGCCCCTATTGTCACTGATGAGGAATGATTTTCCGAAATGTGCACATATATCACATCATAAATTAACAGATATTTCTGTTATATACATGTAGTAAAACAACCCTATCCACCTATGTTTGCGTATTTCCCTCTTTGCAAAGAGTATACGACATCTAAGTTATCACCTATTATCGTTTGGATATTATGTAATACAACGAAACATTTTTAAATAAAAATATATCAATTCTAGATATTAAAAAATAAAAAAGAGAAAATTTTTTTTAAAAATTACAGTTGTTACAAATTAGTTTTTTCTTTTACATAACAGTTATAATATTGTCTGTTAAGGTTTCATTAAGTTAAGAGTATACCCTAAAGTAGAAATTATAAAAACTACTTTTGAATGACATATTTTCAATTAGCACCAGGCCTCACACCCTTGATGGGAGTTCACATTTATAACTTAATTTGCCGGTTTTCAATTCTTTTTTTTTTTTTTTTTTTTTTTTTTTTTTTTTTTTTTTTTTTTGGATTGTGATTTGGACATGGACTGGTATGATTTGTGTTTATTATTAGCATATTAGGTAACATTATACGTCAATGAACGCAATAAGTTTAACAAACAAGTCACAAAGATATTACAAATATTACATATGAAACAAAGTTACTTGTAACTGAAAATCATGCAATTCCCAAACAATAAACTAAGACCAAAAAAAAAATACAAGATGAATCATGGAGATTCATACATATCAACCGCTGATTTTAAATTTAAGACATTGGAAAAGGAATACTGGAGAAATACAAACGGGTGTGATTATTATGCTATTGACGTGATCTTACCATCGTATTTAGATCAAAACAATAGTTCTATGTTCCTTTCATTTTCAAATTTGACTTCGCAAGTGATAGGTATGTCTAGCGAGGTAGAAAGGGCTTACTCTTCCGGAACACCCCGACTCACTTTTTAAGGACGTTCACGTGTATAATTGAATTGGCCAGTTTTTTTTCAAATTCTCACTTCTTCTTCTTCTTTTAGATTTCTTTTAATTTTTTTTTTAATTTCTTTTATTTTTTTTAAATTGTTATTTGGACATGGTATGTTTGTGTATTATTTTATTAACATCACAACTAATAACCAATATATAAGTCGGTGTAAAAACAGAATAATTAAGTCTAATTCAACTAAACAATCGATAACCAACTCTTACATGTATATGTTGTTCATAACATTTTAGAAACCATAACATTTTTACTGTATTCGTAATATTTCAGAGGTACATAAAATGAACTACTATCTATGACCTTTCTAACTCCGTTGTGCATGACCCGTCAGGTTCTTTTTTATTATGGAAAGAAAGAGGCTACTATGGTTGAAGGTTGTAATGGTTTCTACAATCATTTGTTGTCAAATTAGTTAGAATTTAAAAAGTGATGAAGGATTTAAAAAGTTTTGAAGGAAAGCTAAATTATTCATCATAACTGCAATGATTGTTTTTAATTGTAAGCAATTAAGCTGATATGATGTTATCACGTTAGTGAAGTTTCAACATTGTATACCTTTATACTGTTATTAAGCTGGACTAGTTGCGGAAACATGCATATGAGAAAACAAGAAAAATTGAACCGTGCTTTGTTAAAAAGTTTAATTACTTATTATTAAGATAAGGATTTTTTACCAAAGGCTTTATTATATATTTTTAATAATTTTTTTATAACTTTCTAACTTTTAAAAAAAAACTTTCAGAAATTGATTGATATAAATAAATCAACAAATTAACATCATCTAAAAATGTTTAATTAAAAAATTGAAATTTATAATTATTGTAATTATTTCAGAAATGACATTCTTTTTGTCAGTGTTCATGCGTTATGAACGGCAGTGGGCTGTCGCTGATTTTACATGAACAGTTCAATTTCAGATGAAATATCCTAAAAATTTACTTTTTAATATGTCAGTTAACTGCCAACCTCCACATCGTCAAAATGAAATATCCCAACGTCATGACGTCAGAAAGTTCAGAAAGGTCATCAGCGTTCATAGCATATGACCGCAAAGTAGAGTAATAGAGTCATAGAAAGAAAGGTAATAGCAATTTGTAAATATAAAATCCTGACTAATACGTTTTATAACATATGAAGTATGATTTTTATATAAAAATAATTGGATGAAATAATCAGCAATAAACAAAAAATATCTGGATTTTAAACCTTCAAATCAACGATTTTAGATGTTTATTTGTTTATTTATTTAATTCTTTATATTGTCATGTGCAAAATTTTGAATTTCGTACAAAAATGCACATATTGAAAATTTTAAATATATCTTTTTTATATATTTTTCTTAAAATTTCTGATTATAACTTTTAAAATTATACAGAGATATTTTCGTTATTCCGAATTTCCTCTGACTTAATTTTATGCTTCACGGCTGTATGTAAGGTCAGAGCAATTTCTATATCAAAACCGGAAATTTTTCTCTATTAACTGGTGTCGGAAGAGGCGCAGTCTTATTTTTCTTTCGATAATAATTGTGAAAATGAATAAAATAACTAACCTCGATTGATAGTTGAATGATTTGTCTTCCAAAATACTAGTATATGAATGAAATAGTCATTTTTTAATCCGAATTATCAAAACAGCGGCGAAGACTTTTTTTAAATATTTAAATATTATAAATAACAAATCATTTATCTATCATATAATCAACTTGCTTTAACAAGTTTTACAGATTACTCTTGAGATTAAATGAAGAAATATCTACATTGTGCTCAAAGTACTTATACAGTTGACACGCTATCTATTGTTGTTAAACTAACATCATTGTAATATCCCTTTGTAAGTTTTTGTATAATGGTATGAAGTCTATAGAAAATTCCCATAGTCCGCAATGTTAAATAGTACAGCTTTGGGTGCTATTTTTTTAACTTCATAACATTCGTTGAGCACCGTTCATTTGGTATGATAAATTACAACCTTGTAAAATTCATACCGTTACACCCCACCATGACCATGGAATTTTTGAGCTATCACAGGATGTAAACATATGGGGTCAGTTCTGCACTGAATATTATGGCAATTTCGTTATTAACAATTAAGATCTAATAAAATCCAATAAATGTTTTTAAATAATTTTTGCCAAGTAATTTTTTCATTTTTATTTACCAAAATACTCTTTATTTTGGTTAAAGAATTTCAATCACATGGGAGATGACATATATTAACCAATCACAGCCTGTCAAGTCAGTTTACCACATTAATGAGCAGGGTAGACACAAGGCCGCTTACAACGCATGGATGTTTTATAGTCTTCATACATAATGTAACACAATGATAATCTCCATTGTGTTAAAAATCTAAATCTCCGATAACCGGAGTAGAATTTCTCTGATAACATCAATGCTTTATTTAACCATTATAACAACGAGTATTGTATAAATAGTTCTTTGGCCTAGTTGGGCTTACATTTTTAAATATTTGCAACGACCATTTTTTTTTTTAAATGTGCCATGTAGCAAAATTTTTAACCCTTGTAATTTTTGGAAATCGTTTAATTACTTTAAATTTTTAATTTTTTTTAATGATATATGGCATTTCCCTTAGATGAGTCAATTTTGTAGCGTATTTTGTTAATGTTTCAAATCATTGCATTGTGGGATCTGTAATACTTAGTAGTGTACTATTTTGCCGAATGTGTTACATTTCCATTTTCAATCTGTCGTCTTTTGAAGGCATTTTGTTTATAATGTAAGCTCTATCCATTCTCAGATATGTTACATGTTGAGTTTTCTGGTTAGTTTTGATATCTGTGATTTAAAATCTGTCAAATGTTGTCTGTATTTGTTTATAATGAGAAGCATTCCTTTACAAAGATCAGTTTTATATTGTAGTGTATTCTGTTGTCGATGTGTGGGTTGAGTTGAGTAATGGTGATTAACGTCCTAGTCAAGAATATTTCACATATATCGAGACGTCGTCAGCTATAGGCGAAAGTGCAAAAATTTTAGTTAAAATGTTGATGACATTAAACAGCAGGGTTCTTTATCGCGCCACGTTTATTTTAATTTCCCATACGAAGGAACCTTGACTTTCATTTCGTAACGCCGAGTGCTTGGTGAAAGAAAAGTCACTATCCACTTTCAGGTCGGGGTTCGAACCTGCGACCTCCAACTTACAGAGCGAGCACTCTACCACCTGAGTTTCGCCGATGTGTGACATTTCCATTCTGAGATATATTACATTTTGTTGTGTACATGTTTTATGTTTCCTACGTATGGAATTTCCTTTTAATAATCTGTCATATTTTGCAGAAAACTTTATTTATGGTATGTGGAATTTGCATTTTCAATCTGTTACATTTAAGGGTGTGTATTTTGTTTTAACTATGTTCCATTTCCATATTAGATTTGTCACATTTTTATAGTGTGAAACATTTTCATATAGCGTTGAGTTATGATCTGTCATTTAAAATCTGTCGAATGTTGTCTCTGTGTTTATAATAAGTAGCTATTCTATACAGAGATCTGTTTGATTGTGTGGTTATTCCGGTGTGTAACATTTCCATTCCGTTATCTATTTCATTTTGTAGTTTACATTTATTATGTTTCAGTTGTATGCCATTTCCGTTCGAAAGTCTATCAGATTTTGCATAGAGTAATATTACGAGGATTGCTCGATATGTATTGTGTATTGTACGATATCTCAAAAGCATTCGACTCATATAGAAATATCACAATAACATTCCTTAAAAGTATTCTCCGCGGTTTAATATACATAATTTCAATTTCTGAATAAATCTCTGGTATGCGTGACGGTACGCTGAGAAGCACTGACTGATGGCTTAGCTACCGGCTTGTCGGGACTTGTAACGACGATAACTTTTTTAAGTATTGGAAATAAATAATAAAAGTCGCACGGGACTAAATCTGGAGAGAATGGGGCATGTGACAAGACGGTTACCTTCTACGACTTTAAAAATTGCTTCACATATTTTGATGTGTGAATTTTTGTTTATGGTGCGAGACATTGTCATTTTAAATATCAAAATTGCTTTTAAATGATTTCTTATTATGATCGGTAGCGTAGTACCGTTGCACAGTGTGCAAGGCATCTTATATGACTTGTTCTCAATCCAATTGAAGAACAAAGAGTGGAGAATTGTTTTTGTTGACGGAAATAGTATATGTTAGCAATTTCTTACCCAAAACTTTTTCTCATTCAATGAACAGAGTATTGTCATTTTACATGCACTCTCATTAAATTCTCGGGGTGATCGATTGGTAGGATGTTATAGCGTTAAACTACTGTATATAAATAGTGTCCTTGGTTGAGGGAAATATACACATGAACTGAAATGTTGTGTTTATAATTTTTTCCCTTATTAAAACAACAAAACTGAAAATTGACCAATATAAAGAGTGGAAATAAAAGTCTGGATGTAAAAATAAATGTATCTTTTTTAAAAAACAAAATTGCTGGTAAGATAGTGGGATATTTCAAGTTAGCTAGAAAAACTTTAACCACACCGTCGGGTACAATGTTGCCTGATGTTTACATAAAGTGCAGATCAAAGTGCATATTACTGCATAGCTAGTTTCGAATCCCAATTTGTTACTTCGCTTGCCGAAGGTGTTTTTTTCCCGAGCACCCCTGTTTCCCCACCATCCCAGAACTGACACTTCGTTATATGTAAAAGATTCTTGACTTTGGCCTAAAACATCACTTATCCAATCTTATCTAAAATTGGAAATTTTTTAAAAAGTCTGCGTTCTTACTTTAAATGACTTAAAGACCTGGCCCCGGTTTCACAATTACAGTCAAACCTGTCTATAAAGGTCACCCATGGGAATCAATAAAAGTGACCTTTATGGACAGGTGGCCTTTATATACAAGTTCAAATAATATAGACAAAGAGCAACTGGGATAGAATTTTACTGGCCTTTATAAGCAGGTGACCCTTATAGAGAGGTTGCCTTTAAGACAGGTTTGACTGTATTCCTTAACTGAGATTTTTCTTAACTTAAATTTAGCAATTTTTAGCAATTTCTATTTGAGTTAAAAATAAACATTTGCGATAAAACTAAATGCAGATGTTACATGGTTGAAGGGTTCTTCAAAATGACACTTTACATTACTAAAAATCTCAATAATTAACAAAATAATTAAGATTTCAAATTTGCCAGATTGAAGTTAAGGAAAATCTAAGTTAAGGATTGATTGTGAAACTGGGGCCTGTATATTTCCCTCGGTTCTGTACAACAGTTTTGACGTACTATTCTTTCAAGGTTGTACATTTCATTCTGCACTCTACAATCATTGTTAACGTATTACATCTTCCCGGGTTGTACATTTCAATATTAAAGTGTTTTTTTTATTTTATTATTTATTTATTTATTTATTTATTTTTTGCCGTATTATCCGATGTTATCTCAAACCAATCCAGAAATATTCAGCTTGTTGCTTGCCCTATAAACCGATTTTATTTCAAACAAACCTGCCAATCAAAAATCTTTTTAATTACTATTTGCCGATATTCTGATCTATGACACAATCTTTTATATTTTTTTTTCATTTTACTAGAATACCTATTTTATCTTACCACTAGGTAATTAAGTTATGTTCAGTTGTATCTATACATTTTTCCATCTGATTAATTTTTTATGTATCTTATTATAAGCAAAGTCGTCAATGAGAATAAATATTACATGTATTGTTTTTATCTCATCCATGCATTAAGGTATTTGGTCCGAATGCTTAATTAAAAAATTAAATAAATACAAAAAAAGTTTTTTTGACTTGTTAATAGACATATATCTAAATATTTTTCATTGATCAAGGAACCATGACAATTTTGATATATAAATAAATAAATAAATAAAGTATCATATGTTTCTTTTAAAGCCATTTAATGGTTTCTTGTAACTTAAATGATTTAAAAGATCAGGGGCAGATAAATACTATTTCTAATATATATCCCTTTATCTTATAATCATAGAGAGGGTCTCAAATTACAAATGTGTAATATAGGGTTATTGAACCGATATTATACAATTATTGTCTTTGAAAGAGGTCAATACATGGTTCTATGGACTTGATGCAACCAAGGCCTTCGTCCTCGGTGAATATTGGTTGCAACAAGTCCATAGAACCATGTATTGACCGAATTCAAAGACTATAATTGTTTTATTATATGACAAATAACTATTTGCCTATTTCAAGTGAAATTAAGTAGATTCCATGCAATACAAACAATACACAAAATGTCGTCTCCTCCATCATGACTGAGCAACTCAACGGAGTAAATAAAGAAAATAATTGGATAATTTTGTTGTGACGTCATTGAGGCTGAAAAGGGGTCTGAACCAGTCCGGACCTCATATTATTGACCGAACGTGCATTTAGACAAGCAATACACGAAATATTTAATGACACGTGACAGTATGACGACCAATAGACGAAAAGAAAGAATCATAGTCATATAATAATGTGAAATATGGTCCCTAGTTGACTCAACATTTGCACGAGCTTGTGATAACCTTTTTATTAAATAGCAAAATATATTTCATTTGCCTCCCACTTGTATTTCATCTAAAAAACATTTTTGTCTCAAAATACACAAATATTGCATTAGTTCTTATATATTAAAATAAGAACTAATGCAATATCATTTTTGGAAAAAATGTCCTCTTCAGCCATTAACGTGTCAAAGTGTGAAATATGAAAAATGAATTTAGAACTCAAAGTTTGCGTGCAGATATCGAAAAATATAACACGCTAACACCTCGGAATACATGTATGTGAAAATAAATTGCTATAAAATAATAAATCTTATGTCTGTATATTTTATTAGGAGAAACCTATCTAACTTCAAAATACATTATTGAAAGTTTTTCTCCAGATTCTATGTAAGTAAGTTAATTGGTTGATAGAAAAGTTTAACGTCGCATCAGCAAATCGTTTGGTATTATTAAAGTTCATGTACGTCGACAGTGTGCGAATGTGTATTATGATCTTCCTTGTCCTAAAGAACACTTGAGCATTTTTGTCAAAGTGCTAGCTCACCGAGTCTATATACCTCCCCAAATCAGATTAAGAACTTAGTGAACTGGTCTTACTCTGTACCTTAATGCCAAGCACCGGACGAGGAAGCAGAACATAAAGTTTTAACGTTATATGCAAGACCCGACCAGGGTTTGAACCCTCGACCTCCTGCTTTCGGTGTTGTTGTATAAGGTTTAGCACGCTTCAATATCGCAATTCACTGTCTGTGCAACTTTTAAAAAGGTCTCTTTTATAGTCCTCACGCCACTGGATATTTATTTGCCAGTGATACCTTGCCAATTTTGGTAATCTAACAACTATCACATCTCAATACATGTTTATTTTGTACACTGTGCTGCTTCTCTTGAATCATGTATGCCTTGTGCATTATTAATTATCAAATATAGAAGTGTGACAAATAGTCCAGAAAATATAAAATAAAATATGCTTATAAAGACCACACAAGTATAAAGCTTTATTATGACAGGTGATCGTTATATAGAGGGTATAAATATTGAAATCGGAAGTAAACGAACCCTTACTCATAGGTCCTAAAGAATAAGTGTTCCTATTTAGAGGTGATCACTATAGCAGGTGTCACTGTATCATTTTTAAATATTTTACCCTTACAATTATGTTAAACTCGCAATTCTTAAGAGTTGGAAATGCTTGCTTTGGAGTTATTTGGAACCTCACTGAAAACGTCTTTTAATAATCCGACGATGATGAAGAACCTCCTTTTTAAATTCTTCTTTAACAAAATGATGTGTCACATCAATTTTTATGATATAATCAATATTTTCAGGATAAAAACTATACTTAATTAATTTCATGCCAAACTTATAATCAAACAAGGCTTTCAACAATGCAAAGGAATGTTAAAAAAGACATTTGATAAAATATAAAAATTAAATGTAAATTGTTAAACCGATTTTAGGATTGCTTAATTAACAGTCTTCGAAATAATAATAAAAAATCTATAATAAGCGACTAGCATTAAAGCATTCTTTGAAAAATACAACAAATCGAGTAGATGAAAGTAAATAGAAAATAAGTTCATTACAACTATGTCCATAAACAGAATACCGACAGCTGTTATTTTGTAAACTTCACTTTTACGGAAGTTTTTACAATTTTTTATTTTTTTTTTTTATCTTGTTTATCAAATTCATTGTTGATTTCACATAAAAAATTATAATGTCAAAAAAAAAAAAAAAAAAAAAAAAAAAAAAAACTATATATAACGTTAAACGAAAAACATCAATAAATTTATGCATCACCGATGTAGTGTCCGGGTGTGGTAGTAGCCACACAAGTATCTACGAAGCAAAAAGTCACGTTTTGGTTTGACAAAAAACGACTTTATAAAAGAAAGCGTTTTTCATTTGGTGCAATTTTCTGAAGATTGTTATATTAAAGACTAGTTCATGCATGTACAACATATCAAACAGTCAAGTATCTTAGCTTTCATACATCGCTGACAAACTTAGAATAACTAATGCCAGCAGATATTTTTCTTAGTCTTGGTTGAGTTTTCGACAAATAAAAAGTGATGCGTCCCCTGTTGGTCCTATCACTTGTTTATCTAATATTTGCATTCCATTTGATAAAATAAATTTCTCTTCTTCTTCTGCTCCCCACCCCATGCCATGTCCAGCGCCATTTGTAGACGACAAACTACAAGGCAGACATGCAAATAGACTAAACGTATAAAGATTTGCCGCTCTTTTGTTCCCCGCGTTTTCTGAATGATTGCTATGAACCCTTGGGTCGACAATGCTTACTATCCCATCATCTTTTAAAACTCGTTTGATTTCATTTAATGCTTGAACTGGATAGGACAAATCATGTAAAACATCCCATAATATTATCCAATCAAATGTATTTGTCCAGTCGTCCGGTAAATCAGTTATTGATTGTAAGCGAAAGTTTACATTTGAGCAGTTTCTGTCTTCAGCATTGCGTCTTGCCTTCTTTGAGCAGCTTCCGTCTTCTTCAGCATTGCGTTTTGCCTTCTCTATTCCACCTTCGGCAACATCTACACCAGTTATGCTGGCTGACTGAAATGTCTTGGATAAACAAACAACCAACCTTCCTGTTCCGCAACCCAGATCAAGTATCGATTTTATGCTGTCTAAATCTAAAATTAAAAAAAATATATTTTAGCTGGTAGTTATAGAATTATAAAATACTAGTTTTGAATTTTTTGTTGTTGTAATGTCGTTTAACGTCGCATCAGCAATTTTAACTATTCGCAACGAGAGCAAGGTTATTAATCTCTATGGATTAATCTAAGAACATGTTCGTGTGTGCCTAAGGTGTTAAGTGTGTATTATTGTCTATCGTGTATTAGCGCTTACTTACGGCGCCCTTTTAGTAAGATGCTAGCTCACAGAGTAATTATGCCTCATACAAGCATACCACTTCCCTAGTCCATTATCTTGGCACCGAATGAACCAGTCGATACTCTGTCCTCTAAAGGTCCAGCGCCAGGCGAGGAAGGAAAAATAATAAAAATAAAATAAATTAATAAAAATCTAATGTACCACCTGTGCCAGGTTCCAACCCATGACCTCCCTCTCTCGATGCGAACGCTCTACCAGTGGGCCACCGAGCCGATCCGATATTGTATTTTTCTTGATCATGATGAGGCAATGAATAAAATTCACTGCTATCAGGTGATAAAAGCCTTATAAATGATTCACCAGCTTGAAAAAAGCTTTTTCCACAAACCGGAAAGACATATGCATGTTTACAATGACGTTTGTATGACAGTGTTGTACGATAAAAAGCTTTAAGCAGCATTTAATGATAGTAACCGTCACAGGTTGGGTCTCTCCTAAAAGTAATAATCAGTGAATTGGTGGTTGAGTGGTTTAAGTGAGGTCTTACGAATCACAGCGCATTTCATCGCAGGTTTGAATCCCAATCGGTCAGATTCTATGTGATTTCGCTTGCTCAGCGTTTCCTCGACCATCCATAATTTAACACTGATGATCGAAATGGTCTCATTTAAGTAGCTACTAGTAATCAATCGGACATAATTTAACACTGACGATCGAAATGTTCTCATTTGAGTAGCTACTAGTAATCAATCGGACATAATTTAACACTGACGATCGAAATGTTCTCATTTAAGTAGCTACAAGTCATTAGTCAAACATAATTTAACACTGGCAATCGAAATATTCTCATTTGAGTAGCTACAGGTCATCAATTGAACACTGACGATCGAAATGTTCTCATTGAGTAGCTACAAGTCATTTGTAGATACACTTTTAACATCGACGATCGAGTCATTAGTTCATCGACGTTCGAATCATTAGTTCATCGAGTCATTAGTTTATCGACGTTCGAGTTATTAGTTTATCGACGTTCGAGTCATTAGTTCATAGTTCATCGACGTTCGAGTTATTAGTTCATCGACGTTCGAGTTATTAGTTCATCGATGTTTAAGTCATTAGTTCACTGATGTTCGAGTTATTAGTTCATCGACGTTCGAGATATTAGTTCATCGACGTTCGAGTTATTAGTTCATCGGCGTTTAATTAAGTCATTAGTTGAGCTTAATTCTATTTTTGATGTTCGAGAAGTTTTGAAGTAGCTATTAGGTACAGTCAGATACAATTTTGACCATATTTGATACCTTCCATTAGAATAGCAAAAGATCGTAGTTTGATAAAGTTCATTCTTCGAAGTTCGGTAAGATTTCGCAAAATTAGCTTTAGGTCATTATTCAAATAAAAACTGAAAACTGACAATTTGACATGTAATTAGAGGTAGCAAATCGGATCCTTTTTTTAACTTCAAGGTTATATAAGTATCCATAATTTTAAGTAGCAATTGGCCATAAGTGGCACACAATTTTAACACCCACGTTTATCATGTTATTTATTCCTATAGGTCAGTAGGTCAGCACTGAGTTTTTAAGTTTTTAAACTAAGCATTGGCTCTTTTTTGTTAAAATAAAAAAATAATCAAGAGAGAGAGAGAGAGAGAGAGAGAGAAATGATGTTTTTTTGTGTAATTATTTTCGTTCGTAGGTTGGTTTGTTTAACGATACCTTTAAATGACTTTACCGAAGATACTAGTTTGTCGGCTGATATGTGTATTGAATGTTTCTGATCTTCATCGAGCCATTCCAAGAACTCTGTTCTCTCAGAATAATCAAAACCTATCAAAACCAAATGAAAGATATTAAATATTCTGCAATAAAATAATTATATATATATATATATATAATTATTATTTGATTATTTGATTATATATATATATATATATATATATATATATATATATATATATATATATATATATATATATATATATATATACATGTATATATATTCGGAGCTATATAACATTAAAAGATACTCACAAAAATGGTAATAATGGAAACTGATTACTTACGAAGAAAATAAATCAAAATAATCCTGCGTTCTGTTTCTTAAAAAACCAAACACTGCATTGAACTATCAATGGCTTATTTAGTATCATTTAAACACTTAACTGTTTGCTGAGTTATATTATGATGCATGCATAACATATGAAATGATTTCGCTGAAATTCACTTTTTTCTGAGTCTGAGGATCACCCCTTGAAATTTCGTTTGATGGAGAGAATCCAAAATTACTCAAACCACAATACATTGGTAGAGTGTTCTCTCCATAAGTTGGACGTCGTGGGTTCGAACCCTGGAAGGGTCTGACCCAAGACTTGAAAGTGGGTATTGACTGTTCTGTCGCAAAGCACTCGGCATAACGAAATGAAAGTCACGATTCTTTCGGATGGGTGGACGTGGCACGATAAAGAACCCTGTTGTATAATGTCAACAGCGCAACGCACACGCAAAATTCCTGCATTTTCGCCTATAGCTGGCAACGTCTCGATATTAGTCAAATATTCTTGACTGGGACGTTAAACACCATTACTCACTACTGACAACCATAATTAATGGTCTAATTGGTATTTTGTTTTGTTTCTATTCTTTGTTACTATGGCAACTGTAAATTACATGTTTTAAAGCACCGTCTATATCATCCCGATGTTAATATGAGACAATCTTGTAACATTTAAATTAGAATCTTGTGTGAATGAACCAACCTGTTGGGCCATTTAATCTAAAGCATGCCTCTACGTCACTGCTTGTTTTTGCTAATAATGGAACCACGGCAGCAAGCAGTGAAACACCTAAAGCAGGTTTGCAGTCCTCGGGAATATAATACTTTCCTTCTTTATCTACATAAACGATCTCTGCAGCAACCATGCACCCCAACCATTCTCGTACATACCTGTAAAGAAAAACATTATTCATAAATGTCAAACTTCATTCGACCAAAGGGTTGTACATTCCACCTGATCTGTACATTATAGTACTTCCTGAAGCGTTTTTGTCGTTCCTGCAGTCTACTCTGCGCATGAGTTAAGAAAATCTTTGAGATATATAAAATCTTATTTATTTTTGCAGTTAATTATTGCAGAACTTTCAAGCTTAGAGGGCGACAAGTGTAAGACGAGTAGTGACTGACAAGAAAAAAATTCTCCTGGCACTCTGTTTTTTCTCTACCATCTCTAATAAACTGACCTTATAGCAAACAATACTCATCAAACGTCTGGTCTTACGGTAGAGTACATGCACAGTACAGGCCTGTCGAAAGTTTAACACCGAGTTCACGAAAAAAAGCAATATTTAATATACATTCCTATACAAATAGTTAATAGTTTCAAAGATATTAAATTAGCAATTTAAGTCTTCTTTTGCAGTTGTGACCTTGGCGTTTCAATATATGACCTTATACCATATATCAAAATGATCATCATGTCAATTCCTACAATATTCTAATATACATGCCTATACAAAAAGTTAATAGTTTTCAAGATAATTAGCAATTTAAGTCTTCTTCTGCAGCTGTGACCTTGACCTTTCAACATATGACCTTGAACCATATATCAAATAATCGTCATGTTAATATCTACAATATTCTAATATACATGCCTTTATAAAAAGTTAATAGTTTTCAAGATATATTGACAAATATATATTTTTAACAATTTCCCCACTCAGTGACTTACAAGTTCCCTGTTTTGAGCCCCATGGCCACCATTTGTGCAAATCTGAAAACAGATGACCTAAGAATGTTATAAATGAAATAACTAAGGTATATCTCTTGTAGATTCACTATTTCCCAATTATGGAATCCCAAGGATACATAACTCTTTCATTTGTGCATATCTGAAAGGGCTTCACCCAGGCATGATGGTTACCAAGTTTCATTAAATTTGGCCCAGTGGTTTTGGAGGAGAAGATTGAATGTAAAAAGTTTACGCACGACGCACGACGGATAGCAATAGCTCATCTGAGCTCAGGTGAGCTAAAAACAATAATAATAAATTTAAAAAATAATAAAAATCAAATTTAAAAAATAATAAAAATAAAATAAAATAAAATAAAATAAAATAAAATAAAATAAAATAAAATAAAATAAAATAAATAAATAAATAAAACCATTAAATAAACGGATGGTAGAAAAGATACATGTGTGATTTTTTTTCAGCAATTTACATCTGAGAGAGATTAATTGTATATAATAATAATAATAATAATAATAATAATAATAATAATAATAATAAAATATATCATTTGTTAAAGATAAGGAATATAAGTGCAAATTAAATAAATTAAATAATAATAACAATAAGGTTTTTTTTAAGTAATAATAATAATTATAATAAATAAATAAATAAAATAAAAATGAATAAATAAAATAAAAATAAATAAAAACAATAATAAATAAATAAATACCAATAAATAAATGGACGATGGAAACGATAGATGTGATGTTTTTTTTCCAGAATTGCATAAATCTTTTATATTGCATTATGGAGCGGGATTTTAAAAGCAAAAAACTGGACTTCTACCATCGCGGTTTTAATTTGGCATTAAATGTACCTATACAGGTAAACATCAGGTGTCATAATCCTAATCTGTTAATCCCCTCACCATCAGATACCTGGCTTTAATACAAGACGTTTAAAACCTTCAAAACAGATCCTAGTGTGAAAAAGTTTGTCAGTTCGCTTGCCGAAGTCAGAGTTTTCTCCGGGCACTCCGGTTTCCTCCACCATCCCAGAACTGACCGACTCGAAATAAGTGAAAGGTTCTTGACGGGGCGTAAAACACCATTACTCCACTCCACTCTCTTTTTGACTTACTCCAGAGTTGGATAATCTCACAATTTTCACTCTAAAATATGGCGATATACGCGTAAATGCAGGCATGTTTACTGAACTGATGTTTTCTAGCTTACGATCGAGGGGTCGAGTGGCCGAAAAAGTGCCGAGGAGCCGAGCGGCCGAAAAGGTGCCGAGCAGTCAAAAGGTGGCCGAAAAACAGCCGAGCGATGGACAGCAGCTGCTGAAAAGGTGCCGAGTTGTTGATTACTATTGACCAAGACATAACTGCCGAGGGGTCGAGACGAGCTGCCGAGTCGGCACTAAAGTGTTTAACTTTCGACAGGCCTGTACTAGGTCTAGCCATTTTTATCAGGTTATTAAATGCATCTTCAGCTCGTACCAAATAATTATGTTTATATAATAATTACTAATAATTACCGAAAATATCATTTCAATAAAAGTTTGTATTTTAGAATTAATGTTGTGATTGTTTTTAAAAAGCATAATTTTACCTTTCTTTAAGTTTTAGATTTTCAGCTATATCTTTTGCTGTTGCAGCATCTTTTGTTGTTTTGAAGAAATTGAATAAACCAAGATTATGACCAAGTGCAATAGCTAATGCAGTGACCCCACTCGAAGCAATGGATGCAAAATTCTCTAGGTACGGCTTACTCATATTTTTAGCTGAAAATAGATAATCGAAAGTACCAGCTTAATTATTTAATCGACATCAGAGAAACTAAAAACAGGTCATTAAATAAATAAATAAATAATAAATAATAAATAATCGAAGTTACCTGCTTTATCATTTGTAGTCGACATCAGAGAAACTAAGAACAGGCCACAAAATTACAAAAGTAAGTTAATAGATAAATAGAAAACAAGATAAACCAAACTGTCTTTTAAGAGCCACTACACAACAAAATCTCTTTTTGGCTCTGTGACCTTGAACTTTAACCAAATATGGTATGTGACATATCTCATGGGTAATATACATTTGTTACAAGTTTAATCGGAATCAATCCACAGACGTAAAAATATGGAGCGAACTAAATTTTACATTACAGACGTGGACAGACCGACAGACAGACAACAAAGACATATTCCTATTTACCCCTTAAAAATAATACGATTATAAATCCAGGGTATTATCCTGTTGTTAAATACATGTTTTTATTTACTATTTTTGTTCCGTTTCATAGTCGATGTATAATGCAAAAACTCAGTGGAAAGTATGGAACGCCATAGCTGTCACGTTTCTTATAACGTATAGTCAACTTTTAAGGCGTTCCATAGTAGAGGATTGGATAAGCCACTTGTCAGTGATGCAGAGCTTTAGTGTGATCTGATTTTTTTTTAACTCAGGTATTAAATGTTCTGTTTGCAAATATTATTCATGCAGTGTAATGCTTTTTAAACAGCATAATTACTCATTGCTCAATTTCAATAAATAAAAATATATAAATATATTCATGGACTTCCCGTGCTTGTTTCATATTCTCAGGTAAAAGAAAAAAATATACAGTACTTTTTTTCTTTAAAAAAAATAATAATATGAAAATTAAAAAAAAAGATATCAACTATAGATTAGGTACCGGATGTGTTCTTAGCTTTTTGAAAAACATTTGTTAATCGAGCTTGTTTCGTGTTTTGAGGTATATTTGGCATTCGAGATTGTTTTGTTCTTTTTTCTCTTTTGTAGAGATATCCACATGGGCTTTGTTTTTGTGCGTATTGGTATATATATAAATTATCCACAAGGGTCTGAGGTTGGTATGTGCACTGGGATAAATAAGGTGATAAACAAGAGCTTTGCTGGCTTATTTGGTATTCTTTTGGTTGAATAATGTATCCACAAGGACTTCCTAGTTCGTTTCGTTCTCTGACAAAGTTCTTACATATAACCGCGATTTCCCAAATTCCTTTCAATGCCTGGCGGGTGTGTGTAGGTCAGAACAATTTATATATATGTATTTAAAAAAAACAACAGGGTTTTCCGAAACCAAATTGTTTCGGAAGGGTCATTGCCTCATTTCACTGCACACTAAAAATATTAATGGGAACGTTGAACGTTGAAAAGTAACAAACCTCGATTGATAGGAGAACGATTTGTCTTCTAAATTATTTATCTATTTCATGATATCTTCAGTTGGAAAATTCAGGTCAAATTTTTTTCAGTGTTGGTATCGAAAATTACGGATTTTTTTTATATAGAAACTCTTCTAATAGACATAAAATGTTTAGATCAGAGAGAATTCGGACTAAGTTACCCAGTGTAGATTCGTCCGTGTCGCTTGCGCTCAAATATAGTTCGTCCTAATTCCCTTTGACCCTAACTCACTTTATGCCTTACGGACGCGTCTTGAAAGCATAAAGCGAGTTAGGGTCAGAAAAATTCGGACTAAATTAGTATGCATTCAAGACCATAAAAAGGATTTATAAATTACGAACGACATGCAGGACAAATCTTATTTTTGTCAATATTTCCGCTAGATAAATACGTGGGTATGTACACGTATACCTCAACTTATCAGCCGTCATAACAAAATCTATAATCAAATGTCAAGTAGTTTGTAAGCAGTAGGTTAAAGAGAATAAGGCTCTTTACCTGTATGTCTGTACAGCAATTTTGTATCTGCATAAGCCATCTAGAAAGAGAATGACTCGTGAAACAGGCACGTTTCAGAACCTTATCAATATAAGGAATTAATGCGGAAGTGATGCTTCATATATGAATGATGCTGCTGCTCAGAAAAGCTCCGGCATAATTGCATAAAGCTTACCTTTTCCGTCCTTACCCTTCAACTTTTGACAAAAGTTTTGTTTAGTGTATCTTAGGTCACGTTATCTCTATTCCAGGTTCAAAAAATAGAACGTTTTCCATCTGCCTCATTTAGCAGTACCGGTTCCCTCCCTTCGATTGTCCGCGAACTCTTTCATGATGTATTTGAATAAAGTATCTTTACCCTATTTAAAAGATTTACTTAGTAATTTTTAATTAAACTGTTGCTATATTGTAGGTTGAATTATTATTATTATTATTGTTTTTTTGTTTTTTTTTTTTGTTTATTAATTATTAATTAATTAATTAATTATTTTTATTATTTATTTTATTATTTTTATTCTGTTTTTTAAATTTAAACAAGATAAAAATCTACTGATAAATAACTGTTTCTAAGGTTACAAAATCAGACTACGAAAAGAATTTTAAAGTCTTTAAATGGTTAGTATTTCGGTTATTAGAATTGGAATTTGAACCAACTTAGTAGATAATTAATTTTTGTTCAAGAAAAGCATAAAGTTCTACCGAGTCCTTAGGGTCATGAATGTAGTGTTCATTACCGGGAGCGTAGCCTACTATGAGGCAAATGCCTCCGTAAAAATTATATTTTTTACAGAAACACGAGGAAAATACAAAAGGATAAAAATAATTTTTGTCCTTAATTGTACCGTCTCAGCAAATAACAGGTTCAGGTGTCGCCTGAAAGCACCATTTAACGCCGTTTTTTCCGGACCCCGTGGCGCTTTTATTATTATTATTATTATTATATTTTTTTGCCTCGGTTAAAATATAATTGGTTTCTATCTACGCCCCTGATTACAGTTTTTTTCGATATAAACCTATAGCCTAGAAACCTGTAAATGCTTATCCGGTTTTAAATACGTGGGGTCTAAAACTTATCAGGCCAAAGTATTATTCAGGTTTCGGTCACTTTGAGCCTGTAGGCTGATTAGGACCGAGTTAATCCCCGTTCAGTATTCTGAAGCTTGTACGCTCACTGTGCTTATTACAATTTCAGTGACATATAGTCTACAAGCTTATCGGGTTGGCCTCGGTTTCACAACCATTTTTACCTATGATTTTCTTTAACTTAAAGCTGCATTAAGTTTTCCTAGGGAAAAAATTAAAACGGTGCTGATTTAATTAATGATGTTCTCAATGAACAATGTTACATTTGGTTCAACGATAAAAGCTCGAATAAATACAGAATTAACAGTTAATTTCCAAGCGAGATGTCGCATGTGGAATCTAATATAAGAACATGGTTACGTCATAAAAAAACCGGGTCATTTAATTTCAACTTACAAAACGATGAAATACGATAAAATTTTTACACAGAATTTTATTGAATTTTTCCTTTTTGAGTTAGTAAGGGATATATAACACCATTGCGAATACATTTGGGTATTAATGACCGGACGATTAATGCAATTTGTCAAGTTTCACCTTCGATTCATTGGAATTCCCGTTCATCCGTGCGCATGCTTCAAGCAAATAATAATCATCGTTAAACATTGACCAACCCGTTAGAGGATTCCGTTTATTTACAGCTAATAGGAATGAAATTTTAGAAAATAAAATCTCACCGATCGTGATTAGAAGTGATCTATTTACAAAAAAATATATTTTTAGAAAATATAATAATAATAATAATAATAATAATAATAATAATAATAATAATAATAATAATAATAAAAACATAAGAAAATTAAAAAACTTAGTGCACCTTTAACTGACACATTTGAAATCTGAATACTTTGGTTAATTGTCTAAATATTTAGGAGTTTAATGTGTCATTTTAAAGATCACTTCAAGCTTGTAACATCTGTATTTAGTTTTATCACAAAAATTTATTTGTAATTTAAAGAGATTCCCAAAATGCAAATTTTATGTTTCGGAAAATCATAGGTAAGAAATGGCTGTGAAACCGCGGCTTGGTTTTAGTGACTTGGATATCAAATCCAATCGATGCTAATCAAACCGTTGCTTGCATTGTTAACAGTGACGAGGACCCAGTTGGTTCAACAGACCAATGCATATGACATGGGCCAATAAACTTACCAAACCGGCCGGGTCATAATACTTCATTACACCGGCGTTAATTTCTATTCCGGTGACTAGGAGTCTATTGACTTAACCAACAGGTGTAAGCTTATCCTGGATAAGTTACCTTGAACCCACAGGAACTTGTAATCGTTTCTATAAATTTTGGGTGTATGGTTAAAATGTAAAAAAAATTTCGAAACAATTAAGGTGGGAAAATATCGTTTAATTGAAGAGCCGCTTGCTAAACGGAAAACGACCAGTCGAATACGGCAAGTGACATGGAGCTTATCATGAAGATTATCCGGTCGGTTTTAAAGATATCATGCACCTTATAGCCATTATTAGTTATACCGGTTTAAAAGTTACGTTGGGGCCAAAGCCTAATTATAAACTGATGCGTTATACCGGTTTCAGTGACATGAAGCCGATATATAGTGTTTTTGACAGTGCTGACCCTTAATGGTTTAATTAACGTAGAACCTAACAGGTTCTACCAGTCTGTGCTGTACCGGCTTAACCGGTCTATGACTATCCCTGATTTACAAAGCGCCTATATCATAGGGTTATTTTTCCTGTGCTTATATCAAATCGATTTCAATAGTGTAGAACTTATAGCCTCATCCATTAGGCCAGTGATTATCCGGGTGTGACGTATTTAGCGATTTCAAGTATAGAGTACAACACCCACCTTTCCCTTCTTAAATTCATCCCACAATTAGGTTTTGACGATATAGACGGAGACATGCTTTTTAATATTATTATTAATTAATTAATTAATTTATTTATTTATTTATTTGCAATTAGGTGGGCAGAAGCAAAGTGGAATGAAATGTCTTCTTTTTTCAGTAACGTTTTTGTGTTTGGTTCGGAGACCTCTAGCTTTGTTTGTCCTGGTTACGTAATTCAGTTTGAATTTTGGCGCCAGAAATTAATGTCCTACTTTTTATGCAAAATTAAGCTATTGACAGATAAACTTGTGTTTTTATTTTAACTACCAAATAGTGTTAATACTCATTTCTTTGAAGTGATTCAACGTTAAACACCATTTATACCATTTATTGCAATATTTATCTATCGGCACACATCACATGAAGTGCGGCTTCTCGTTTCGATAGATCTCTGTATGTATAGTGTGGAATGTCTGAGCGTGTCTGAGGTCCAACAGCCATTTGTTTAGCTACACTGCAGAAGTTACGTCATAATATGTTAATTGGGTCAATAATTCAGCAATCAACAATGTATGTATCTACATCAATAATAATATTTTTATTTATTTATTATTATTATTATTATTATTATTATTATTATACAAATGTTTCTATATGTTGTAAGATTATATAATATTCCATGCAGTAGACATAACATAATATGCGGTAACTAGGGCAGTATGTCAACAATGATTTTCAATGCATAATTGCATGTATAGAGGTATTAGTAGCTTAGATATATAGCATTGGCATTCGATGGTGGTTTGTTATGGGGTTCTAAGTACAACCCCTGGACTGACACTGATTTTTTTAATGTTATTTGGCAAACTTGTTAACAATCAGAAAATAGGGAAATAAAACAGTGAACAATAAAAACAATGTACAAATATAAAGCTAGGGCAATCTCGGGAGTCAACAGTAATTAATGTCAACAATGCACTCATATAACCAAGGCAATCTCAATAGGTGAACAATATACAAATATAATGAAACTAAGGCAACCTTCAGAGTCAAATAAGTACCAATATTAACAATGTATAAATATGACTATGGCAACTTTCAGGAGTCAACAATGAGCCATTTCGAAAAAATGTACTAATATTATTTATGTAACTGGGGCGATCTTGAGGAGTCAATAGTTACCAATGTCAACAATGTACTCAAATAATATACCTGGAGCGATCTTGAGGAGTCAACAGTAACCAATGTCAACAATGTACTCATATTATGTACCTGGGACAATCTTGAGGAGTAAACAGTAACCATTGTCAACAATGTACTCAAATTATTTAGCTGGGGCAATCTTGAGGAGTCAACAGTAACCAATGTAAACAATGTACTCATATTATGTACCTGCGACAATCTTGAGGAGTCAACAGTAACCAATGTCATCAATGTACTTATATTATGTAACTAGGGCAATTGTGAGGAATAAACAGTAACCAATGTCAACATATGTACTCATATTATGGACCTGGGGCAATTGTGAGGAGTCAACAGTAACCAATGTCAACAATGTACTCATATTATGTACCAGGGACAATCTTGAGGAGTCAACAGTAACCAATGTCATCAATGTACTCATATTATGTACCCGGGACAATCTTGAGGAGTAAACAGTAACCATTGTCAACAATGTACTCAAATTATTTAGCTGGGGCAATCTTGAGGAGTCAACAGTAACCAATGTAAACAATGTACTCATATCATGTACCTCCGACAATCTTGAGGAGTCAACAGTAACCAATGTCATCAATGTACTTATATTATGTAACTAGGGCAATTGTGAGGAGTCAAAAGTAACCAATGTCAACATATGTACTAATGTCATGTAACTGGGGCAATCTTGAGGAGTCAACAGTTACCAATGTCAACAATGTATACATGACATTAGTACATATGTTGACATTGGTTACTTTTGACTCCTCACAATTGCCCCAGTTACATAATTTGAGAACATTGTCGACATTGGTTACTGTTGACTCCTCACAATTGCCCTAGTTGCATAATATGAGTATATTGACTCCTCACAATTGCCCCAGTTACAATTACATGTACATAATATGAGTACATTGTTGACATTGGTTACTGTTGACTCCTCAAGATTGCTCCAGTTACATAACATGAGTACATTGTTGACATTAGTTCCTGTTGACACCTCACAATTGCCCCATGTACATAATATGAATACATTGTTGACATTGGTTACTGTTGACTCCTCAGGTTTGCCCAAGTTACATGACATTAGTACATATGTTGACATTGGTTACTTTTCACTCCTCACAATTGCCCCAGTTACATAATTTGAGAACATTGTCGACATTGGTTGCTGTTGACTCTTCAAGATTGCCCCAGTTACATAATATGAGTACATTGTTAACATTGGTTACTTTTGACTCCTCACAATTGCCCCAGGTCCATAATATGAGTACAAATGTTGACATTGGTTACTGTTGATTCCTCACAATTGCCCTACTTACATAATATGAGTACATATATTGACATTGGTTACTGTTGACTCCTCAAGATTGTCCCAGGTACATAATATGAGTACATTGTTGACATTGGTTACTGATGACTTCTCACAATATCCCCAGTTACAAAATATGAGTACATTGTTGACACTGGTTACTGTTGACTCCTCAAGATTGCCCCAGTTAATGACATGAGTACATTGTTGACATTGGTTACTGTTGACTCCTAATAATGGCCCCAGGTATATCATATGAGTACATTGTTGACATTGGTTACTTTTGACTTCTCACAATTGCCCCAGTTACATATTTTGAGTACATTGTTGACATTGGTTACTTTTGACTCCTCACAATTGCCCCATTGACATAATATGAGTACATATGTTGACATTGGTTACTGTTGACTCCTCAAGATTGCCCTAGTTCATTACATGAGTACATTGTTGACATTGGTTACTGTTGACTCCTCAAAATTGCCCCAGCTAAATAATATGAGTACATATGTTGACATTGGTTACTGTTGACTCCTCAAGATTGCCCCAGTTACATTATATGAGTACATTGTTGACATTGGTTACTTTTGACTCCTAATCATATGTCATCATATGTACTCATTAAACCTTCCCTCAGGCAATTGTAAGGAGTCAAAAGTAACCAATGTCAACAATGTACTCATATAATATACCTGGGGCCATTGTTAGGAGTGAACAGTAAACAGTGTCAACAATGTACTCATATTATGTAACTGGGGCAATCTTGAGGAGTCAACAGTAACCAATGTCAACCTTTTACTCATGTAATGAACTAGGGCAATCTTGAGCAGTCAACAGTAACCAATGTCAACATATGTACTCATGTAATGAACTAGGGCAATCTTGAGGAGTCAACAGTAACCAATGTCAACATATGTACTCATATTATGTCAATGGGGCAATTGTGAGGAGTCAAAAGTAACCAATGTCAACAATGTACTCAAAATATGTAACTGGGGCAATTGTGAGGAGTCAACAGTAATTAATGTCAACATATGTACTCATGTAACGTACCTGGGGCAATAATGAGGAGTCAAAAGTAACCAATGTCAACAATGTACTCATATGATATACCTGGGGCCATTATTGGAGTCAACAGTAACCAATGTCAACAATGTACTCATGTCATTAACTGGGTCAATCTTGAGGAGTCAACAGTAACCAATGTCAACAATGTACTCATGTTATGTAACTGGGGAAATTGTGAGAAGTCATCAGTAACCAATGTCAACAATGTACCCATATTATGTACCTGGGGCAATTGTGAGGAGTCAACAGTAACAATTTTCAACAATGTACTCATATTATGTAACTGGGGCAATTGTGAGGAGTCAAAAGTAACCAATGTCAACAATGTACTCATATAATATACCTGGGGCAATTGTGAGGAGACAACAGTAACCAATGTCAACAATGTACTCATGTCATTAACAGGGGCAATCTTGAGGAGTCAACAGTATCCAATGTCAACAATGAACTCATATTATGTACATGGGGCAATTGTGAGGAGTCAACAGTAACCAATGTCAACAATGTACTCATGTCATTAACAGGGGCAATCTTGAGGAGTGGACAGTATCCAATGTCAACAATGTACTCATATTATGTACATGGGGCAATTGTGAGGAGTCATCAGTAACCAATGTCAACAATTTTCTCATGTTATGTAACTGGGGCAATCTTGAGGAGTAAACAGTAACCAATGTCAACAATGTTCTCATATTATTTAGCTGGGGCAATTGTGAGGAGTCAACAGTAACCAATGTCAACAATGTGCTCATATTATGTACGTTAGGCAAGTGTGAGGAGTCAACAGTAACCAATGTTAACAATGTACTCATATTATGTAACTGGAGCAATCTTGAGGAGTCAACAGTAACCAATGTCAACAATGTACTCATATTATGTCAATTGGGCAATGTGAGGAGTCAAAAGTTACCAATGTCAACAATGTAATCATATTATTTAGCTGGGGCAATTGTGAGGAGTCAACAGTAACCAATGTCAACAATGTACTCATATTATGTAACTGGGGCAATCTTCATGAGTCAACAGCAACCAATGTCATAAATGTTCTTAAATTATGTAACTGGGGCAATTGTGAGGAGTCAACAGAAACCAATGTCAACAATGTATTCATATTTTGTACATGGGGCAATTGTGAGGAGTCAACACTATACAATGTCAACATAAGTACTCATGTCATGTAACTGGGGCAATCTTGAGGAGTCAACAGTAACCAATGTTAACATATGTACTCATATTACTTACCTGGGACAATTGTGAGGAGTCAAAAGTAACCAATGTCAACAATGTACTCAAATTATGTAACTTGGGCAATTGTCAGGAGTCAACAGTAACTTTTGTCAATAATATACTCATATTATGCAACTAGGGCAATTGTGAGGAGTCAAAAGTAATTAATGTCAACATATGTACTCATATAACGTACCTGGGGCAATTGTGAGGAGTCAAAAGTAACCAATGTCAACAATGAACTCATATAATATACCTGGGGCCATTGTTAGGAGTCAACAGTAACCAATGTCAACAATGTACTCATGTAATAAACTGGGCAATTTTAAGGAGTCAACAGTAACCAATGTCGACAATGTACTCCTATTTTGTAACTGAGACAATTATGGGAAGTCATCAGTAACCAATGTCAACAATGTACTCATATTATGTACATGGGGCAATTGTGAGGAGTCAAAATAACCAATGTCAACAATGTACTCATATAATATACCTGGGGCAATTGTGAGGGGACAACAGTAACCAATGTCAACAATGTACTCATGTCATTAACAGGGGCAATCTTGAGGAGTCAACAGTATCCACTGTCAACAATGTACTCATATTATGTCAATTGGGCAATTGTGAGGAGTCAAAAGTTACCAATGTCAACAATGTAATCATATTATTTAGCTGGGGCAATTGTGAGGAGTCAACAGTAACCAATGTCAACAATGTACTCATATTATGTAACTGGGGCAATCTTCATGAGTCAACAGCAACCAATGTCATAAATGTTCTTAAATTATGTAACTGGGGCAATTGTGAGGAGTCAACAGAAACCAATGTCAACAATGTATTCATATTTTGTACATGGGGCAATTGTGAGGAGTCAACACTATACAATGTCAACATAAGTTCTCATGTCATGTAACTGGGGCAATCTTGAGGAGTCAACAGTAACCAATGTTAACATATGTACTCATATTACTTACCTGGGACAATTGTGAGGAGTCAAAAGTAACCAATGTCAACAATGTACTCAAATTATGTAACTTGGGCAATTGTCAGGAGTCAACAGTAACTTTTGTCAATAATATACTCATATTATGCAACTAGGGCAATTGTGAGGAGTCAAAAGTAATTAATGTCAACATATGTACTCATATAACGTACCTGGGGCAATTGTGAGGAGTCAAAAGTAACCAATGTCAACAATGAACTCATATAATATACCTGGGGCCATTGTTAGGAGTCAACAGTAACCAATGTCAACAATGTACTCATGTAATAAACTGGGCAATTTTAAGGAGTCAACAGTAACCAATGTCGACAATGTACTCCTATTTTGTAACTGAGACAATTATGGGAAGTCATCAGTAACCAATGTCAACAATGTACTCATATTATGTACATGGGGCAATTGTGAGGAGTCAAAATAACCAATGTCAACAATGTACTCATATAATATACCTGGGGCAATTGTGAGGGGACAACAGTAACCAATGTCAACAATGTACTCATGTCATTAACAGGGGCAATCTTGAGGAGTCAACAGTATCCACTGTCAACAATGTACTCATATTATGTACATGGGCAATTGTGAGGAGTCAACAGTAACCAATGTCAACAATTTTCTCATGTTATGTAACTGGGGCAATCTTGAGGAGTCAACAGTAACCAATGTCAACAATGTACTCATATTATTTAGCTGGGGCAATTGTGAGGAGTCAACAGTAACCAATGTCAACAATGTACTCATATTATGTACGTTGGGCAAGTGTGAGGAGTCAACAGTAACCAATGTCAACAATGTACTCATATTATGTAACTGGAGCAATCTTGAGGAGTCAACAGTAACCAATGTCAACAATGTACTCATATTATGTCAATTGGGCAATGTGAGGAGTCAAAAGTTACCAATGTCAACAATGTAATCATATTATTTAGCTGGGGCAATTGTGAGGAGTCAACAGTAACCAATGTCAACAATGTACTCATATAATGTAACTGGGGCAATCTTGAGGAGTCAACAGTAACCAATGTTAACATATGTACTCATATTACTTACCTGGGACAATTGTGAGGAGTCAAAAGTAACCAATGTCAACAATGTACTCAAATTATGTAACTTGGGCAATTGTCAGGAGTCAACAGTAACTTTTGTCAATAATATACTCATATTATGCAACTAGGGCAATTGTGAGGAGTCAAAAGTAATTAATGTCAACATATGTACTCATATAACGTACCTGGGGCAATTGTGAGGAGTCAAAAGTAACCAATGTCAACAATGAACTCATATAATATACCTGGGGCCATTGTTAGGAGTCAACAGTAACCAATGTCAACAATGTACTCATGTAATAAACTGGGCAATTTTAAGGAGTCAACAGTAACCAATGTCGACAATGTACTCCTATTTTGTAACTGAGACAATTATGGGAAGTCATCAGTAACCAATGTCAACAATGTACTCATATTATGTACATGGGGCAATTGTGAGGAGTCAAAATAACCAATGTCAACAATGTACTCATATAATATACCTGGGGCAATTGTGAGGGGACAACAGTAACCAATGTCAACAATGTACTCATGTCATTAACAGGGGCAATCTTGAGGAGTCAACAGTATCCACTGTCAACAATGTACTCATATTATGTACATGGGGCAATTGTGAGGAGTCAACAGTAACCAATGTCAACAATTTTCTCATGTTATGTAACTGGGGCAATCCTGAGGAGTCAACAGTAACCAATGTCAACAATGTACTCATATTATTTAGCTGGGGCAATTGTGAGGAGTCAACAGTAACCAATGTCAACAATGTACTCATATTATGTACGTTGGGCAAGTGTGAGGAGTCAACAGTAACCAATGTCAACAATGTACTCATATTATGTAACTGGAGCAATCTTGAGGAGTCAACAGTAACCAATGTCAACAATGTACTCATATTATGTCAATTGGGCAATGTGAGGAGTCAAAAGTTACCAATGTCAACAATGTAATCATATTATTTAGCTGGGGCAATTGTGAGGAGTCAACAGTAACCAATGTCAACAATGTACTCATATAATGTAACTGGGGCAATCTTCAGGAATCAACAGCAACCAATGTCATAAATGTTCTTAAATAATGTAACTGGGGCAATTGTGAGGAGTCAACAGTAACCAATGTCAACAATGTATTCATATTTTGTACATGGGGCAATTGTGAGGAGTCAACACTATACAATGTCAACATAAGTACTCATGTCATGTAACTGGGGCAATCTTGAGGAGTCAACAGTAACCAATGTTAACATATGTACTCATATTACTAACCTGGGGCAATTGTGAGGAGTCAAAAGTAACCAATGTCAACGATGTACTCAAATTATGTAACTTGGGCAATTGTCAGGAGTCAACAGTAACTTTTGTCAATAATATACTCATATTTTGCAACTAGGGCAATTGTGAGGAGTCAAAAGTACTTAATGTCAAGATATGTACTCATATAACGTACCAGGGGCAATTGTGAGAAGTCAAAAGTAACCAATGTCAACAATGAACTCAGATAATATACCTGGGGCCATTGTTAGGAGTCAACAGTAACCAATGTCAACAATGTACTCATGTCATTAACTGGGTCAATCTTGAGGAGTCAACAGTAACCAATGTCAACAATGTACTCCTATTTTGTAACTGGGACAATTATGGGAAGTCATCAGTAACCAATGTCAACAATGTACTCATATTATGTACATGGGGCAATTGTTAGGAGTCAACAGTAACAATTTTCAACAATGTACTCATATTATGTAACTGGGGCAATTGTGTTGAGTCAAAAGTAACCAATGTCAACAATGTCTTCATATAATATACCTGGGGCAATTGTGAGGAGACAACAGTAACCAATTTCAACAATGTACTCATGTCATTAACAAGGGCAATCTTGTGGAGTCAACAGTAACAATTTTCAACAATGTACTCATATTATGTAACTAGGGCAATTGTGAGGAGTCAAAAATAACCAATGTCAACATATGTACTCATGTCATGTAACTGGGGCAATCTTGAGAAGACAACAGTAACCAATGTGAACAATGTACTCATATTATGTATGTTGGGCAATTGTGAGGAGTCAACAGTAACCAATGTCAACAATGTACTCATGTCATTAACTGGGTCAATCTTGAGGAGTCAACAGTAACCAATGTCAACAATGTACTCATGTTATGTAACTGGGGAAATTGTGAGAAGTCATCAGTAACCAATGTCAACAATGTACCCATATTATGTACCTGGGGCAATTGTGAGGAGTCAACAGTAACAATTTTCAACGATGTACTCATATTATGTAACTGGGGCAATTGTGAGGAGTCAAAAGTAACCAATGTCAACAATGTCTTCATATAATATACCTGGGGCAATTGTGAGGAGACAACAGTAACCAATGTCAACAATGTACTCATGTCATTAACAGGGGCAATCTTGAGGAGTCAACAGTATCCAATGTCAACAATGAACTCATATTATGTACATGGGGCAATTGTGAGGAGTCAACAGTAACCAATGTCAACAATGTACTCATGTCATTAACAGGGGCAATCTTGAGGAGTGGACAGTATCCAATGTCAACAATGTACTCATATTATGTACATGGGGCAATTGTGAGGAGTCAACAGTAACCAATGTCAACAATTTTCTCATGTTATGTAACTGGGGCAATCTTGAGGAGTCAACAGTAACCAATGTCAACAATGTTCTCATATTATTTAGCTGGGGCAATTGTGAGGAGTCAACAGTAACCAATGTCAACAATGTGCTCATATTATGTACGTTAGGCAAGTGTGAGGAGTCAACAGTAACCAATGTTAACAATGTACTCATATTATGTAACTGGAGCAATCTTGAGGAGTCAACAGTAACCAATGTCAACAATGTACTCATGTAATAAACTGGGCAATTTTAAGGAGTCAACAGTAACCAATGTCGACAATGTACTCCTATTTTGTAACTGAGACAATTATGGGAAGTCATCAGTAACCAATGTCAACAATGTACTCATATTATGTACATGGGGCAATTGTGAGGAGTCAAAATAACCAATGTCAACAATGTACTCATATAATATACCTGGGGCAATTGTGAGGGGACAACAGTAACCAATGTCAACAATGTACTCATGTCATTAACAGGGGCAATCTTGAGGAGTCAACAGTATCCACTGTCAACAATGTACTCATATTATGTACATGGGGCAATTGTGAGGAGTCAACAGTAACCAATGTCAACAATTTTCTCATGTTATGTAACTGGGGCAATCCTGAGGAGTCAACAGTAACCAATGTCAACAATGTACTCATATTATTTAGCTGGGGCAATTGTGAGGAGTCAACAGTAACCAATGTCAACAATGTACTCATATTATGTACGTTGGGCAAGTGTGAGGAGTCAACAGTAACCAATGTCAACAATGTACTCATATTATGTAACTGGAGCAATCTTGAGGAGTCAACAGTAACCAATGTCAACAATGTACTCATATTATGTCAATTGGGCAATGTGAGGAGTCAAAAGTTACCAATGTCAACAATGTAATCATATTATTTAGCTGGGGCAATTGTGAGGAGTCAACAGTAACCAATGTCAACAATGTACTCATATAATGTAACTGGGGCAATCTTCAGGAATCAACAGCAACCAATGTCATAAATGTTCTTAAATAATGTAACTGGGGCAATTGTGAGGAGTCAACAGTAACCAATGTCAACAATGTATTCATATTTTGTACATGGGGCAATTGTGAGGAGTCAACACTATACAATGTCAACATAAGTACTCATGTCATGTAACTGGGGCAATCTTGAGGAGTCAACAGTAACCAATGTTAACATATGTACTCATATTACTAACCTGGGGCAATTGTGAGGAGTCAAAAGTAACCAATGTCAACGATGTACTCAAATTATGTAACTTGGGCAATTGTCAGGAGTCAACAGTAACTTTTGTCAATAATATACTCATATTTTGCAACTAGGGCAATTGTGAGGAGTCAAAAGTACTTAATGTCAAGATATGTACTCATATAACGTACCAGGGGCAATTGTGAGAAGTCAAAAGTAACCAATGTCAACAATGAACTCAGATAATATACCTGGGGCCATTGTTAGGAGTCAACAGTAACCAATGTCAACAATGTACTCATGTCATTAACTGGGTCAATCTTGAGGAGTCAACAGTAACCAATGTCAACAATGTACTCCTATTTTGTAACTGGGACAATTATGGGAAGTCATCAGTAACCAATGTCAACAATGTACTCATATTATGTACATGGGGCAATTGTTAGGAGTCAACAGTAACAATTTTCAACAATGTACTCATATTATGTAACTGGGGCAATTGTGTTGAGTCAAAAGTAACCAATGTCAACAATGTCTTCATATAATATACCTGGGGCAATTGTGAGGAGACAACAGTAACCAATTTCAACAATGTACTCATGTCATTAACAAGGGCAATCTTGTGGAGTCAACAGTAACAATTTTCAACAATGTACTCATATTATGTAACTAGGGCAATTGTGAGGAGTCAAAAATAACCAATGTCAACATATGTACTCATGTCATGTAACTGGGGCAATCTTGAGAAGACAACAGTAACCAATGTGAACAATGTACTCATATTATGTATGTTGGGCAATTGTGAGGAGTCAACAGTAACCAATGTCAACAATGTACTCATGTCATTAACTGGGTCAATCTTGAGGAGTCAACAGTAACCAATGTCAACAATGTACTCATGTTATGTAACTGGGGAAATTGTGAGAAGTCATCAGTAACCAATGTCAACAATGTACCCATATTATGTACCTGGGGCAATTGTGAGGAGTCAACAGTAACAATTTTCAACGATGTACTCATATTATGTAACTGGGGCAATTGTGAGGAGTCAAAAGTAACCAATGTCAACAATGTCTTCATATAATATACCTGGGGCAATTGTGAGGAGACAACAGTAACCAATGTCAACAATGTACTCATGTCATTAACAGGGGCAATCTTGAGGAGTCAACAGTATCCAATGTCAACAATGAACTCATATTATGTACATGGGGCAATTGTGAGGAGTCAACAGTAACCAATGTCAACAATGTACTCATGTCATTAACAGGGGCAATCTTGAGGAGTGGACAGTATCCAATGTCAACAATGTACTCATATTATGTACATGGGGCAATTGTGAGGAGTCAACAGTAACCAATGTCAACAATTTTCTCATGTTATGTAACTGGGGCAATCTTGAGGAGTCAACAGTAACCAATGTCAACAATGTTCTCATATTATTTAGCTGGGGCAATTGTGAGGAGTCAACAGTAACCAATGTCAACAATGTGCTCATATTATGTACGTTAGGCAAGTGTGAGGAGTCAACAGTAACCAATGTTAACAATGTACTCATATTATGTAACTGGAGCAATCTTGAGGAGTCAACAGTAACCAATGTCAACAATGTACTCATATAATGTCAATTGGGCAATGTGAGGAGTCAAAAGTTACCAATGTCAACAATGTAATCATATTATTTAGCTGGGGCAATTGTGAGGAGTCAACAGTAACCAATGTCAACAATGTACTCATATTATGTAACTGGGGCAATCTTCATGAGTCAACAGCAACCAATGTCATAAATGTTCTTAAATTATGTAACTGGGGCAATTGTGAGGAGTCAACAGAAACCAATGTCAACAATGTATTCATATTTTGTACATGGGGCAATTGTGAGGAGTCAACACTATACAATGTCAACATAAGTACTCATGTCATGTAACTGGGGCAATCTTGAGGAGTCAACAGTAACCAATGTTAACATATGTACTCATATTACTTACCTGGGACAATTGTGAGGAGTCAAAAGTAACCAATGTCAACAATGTACTCAAATTATGTAACTTGGGCAATTGTCAGGAGTCAACAGTAACTTTTGTCAATAATATACTCATATTATGCAACTAGGGCAATTGTGAGGAGTCAAAAGTAATTAATGTCAACATATGTACTCATATAACGTACCTGGGGCAATTGTGAGGAGTCAAAAGTAACCAATGTCAACAATGAACTCATATAATATACCTGGGGCCATTGTTAGGAGTCAACAGTAACCAATGTCAACAATGTACTCATGTAATAAACTGGGCAATTTTAAGGAGTCAACAGTAACCAATGTCGACAATGTACTCCTATTTTGTAACTGAGACAATTATGGGAAGTCATCAGTAACCAATGTCAACAATGTACTCATATTATGTACATGGGGCAATTGTGAGGAGTCAAAATAACCAATGTCAACAATGTACTCATATAATATACCTGGGGCAATTGTGAGGGGACAACAGTAACCAATGTCAACAATGTACTCATGTCATTAACAGGGGCAATCTTGAGGAGTCAACAGTATCCACTGTCAACAATGTACTCATATTATGTCAATTGGGCAATTGTGAGGAGTCAAAAGTTACCAATGTCAACAATGTAATCATATTATTTAGCTGGGGCAATTGTGAGGAGTCAACAGTAACCAATGTCAACAATGTACTCATATTATGTAACTGGGGTAATCTTCATGAGTCAACAGCAACCAATGTCATAAATTCTTAAATTATGTAACTGGGGCAATTGTGAGGAGTCAACAGAAACCAATGTCAACAATGTATTCATATTTTGTACATGGGGCAATTGTGAGGAGTCAACACTATACAATGTCAACATAAGTACTCATGTCATGTAACTGGGGCAATCTTGAGGAGTCAACAGTAACCAATGTTAACATATGTACTCATATTACTTACCTGGGACAATTGTGAGGAGTCAAAAGTAACCAATGTCAACAATGTACTCAAATTATGTAACTTGGGCAATTGTCAGGAGTCAACAGTAACTTTTGTCAATAATATACTTATATTATGCAACTAGGGCAATTGTGAGGAGTCAAAAGTAATTAATGTCAACATATGTACTCATATAACGTACCTGGGGCAATTGTGAGGAGTCAAAAGTAACCAATGTCAACAATGAACTCATATAATATACCTGGGGCCATTGTTAGGAGTCAACAGTAACCAATGTCAACAATGTACTCATGTAATAAACTGGGCAATTTTAAGGAGTCAACAGTAACCAATGTCGACAATGTACTCCTATTTTGTAACTGAGACAATTATGGGAAGTCATCAGTAACCAATGTCAACAATGTACTCATATTATGTACATGGGGCAATTGTGAGGAGTCAAAATAACCAATGTCAACAATGTACTCATATAATATACCTGGGGCAATTGTGAGGGGACAACAGTAACCAATGTCAACAATGTACTCATGTCATTAACAGGGGCAATCTTGAGGAGTCAACAGTATCCACTGTCAACAATGTACTCATATTATGTACATGGGGCAATTGTGAGGAGTCAACAGTAACCAATGTCAACAATTTTCTCATGTTATGTAACTGGGGCAATCTTGAGGAGTCAACAGTAACCAATGTCAACAATGTACTCATATTATTTAGCTGGGGCAATTGTGAGGAGTCAACAGTAACCAATGTCAACAATGTACTCATATTATGTACGTTGGGCAAGTGTGAGGAGTCAACAGTAACCAATGTCAACAATGTACTCATATTATGTAACTGGAGCAATCTTGAGGAGTCAACAGTAACCAATGTCAACAATGTACTCATATTATGTCAATTGGGCAATGTGAGGAGTCAAAAGTTACCAATGTCAACAATGTAATCATATTATTTAGCTGGGGCAATTATGAGGAGTCAACAGTAACCAATGTCAACAATGTACTCATATAATGTAACTGGGGCAATCTTGAGGAGTCAACAGTAACCAATGTTAACATATGTACTCATATTACTTACCTGGGACAATTGTGAGGAGTCAAAAGTAACCAATGTCAACAATGTACTCAAATTATGTAACTTGGGCAATTGTCAGGAGTCAACAGTAACTTTTGTCAATAATATACTCATATTATGCAACTAGGGCAATTGTGAGGAGTCAAAAGTAATTAATGTCAACATATGTACTCATATAACGTACCTGGGGCAATTGTGAGGAGTCAAAAGTAACCAATGTCAACAATGAACTCATATAATATACCTGGGGCCATTGTTAGGAGTCAACAGTAACCAATGTCAACAATGTACTCATGTAATAAACTGGGCAATTTTAAGGAGTCAACAGTAACCAATGTCGACAATGTACTCCTATTTTGTAACTGAGACAATTATGGGAAGTCATCAGTAACCAATGTCAACAATGTACTCATATTATGTATGTTGGGCAATTGTGAGGAGTCAACAGTAACCAATGTCAACAATGTACTCATGTCATTAACAGGGGCAATCTTGAGGAGTCAACAGTATCCACTGTCAACAATGTACTCATATTATGTACATGGGGCAATTGTGAGGAGTCAACAGTAACCAATGTCAACAATTTTCTCATGTTATGTAACTGGGGCAATCCTGAGGAGTCAACAGTAACCAATGTCAACAATGTACTCATATTATTTAGCTGGGGCAATTGTGAGGAGTCAACAGTAACCAATGTCAACAATGTACTCATATTATGTACGTTGGGCAAGTGTGAGGAGTCAACAGTAACCAATGTCAACAATGTACTCATATTATGTAACTGGAGCAATCTTGAGGAGTCAACAGTAACCAATGTCAACAATGTACTCATATTATGTCAATTGGGAAATGTGAGGAGTCAAAAGTTACCAATGTCAACAATGTAATCATATTATTTAGCTGGGGCAATTGTGAGGAGTCAACAGTAACCAATGTCAACAATGTACTCATATAATGTAACTGGGGCAATCTTCAGGAATCAACAGCAACCAATGTCATAAATGTTCTTAAATAATGTAACTGGGGCAATTGTGAGGAGTCAACAGTAACCAATGTCAACAATGTATTCATATTTTGTACATGGGGCAATTGTGAGGAGTCAACACTATACAATGTCAACATAAGTACTCATGTCATGTAACTGGGGCAATCTTGAGGAGTCAACAGTAACCAATGTTAACATATGTACTCATATTACTAACCTGGGGCAATTGTGAGGAGTCAAAAGTAACCAATGTCAACGATGTACTCAAATTATGTAACTTGGGCAATTGTCAGGAGTCAACAGTAACTTTTGTCAATAATATACTCATATTTTGCAACTAGGGCAATTGTGAGGAGTCAAAAGTACTTAATGTCAAGATATGTACTCATATAACGTACCAGGGGCAATTGTGAGAAGTCAAAAGTAACCAATGTCAACAATGAACTCAGATAATATACCTGGGGCCATTGTTAGGAGTCAACAGTAACCAATGTCAACAATGTACTCATGTCATTAACTGGGTCAATCTTGAGGAGTCAACAGTAACCAATGTCAACAATGTACTCCTATTTTGTAACTGGGACAATTATGGGAAGTCATCAGTAACCAATGTCAACAATGTACTCATATTATGTACATGGGGCAATTGTTAGGAGTCAACAGTAACAATTTTCAACAATGTACTCATATTATGTAACTGGGGCAATTGTGTGGAGTCAAAAGTAACCAATGTCAACAATGTCTTCATATAATATACCTGGGGCAATTGTGAGGAGACAACAGTAACCAATTTCAACAATGTACTCATGTCATTAACAAGGGCAATCTTGTGGAGTCAACAGTAACAATTTTCAACAATGTACTCATATTATGTAACTAGGGCAATTGTGAGGAGTCAAAAATAACCAATGTCAACATATGTACTCATGTCATGTAACTGGGGCAATCTTGAGAAGTCAACAGTAACCAATGTGAACAATGTACTCATATTATTTATGTTGGGCAATTGTGAGGAGTCAACAGTAACCAATGTCAACAATGTACTCATGTTATGTAACTGGAGCAATCTTGAGGAGTCAGCAGTAACCAATGTCAAAACTGTACTCATATTATGTACATGGGGCATTCTTGAGGAGTCAACAGTAACCAATGTCAACAATGTACTCATATTATGTACCTGGGACAATCTTGTAAGTCAACAGTTACCAATGTCAACATATGTACTTATATTATGTACCTGGGGCAATTGTGAGGAGTCAAAAGTTACCAATGTCAACAATGTAATCATTTTATTTAGCTGGGGCAAATTTGAGGAGTGAACAGTAACCAATGTCAACAATGTACTCATGTAATTAACTAGGGCAATCTTGAGGAGTCAACAGTAACCAATGTCAACATATGTACTCAAATTACTTACCTGGGGCAATTGAGAGGAGTCAAAAGCAACCAATGTCAACAATGTACTCAAATTATGTAACTTGGGCAATTGTTAGGAGTCAACAGTAACTTTTGTCAACAAAATACACATAGTATGCAACTAGGGCAATTGTGAGGAGTCAAATGTAATTAATGTCAACATATGTACTCAAATAACTTACCTGGGGCAATTGTGAGGAGTCAAAAGTAACCAATGTCAACAATGTACTCATATAATATACCTGGGGCCATTGTTAGGAGTCAAAAGTAACCAATGTCAACAATGTACTCATGTCATTAACTGGGGCAAACTTGAAGAGTCAGCAGTAATCAATGTCAACAATGTACTCATATTATGTAACCGGGGAATTGTGAGGAGTCAAAAAAACCAATGTTAACATATGTACTCATGTCATGTAACTGGGGCAATCTTGAGAAGTCAACAGTAACCAATGTCAACAATGTACTCATATTATGTATGTTGGGCAATTGTGAGGAGTCAACAGTAACCAATGTCAACAATGTACTCATGTTATGTAACTGGAGCAATCTTGAGGAGTCAGCAGTAACCAATGTCAAAACTGTACTCATATTATGTACATGGGGCATTCTTGGGGAGTCAACAGTAACCAATGTCAACAATGTACTCATATTATGTACCTAGGACAATCTTGATGAGTCAACAGTTACCAATGTCAACATATGTACTTATATTATGTACCTGGGGCAATTGTGAGGAGTCAAAAGTTACCAATGTCAACAATGTAATCATTTTATTTAGCTGGGGCAAATTTGAGGAGTGAACAGTAACCAATGTCAACAATGTACTCATGTAATTAACTAGGGCAATCTTGAGGAGTCAACAGTAACCAATGTCAACATATGTACTCATATTACTTACCTGGGGCAATTGTGAGGAGTCAAAAGCAACCAATGTCAACAATGTACTCAAATTATGTAACTTGGGCAATTGTTAGGAGTCAACAGTAACTTTTGTCAACAAAATACACATAGTATGCAACTAGGGCAATTGTGAGGAGTCAAATGTAATTAATGTCAACATATGTACTCATATAACTTACTTGGGGCAATTGTGAGGAGTCAAAAGTAACCAATGTCAATAATGTACTCATATAATATACCTGGGTCCATTGTTAGGAGTCAACAGTAACCAATGTCAACAATGTACTCATGTCATTAACTGGGGCAAACTTGAGGAGTCAGCAGTAATCAATGTCAACAATGTACTCATATTATGTAACCGGGGAATTGTGAGAAGTCATCAGTAACCAATGTCAACAATGTACTCATGTAATGTACCTGGGGCAATTGTGAGGAATCAACAGTAACAATTTTCAACAATGTACTCATATTATGTAACTGGAGCAATCTTGAGGAGTCAAAAGTAACCAATGTCAACATATGTACTCATGTCATATAACTGGGGCAATCTTGAGGAATCAACAGTAACCAGTGTCAACAATGTACTCATTTTATGTATGTTGGGCAATTGTGAGGAGTGAACAGTAACCAATGTCAACAATGTACTTATGTTATGTAACTGGAGCAATCTTGAGGAGTCAACAGTAACCAATGTCAACAATGTACTCATATTATGTACATGGGGCAAACTTGAAGAGTCAACAGTAACCAATGTAAACAATGTACTCATAATATGTACCTAGGACAATGTTGAGGAGACAACAGTAACCAGAGTCAACATATGTACTCATATTATGTACCTGGGACAATCATGAGGAGTCAACAGTAACAAATGTCAATATATGTACTCATATTATGTACCTGGGACAATCTTGAGGAGTCAACAGTAACCAATGTCAACAATGTACTCATATAATGTAACTGGGGCAATCTTCAGGAATCAACAGCAACCAATGTCATAAATGTTCTTAAATAATGTAACTGGGGCAATTGTGAGGAGTCAACAGTAACCAATGTCAACAATGTATTCATATTTTGTACATGGGGCAATTGTGAGGAGTCAACACTATACAATGTCAACATAAGTATTCATGTCATGTAACTGGGGCAATCTTGAGGAGTCAACAGTAACCAATGTTAACATATGTACTCATATTACTAACCTGGGGCAATTGTGAGGAGTCAAAAGTAACCAATGTCAACGATGTACTCAAATTATGTAACTTGGGCAATTGTCAGGAGTCAACAGTAACTTTTGTCAATAATATACTCATATTTTGCAACTAGGGCAATTGTGAGGAGTCAAAAGTACTTAATGTCAAGATATGTACTCATATAACGTACCAGGGGCAATTGTGAGAAGTCAAAAGTAACCAATGTCAACAATGAACTCAGATAATATACCTGGGGCCATTGTTAGGAGTCAACAGTAACCAATGTCAACAATGTACTCATGTCATTAACTGGGTCAATCTTGAGGAGTCAACAGTAACCAATGTCAACAATGTACACCTATTTTGTAACTGAGAAAATTATGGGAAGTCATCAGTAACCAATGTCAACAATGTACTCATATTATGTACATGGGGCAATTGTGAGGAGTCAAAATAACCAATGTCAACAATGTACTCATATAATATACCTGGGGCAATTGTGAGGGGACAACAGTAACCAATGTCAACAATGTACTCATGTCATTAACAGGGGCAATCTTGAGGAGTCAACAGTATCCACTGTCAACAATGTACTCATATTATGTACATGGGGCAATTGTGAGGAGTCAACAGTAACCAATGTCAACAATTTTCTCATGTTATGTAACTGGGGCAATCTTGAGGAGTCAACAGTAACCAATGTCAACAATGTACTCATATTATTTAGCTGGGGCAATTGTGAGAAGTCAACAGTAACCAATGTCAACAATGTACTCATATTATGTACGTTGGGCAAGTGTGAGGAGTCAACAGTAACCAATGTCAACAATGTACTCATATTATGTAACTGGAGCAATCTTGAGGAGTCAACAGTAACCAATGTCAACAATGTACTCATATTATGTCAATTGGGCAATGTGAGGAGTCAAAAGTTACCAATGTCAACAATGTAATCATATTATTTAGCTGGGGTAATTGTGAGGAGTCAACAGTAACCAATGTCAACAATGTACTCATATAATGTAACTGGGGCAATCTTGAGGAGTCAACAGTAACCAATGTTAACATATGTACTCATATTACTTACCTGGGACAATTGTGAGGAGTCAAAAGTAACCAATGTCAACAATGTACTCAAATTATGTAACTTGGGCAATTGTCAGGAGTCAACAGTAACTTTTGTCAATAATATACTCATATTATGCAACTAGGGCAATTGTGAGGAGTCAAAAGTAATTAATGTCAACATATGTACTCATATAACATACCTGGGGCAATTGTGAGGAGTCAAAAGTAACCAATGTCAACAATGAACTCATATAATATACCTGGGGCCATTGTTAGGAGTCAACAGTAACCAATGTCAACAATGTACTCATGTAATAAACTGGGCAATTTTAAGGAGTCAACAGTAACCAATGTCGACAATGTACTCCTATTTTGTAACTGAGACAATTATGGGAAGTCATCAGTAACCAATGTCAACAATGTACTCATATTATGTACATGGGGCAATTGTGAGGAGTCAAAATAACCAATGTCAACAACGTACTCATATAATATACCTGGGGCAATTGTGAGGGGACAACAGTAACCAATGTCAACAATGTACTCATGTCATTAACAGGGGCAATCTTTAGGAGTCAACAGTATCCACTGTCAACAATGTACTCATATTATGTACATGGGGCAATTGTGAGGAGTCAACAGTAACCAATGTCAACAATTTTCTCATGTTATGTAACTGGGGCAATCCTGAGGAGTCAACAGTAACCAATGTCAACAATGTACTCATATTATTTAGCTGGGGCAATTGTGAGGAGTCAACAGTAACCAATGTCAACAATGTACTCATATTATGTACGTTGGGCAAGTGTGAGGAGTCAACAGTAACCAATGTCAACAATGTACTCATATTATGTAACTGGAGCAATCTTGAGGAGTCAACAGTAACCAATGTCAACAATGTACTCATATTATGTCAATTGGGCAATGTGAGGAGTCAAAAGTTACCAATGTCAACAATGTAATCATATTATTTAGCTGGGGCAATTGTGAGGAGTCAACAGTAACCAATGTCAACAATGTACTCATATAAAGTAACTGGGGCAATCTTCAGGAATCAACAGCAACCAATGTCATAAATGTTCTTAAATAATGTAACTGGGGCAATTGTGAGGAGTCAACAGTAACCAATGTCAACAATGTATTCATATTTTGTACATGGGGCAATTGTGAGGAGTCAACACTATACAATGTCAACATAAGTACTCATGTCATGTAACTGGGGCAATCTTGAGGAGTCAACAGTAACCAATGTTAACATATGTACTCATATTACTAACCTGGGGCAATTGTGAGGAGTCAAAAGTAACCAATGTCAACGATGTACTCAAATTATGTAACTTGGGCAATTGTCAGGAGTCAACAGTAACTTTTGTCAATAATATACTCATATTTTGCAACTAGGGCAATTGTGAGGAGTCAAAAGTACTTAATGTCAAGATATGTACTCATATAACGTACCAGGGGCAATTGTGAGAAGTCAAAAGTAACCAATGTCAACAATGAACTCAGGTAATATACCTGGGGCCATTGTTAGGAGTCAACAGTAACCAATGTCAACAATGTACTCATGTCATTAACTGGGTCAATCTTGAGGAGTCAACAGTAACTAATGTCAACAATGTACTCCTATTTTGTAACTGGGACAATTATGGGAAGTCATCAGTAACCAATGTCAACAATGTACTCATATTATGTACATGGGGCAATTGTTAGGAGTCAACAGTAACAATTTTCAACAATGTACTCATATTATGTAACTGGGGCAATTGTGTGGAGTCAAAAGTAACCAATGTCAACAATGTCTTCATATAATATACCTGGGGCAATTGTGAGGAGACAACAGTAACCAATTTCAACAATGTACTCATGTCATTAACAAGGGCAATCTTGTGGAGTCAACAGTAACAATTTTCAACAATGTACTCATATTATGTAACTAGGGCAATTGTGAGGAGTCAAAAATAACCAATGTCAACATATGTACTCATGTCATGTAACTGGGGCAATCTTGAGAAGTCAACAGTAACCAATGTGAACAATGTACTCATATTATTTATGTTGGGCAATTGTGAGGAGTCAACAGTAACCAATGTCAACAATGTACTCATGTTATGTAACTGGAGCAATCTTGAGGAGTCAGCAGTAACCAATGTCAAAACTGTACTCATATTATGTACATGGGGCATTCTTGAGGAGTCAACAGTAACCAATGTCAACAATGTACTCATATTATGTACCTGGGACAATCTTGTAAGTCAACAGTTACCAATGTCAACATATGTACTTATATTATGTACCTGGGGCAATTGTGAGGAGTCAAAAGTTACCAATGTCAACAATGTAATCATTTTATTTAGCTGGGGCAAATTTGAGGAGTGAACAGTAACCAATGTCAACAATGTACTCATGTAATTAACTAGGGCAATCTTGAGGAGTCAACAGTAACCAATGTCAACATATGTACTCAAATTACTTACCTGGGGCAATTGAGAGGAGTCAAAAGCAACCAATGTCAACAATGTACTCAAATTATGTAACTTGGGCAATTGTTAGGAGTCAACAGTAACTTTTGTCAACAAAATACACATAGTATGCAACTAGGGCAATTGTGAGGAGTCAAATGTAATTAATGTCAACATATGTACTCAAATAACTTACCTGGGGCAATTGTGAGGAGTCAAAAGTAACCAATGTCAACAATGTACTCATATAATATACCTGGGGCCATTGTTAGGAGTCAAAAGTAACCAATGTCAACAATGTACTCATGTCATTAACTGGGGCAAACTTGAAGAGTCAGCAGTAATCAATGTCAACAATGTACTCATATTATGTAACCGGGGAATTGTGAGGAGTCAAAAATAACCAATGTTAACATATGTACTCATGTCATGTAACTGGGGCAATCTTGAGAAGTCAACAGTAACCAATGTCAACAATGTACTCATATAATGTATGTTGGGCAATTGTGAGGAGTCAACAGTAACCAATGTCAACAATGTACTCATGTTATGTAACTGGAGCAATCTTGAGGAGTCAGCAGTAACCAATGTCAAAACTGTACTCATATTATGTACATGGGGCATTCTTGGGGAGTCAACAGTAACCAATGTCAACAATGTACTCATATTATGTACCTGGGACAATCTTGATGAGTCAACAGTTACCAATGTCAACATATGTACTTATATTATGTACCTGGGGCAATTGTGAGGAGTCAAAAGTTACCAATGTCAACAATGTAATCATTTTATTTAGCTGGGGCAAATTTGAGGAGTGAACAGTAACCAATGTCAACAATGTACTCATGTAATTAACTAGGGCAATCTTGAGGAGTCAACAGTAACCAATGTCAACATATGTACTCATATTACTTACCTGGGGCAATTGTGAGGAGTCAAAAGCAACCAATGTCAACAATGTACTCAAATTATGTAACTTGGGCAATTGTTAGGAGTCAACAGTAACTTTTGTCAACAAAATACACATAGTATGCAACTAGGGCAATTGTGAGGAGTCAAATGTAATAAATGTCAACATATGTACTCATATAACTTACTTGGGGCAATTATGAGGAGTCAAAAGTAACCAATGTCAATAATGTACTCATATAATATACCTGGGTCCATTGTTAGGAGTCAACAGTAACCAATGTCAACAATGTACTCATGTCATTAACTGGGGCAAACTTGAGGAGTCAGCAGTAATCAATGTCAACAATGTACTCATATTATGTAACCGGGGAATTGTGAGAAGTCATCAGTAACCAATGTCAACAATGTACTCATGTAATGTACCTGGGGCAATTGTGAGGAATCAACAGTAACAATTTTCAACAATGTACTCATATTATGTAACTGGAGCAATCTTGAGGAGTCAAAAGTAACCAATGTCAACATATGTACTCATGTCATATAACTGGGGCAATCTTGAGGAATCAACAGTAACCAGTGTCAACAATGTACTCATTTTATGTATGTTGGGCAATTGTGAGGAGTGAACAGTAACCAATGTCAACAATGTACTTATGTTATGTAACTGGAGCAATCTTGAGGAGTCAACAGTAACCAATGTCAACAATATACTCATATTATGTACATGGGGCAAACTTGAAGAGTCAACAGTAACCAATGTAAACAATGTACTCATAATATGTACCTAGGACAATGTTGAGGAGACAACAGTAACCAGAGTCAACATATGTACTCATATTATGTACCTGGGACAATCATGAGGAGTCAACAGTAACAAATGTCAATATATGTACTCATATTATGTACCTGGGACAATCTTGAGGAGTCAACAGTAACCAATGTAAATATATGTACTCATATTATGTACCTGGGACAATCATGAGGAGTCAACAGTAACCAATGTCAATATATGTACTCATATTATGTACCTTGGACAATCTTGAGGAGTCAACAGTAACCAATGTCAATATATGTACTCATATTATGTACCTGGGACAATCTTGAGGAGTCAACAGTATCCAATGTCAACATATATACTCATATTATGTACCTGGGGCAATTGTGAGGAATCAAAAGTTACCAATGTCAACAATGTACTCATGTTATGCAACTGGGGCAATCTTCAGGAGTCAACAGTATCCAGTGTCAACATATATACTCATATAACTTACCTGGGGCAATTGAGAGGAGTCAAAAGCAACCAATGTCAACAATGTACTCAAATTATGTAATCAAATTATGTAACTTGGGCAATTGTCAGGAGTCAAAAGTAACTTTTGTCAACAAAATACTCATAGTATGCAACTAGGGCAATTGTGAGGAGTCAAAAGTAATTAATGTCAACATATGTACTCATATAACTTACCTGGGGCAATTGTGAGGAGTCAAAAGTAACCTATGTCAACAATGTACTCATATAATATACCTGGGGCCATTGTTAGGAGTCAACAGTAACCAATGTCAACAATGTACTCATGTCATTAACTGGGGCAAACTTGAGGAGTCAGCAGTAACCAATGTCAACAATGTACTAATATTATGTAACCGGGGCAATTGTGAGAAGTCATCAGTAACCAATGTCAACAATGTACTCATGTTATGTACCTGGGGCAATTGTGAGGAGTCAACAGTAACAATTTTCAACAATGTACTCATATTATGTAAATGGAGCAATCTTGAGGAGTCAAAAGTAACCAATGTCAACATATGTACTCATGTCATGTAACTTGGGCAATCTTGAGGAGTCAACAGTAACCAATGTCAACAATGTACTCATTTTATGTATGTTGGGCAATTGTGAGGAGTGAACAGTAACCAATGTCAACATATATACTCATGTTATGTAACTGGAGCAATCTTGAGGAGTCAACAGTAACCAATGTCAACAATGTACTCATATTATGTACATGGGGCAATCTTGAAGAGTCAACAGTAACCAATGTCAACAATGTACTCATAATATGTACTTGGGCCAATCTTGAGGAGTCAACAGTAACCAGAGTCAACATATGTACTCATATTATGTACCTGGGACAATCTTGAGGAGTCAACATTAACCAATGTCAATATATGTACTCATATTATGTACCTGGGACAATCTTGAGGAGTCACCAGTAACCAATGTCAATATATGTACTCATATTATGTACCTGGGACAATCTTGAGGAGTCAACAGTATCCAGTGTCAACATATATACTCATATTATGTACCTAGGGCAATTGTGAGGAGTCAAAAGTTACCAATGTCAACAATGTACTCATATTATGTACATGGGGCAATCTTGAAGAGTCAACAGTAACCAATGTCAACAATGTACTCATAATATGTACCTGGGCCAATCTTGAGGAGTCAACAGTAACCAGAGTCAACATATGTACTCATATTATGTACCTGGGACAATCTTGAGGAGTCAACAGTAACCAATGTCAATATATGTACTCATATTATGTACCTGGGACAATCGTGAGGAGTCACCAGTAACCAATGTCAATATATGTACTCATATTATGTACCTGGGACAATCTTGAGGAGTCAACAGTATCCAGTGTCAACATATATACTCATATTATGTCCCTAGGGCAATTGTGAGGAGTCAAAAGTTACCAATGTCAACAATGTACTCATATTATGTAACTGGGGCAATTGAGAGGAGTCGACAGCAACCAATGTCAACAATGTTCTCAAATTATGTAACTGGGGCAATTGTGAGGAGTCAAAAGTAACCAATGTTAACATATGTACTCATGTCATGTAACTGGGGCAATCTTGAGGAGTCCACAGTAACTAATGTCAACAATGTACTCATATTATGTACATGGGGCAATTGTGAGGAGTCAACAGTAACCAATGTCAACAATGTACTCATGTCATGCAACTGGGGCAATCTTGAGGAGTCAACAGTAACCAATGTCAACAATGTAATCATATTACGTACCTGGGGCAATTGTGAAGAGTCAAAAGTAACCAATGTCAATAATGTACTCATATAATATACCTGGGGCCATTGTTAGGAGACAACAGTAACCAATGTCAACAATGTACTCATGTCATTAACTGGGGCTAATCTTTAGGAGTCAACAGCAACCAATGTCAACAATGTTCTCAAATTATGTAACTGGGGCAATTGTGAGGAGTCAAAAGTAACCAATGTCAACATATGTACTCATGTCATGTAACTGGGGCAAACTTGAGGAGTCAACAGTAACCAATGTCAACAATATACTCATATTATGTACATTGTTTGTAATATATTTTCTTTGTACATCGAGAAATGTTCATTTTCCATTTAATAAATTTTCATTTGAATAACGACATCTGTTATACCAGACCATGAATACACACTTTTTCCGTTCACATTCAGTGCAGCAATTCCAATTGTAGCGGTCATTTGAGTAGCAACCCCGCGATTTTTCCGAATGTTTTATCAATTGTTTTACCGAGAAAACTCTTCCCTGTGCCACTTTGGCCTAAAATGACCATTGAGTGACCTTTTAAGGCCATTTCTAAGACATGTGTTTGTTCTGAGTTTAGTTCCATTTTACACCAAACTTGAAACAATAAACTTAATAATGAATTCTAAAACCATGCTCTTTCTTGATCTTTGTTTATTTCAATTAAAAATGATTGATGTCAATCAATAATAATCGATAGTTGCATTATAATACAATTGTTACATAATGGTTCATCTATACATAGACGGAAACTACAAATGAATCAAGTCAAGAATGTTATAGTATAGAGTATAGGCCAACTATTTGCCCCAATAATAGAAGAAACAAGTGCCTGTGACTAAAATGGCTATTGTTGCATGAAATTTACAATTTTTGACATGAAATTAGCTATTTTTGATGATATTTAGACGTAGAATTCACTATTTATGGAATTTTAGTTTTGTAAAATGATTATGGTGGCAAAATATTTTGATGTTGACTATTTTTGCATTAAATTGCGGGATATTTCCGAATATATTTGTTTAAACAATATTTTATTACTTTGTATGTACAAACAAAAGGAACAAAACAAACTGTAAATTGGATTCAGGAACAAGCGAAAGCTTATATTAACCCGTCTCCAGAACAACTGTACAATATACTGTAAATCAACTTTTATTACCGACTGTTAACCTCGTCTAAATCAATGCGTTAATGTAAGCACTATCAAGCTATATGATTTTGGTTAACAGTAAACTAATAAGAGCTGATTCACAGTAATTTAACATGTAATAGCCGTAACTGAGAGAACAAAAAATAAAATAATTGTTCAATAATTAACTGACAATATTGTAATTAACTTAAGTAAATATAAATATGAAGATAAATATAATATTATAATATAATGCCTAACAAAGCTCAAAAGAAAAGTACTAACATAAGACAAAAACATACACGTGTACATATACCTGTAAGTAAAATAAAACAGAAACATTTAACATGGGAGTGTAGATCAGAACCTTTTAGTTAACTGAATATATTTTTGAACTGTGTCAAAAATTTCTTCATTTTGCTTAAGAGTTAGATTGTTGTAGTTGCAAAATCATAATAGTTTAATAGTTGTGTTAAGGGTACCTATAGTTTCTTTTCTAATCCGTTCGTGTAAGGGACATATTAGAAGAAAATGTTTTACAGATTCGATTTGACCATACTGACATAGAGGACTATCGATTAAATTCTTTTTATATAAATGTTCGTTAAGAGAGCTGCATTCTAACCTGAGTCTACAATGAAAGATTTGTTCCTTACGTTTTCCAAAATAATAATAGACAGGTATATTAAAACTTCTGTCAATGTATGATTTAAAATTGTTTATTGAACTTAGCATACGTCTAAAGGTAAGTCGTTCCAGTCACGTGTTGTTGTAGGTAGAAAAGAATTGAAATAATAGCTTGTATGACATTGGATTGATTCTAAGTTTTGGTTGTGTCTTGTTGCATAATGATGAGTGTCCGAGTGTATATTAGGTAGAAGAGACTGTAGGTATTCAGGAGTTAAACCATTAACCATTTTGTAATTAATAGATCAAAAGTTTATGTTTACGTCGTCTGTCTTTTAAAGTTTCCCAACCCGTTTCTTGATAAAGTAAGTGTCTACTGACAAGTTTAGTTGCACCAGTTACTACTCGTGCAGCCTCGATGTTAATTTTTTCTAATTTGTCACTAAGTTCGTCTGTCATATTATCCCAAACAACGTCAGCATATTCTAGTAAGGGTCTTATAAAGCTTACATAAATTTTTTCTAAAGTTTTTCTGTCTAACTGGTACTTCAGTTTTCGAAAAATAGAAAGTCTAAGATTGGCTTTAGTTATAACAGATGAGATATGACAGTTCCATGTAGCATTTGAAAGAAAAGTGAATTCCAAGATGTTTATGTGATTCCACCTCCGTTATAAGTGTATCGTTCATGTTGAGTCGAGGATGAAAGGGAATGGTTATTTTTCTAGATATAATCATAGATTCGGTTTTAGAAGGATTGAAAGTTACTAACCATTTTTCAGCCCAATTATGTATTTTCAGTAAGTCTCTATTTAGCAGATCAGCAGCAGAAATAGGATCATCGACAACTAAGCTCAGAGAAGTATCATCGGCAAATAAACGTATTTTGCTATTGATACTATCGACAATGTCGTTTATATAAATAATGAATAGTAAGGGACCTAATATTGAACCTTGGGGAACTCCTGATTTAATACCTAACCAGGAAGAGCAAATATTATTTTGAAGAACTACCCTTTGTTTTCTATTAGATAAATAATCACAAAACCAAAGAAGAAGAGGACCACAAATTCCTAGTGAACGAAGCGTTTCAATCAGTCCTTTGTGCCAGACCCTATCAAATGCTTTTGTAATATCGCAGAAAACAACCCTAATTTCTTTTCCACAATCTATTGCTTTTAAAATATCGTTGCTTATATCTAATAATTGGTTTACAGCAGAATCGCCTTTTCTGAACCCTGACTGAAGAGGTGAAATCAAGCTTTCATCTAAAAGGAAATTATTTAGATATTTAAAAATACATCTTTCCATAACTTTACCAAGTAAGGAGAGAAGTGAAATGGGTCTATAGTTTCCAGCAAAACTAGGATCATCTTTTTTAAATACAGGAGTGACGTGGGCTTTTTTCCATTCAGAAGGGTATTTGGATAAAGTAATAGCGGGTGTGCTAGAATGTCAGATGCTTGTTTAAGAAGAAGTGGGTGTATATGATCAGGACCAGATGCCTTGGATGTATTTAATGTACTTAATATATCTGAAACATCATTTTTTGTTATGTGTATGTTAGAAAGTATGTTTTCACTCGTAGGTATGTTTGGAGGGCTTCTACTTTCTTCATTTAAAGAACTTTGATCAGCAAAATACTGATTTACAGTTTCGGCTTTAATCTGTTCGTCATATATCACTTCATTGTCAACAATTAAGGGAGAGATGCTTGATGCTTTATCAGAAGAAATGAATAATTTAATAATTTTCTACCAGTTTTTGTCATCTAATTTACCAGAACGTAATTTGTCACCAAGTTTTCTGTAGTGTGCTTCTTTTAGCTTGAGTTACTAATTTATTGCATTTGTTTCGAATTTTTCTAAATTGAGTCCAATGGGAGATAGAGTTTGATTTTTTAGCTTGTTTGTGAAGTCTTTTGCGCTTTCTTATTAATTTTCGTAAGTCATTGTACATCCATGGTTTATCGTTAAAGCGTATGATTGCTTGTTTGTGTGGTTTACTTTGATTCGCGGCTGAGAGGATAATGTCGGTTATTTGTTGTGAAGACTTGTCTATGTCATTGTCGTTTATAAATGTTCAGTCTACATCAGCAAGAATTTGTCGAAAAAGATCATAATTTCCATTTTTGTAATCCCAAATTTTTCTTTTAAAGGAATTTTTGGTATATTTGGTAATATTTAACACAAGAAAAATCGGACAGTGATATCGCTGTTGTACTTCTAAAAATACTTCACCTACACCAGACTTAAGAATGAAGTCTTTTTTGTTAACAATAAATAAGTCAATAAGTGACATAGAATTGTCCCAGTAAAGGGCAGGTTCATTGATTAATTGTGAGAAATTGTAGCTATTTAATATGTTTTTTATCTGTTTGTTAGATGGATCTAATTGATTTTCATTGAAGTCACCAGTGATTATTAAATAATCTGTATTTAAATTAACTGCTAGATCTATCGAGTACTCTATTTTATCCCATATAGAACGGTTTGAATCGGGGGGTCTATAAAACGTACAAACTAGAACACTTTTTGACTTAATTATTATTTCAATCCAGACACATTCAAGTTCTGGTATTTCAAGTTCAGGTTTGTGTTTAAGATAAATAGATTTCTTTACATAAGCTATGACACCACCTCCTTTCTTGGATTCTCTTACATCTAATTGGTTTGTGATAGCCTTCAATTTCAATATCAGTATCACTAGTTGATTGGTTAAGCCAAGTTTCTGTAAACAAAAGGATATCATAGTGACCTAGTTCACTACGAATTATGTCCATTTTTGGGAGTAAGCTATGGATATTTAAGTGTAGAACAGTAAGATACTTTTTTATACGCCCGTCAAAGACGGGGCGTATTATGGGATCACCCTTGGCGGGCGGGCGGGCGTCCGGGCGGGCGGATGGGCGGGCGTACTGGCGGCGGGTTTGTCCGGCCCATAACTTTGACATCTATGGTCAGAATGACTTGAAACTTGGTATGCTTACATACCACGATAATGCGAAGTGCAGTGCACAGGAACCGTAACTCTAGCTTTCTTAATTTTTGAGTTATTCCCCTTTGAATGCTGTTATCATGTTTGGCCGGATCATAACTTTGACATCTATGGTCAGAATGACTTGAAACTTGGTATGCTTACATACCACGATAATGCGAAGTGCAGTGCACAGGAACCGTAACTCTAGCTTCCTTAATTTTTGAGTTATTCCCCTTTGAATGCTGTTATCATGTTTAGCCGGATCATAACTTTGACATCTATGGTCAGAATGACTTGAAACTTGGTATGCTTACTTACCACGATGATGCCAAGTGCAGTGCACAGGAACCATAACTCTAGCTTCCTTAATTTTTGAGTTATTCCCCTTTGAATGCTGTAATCATGTTTGGCCGGATCATAACTTTGACATCTATGGTCAGAATGACTTGAAACTTGGTATGCTTACTTACCACGATGATGCCAAGTGCAGTGCACAGGAACCGTAACTCTAGCTTCCTTAATTTTTGAGTTATTCACCTTTGTGTGCTGCCAGAGTGTTTGTCTGCATTATAACTTTGACACCATGATTGGAATGTTTTGAAACTTGGTATGTTTACTTATCACAATGATGAGAAGTGCAGTGCACAAGAAAAGTAACTCCAGCTTCCTTAACTTTTGAGTTATCTCCCTTTGAATACTACCCGCATGTTTGTCCGGATCATAACTTTGACACCTATGGTTTGAATGATTTGAAACTTGAAATTTTCTTAACACAGTGATACAAAGTACATTGCACAAGAACTGTAACTCCAGTTTCCATAATTTTTAGTTATTCTCTTTGATCTCAATGTAGAGAATTGCAGTTCTTAAGAAACATAATTGTTTTTATCATAATTTTTGGTACTTATATAATTATGTCCAGGGCATATTTCAGTAATTATCAGAAATACAACTGAGCTTATAATGATATCACCTTTAGCAGGCATATTGTTAGCATGTTTGTCCTGATTACAATGTGGACATAGGCTTATAAGTAATATGTAAACAACAATTGTTATTGTCTCAATAATTACTATTGTTTTTTATTGTACTTGTTGACTTGTGCACTGCATTTTGTATCATTGTGATGAATAATTGAATTGACTTATTCATTATGAACAGCTCATATGAACTGTATAAGTCCCTTTATAGTTCATAATAAACAAAATATCCACATAAATGACTTGCAGAATTGACGGGCGTATCATGCTCTGCCATGCGGAGCTCTTGTTTAAAAGATTCAATGGAGGGGTCTGATAAGTTACTGCATGATATGAAATCAGAACTGGTTTCAGTATGTTCAGGACCTGGATTCTTTTCTACATCTCCTGATAAATATAGCAATCTTAAAATGATATACAAGAAAATATGTTGTACAAATAGTCAGATATCTTGAATATTGAATTACAAATAGTTTTCAAGATATACGCAGATTTTCTAAATATATACATGTATATAATTTCATGATCACTAACATACAATTTTGTATTAGCAACAAGGAAAGTAAACACCGTGTCATAAAGGATATGTATATTCAGAATCCCAGTAAACAAATTTGTGAGAATGAAAAATAATAGTACTATAAAATTAATTTCTAATTAAGAGAAACTGTATGTTCTGAACTTTGTATTTTGTGAATTATGCTTGAGCTTTATGTTAAAACATCCTATCCTAGCCCTGTAGAGATCTAGAGATGTATCCATTTAGGTAATACCAGGAGAGCTAATTACAATAAAAACTACAGGGCTAAGGATAGTGAGAATAACAAAAACAGAGTTGATAGGCATCATTGTAAACACATTTAAACAAAAGGAAACATTAAGAAATGAAAGTGAACATAAAATAAATAAAGAAAAAAAGGTGAAGTTCTACGAATGACGATGATGTAATAAGGGGAGATAACTGAGCATAATTAAATTCTTTGTAAAGAAAAAAAAGAATAACATTGCAGAAAGCACGTTGATATGATAAACACTTATATTGATATGCTATTATTTTAGGCAATCGTTATTTTATACAAGTATCAGTATAATTGACATCTAAATATAACTTTCGATACAGTAAGCACGTGTTGATAATGTGATAAAACGTCGGTTATGTAAACAAGTATTGAAATGATGAACATCTTAATATTCAACTATTGACGCTTTTGTGTGGATATGAAGAACATCAATACTAAGAACAAGCGTTGATACAATAAATATATAATATGTAAATGTTTGTTTACTATAAAACACATATATAGGATACTATAACCTTATTGGTTAACACTGTAGTAGTTAACCGCTTACTAGGAGAAAAGTAAGCCCCTACAAGTCTAAAGGGTTATCGAAGTTGCTTACTTCTCCTGATTTATTTAAATTGATCAAAGTCATCTTCAGAGTCAGTTTTGAATTTTTTGTCATTCTTGTCGTTAACAAAAACCTTTCCGTCCCATGTCCATACTTTGTTTAACTTGTCATCACTGAGTAATTTGCGAGCGTTTTTGAAAAGAATTTCGCGGCGTTTGGTAAGATCCTCCGATATATACACATTGACCAACGATGGGGTAGATTTTAGGATGTAACGTGATTTTAATATGCGTCTCTTAGTGTGGTAATTGGAAATTTCACCAGTATTTGACGTCTACGTCCTGTTTGGGGTCGTCCAGTTCGGTGTGATCGATCTATATCCGTAACTTTAATATCGATACCCATTTTTTTGACAATATCTATGACTAAGTTATCCGTGTCCTTGTCATTATTTTCAGAGACACTAGAAATTCGAATGGCATTCCTCCTAGAGTATTGCTCTAGGTCGTCAAGTTTTACCTTCAATGCAGAATTTTCTGATTTCAACAAGGAATTTTCATCCTTCAGGGTTTTTATTTCAGCTTTAAGTTCAGAAGTTAAACTTTCAAACATGACTTTTATTTCAAATTTAAGCTCATGTAAAATTTGAGCCCCTATTTGTGGCACTAGGTTTTGTTGCACAGATGCGGATAACCTTGTGATATCAGTTTCTGATAGTGTAAAAGTCATCATTTGAGGAACAGGTGATGGTACAGAAGACAATATGGGAGTGGAGTGCCCAGGCTGCATATCGTATGACATTTTGATTAAAGGTTTTGGACTGCAATAGTAAAAACTTGTAGATTCTGACAAGTTGCGTTTCTGACGTTTTGATTCTTGAAGTTTTTCAATACTATCTATACTACTTTGACCCGCAACTCAAGTACGTTACTTATTCAACATTCATTTACTTATTCAACATTGAATAAGTAACTAACTTGAGATTTTATATCATACTCAAGTAAGTTACTTATTCAACATTCAACACCTATTGTTTATTAAATACAATACATATATATAGCCTAAACGACTCCGTGTACAAAAATGATTGATGTCATTTTGATGTCATTACCGACTCAAATTACCACCCAAGATATAACTGTGATTGAAATAACAAGTCGGTACTTTCCCAAAATTCATTTTATTAACTCTAGTACATACATAGACGAAAATGAACTCTAGTACATATATAGACGAATATCGATGAATGATTGTTACTTTGTTAGCCTTAGTTATCATGTTTAATATCATCTAGGTTAAAAGAGGATTACAGGGATAACTAGAGAGTAATTACGCGAAATTTGTCTCTATACTAGTAAACCGACATGTGTCAATGATTGTTCGTTCCTCTTACAGGCATTGACGGAGGCTTCGTGTACACAATTCTATGACGCCATTTTATTTCCACAGACTACCTTAGTTATCACATTTAACATCATCAAAATTGAAAGAGGATTACAAGTGAAACCAGAGGAAACATTTGTTACAAATATCCCTATGATATAATACTAACATGTGTGAACGAATATTCGTTACTTTTACAGGCATTGACAAAAGTTGAGTGTACAAAATTGATTCATGCCATTTTGTTGCCAGTGCCAACCTTCATTATCATGTTCAATATCATTATGATTGAAAGAGGACTACTAGGGTAACCATAGAGTCATTAAGCTTTTTTTGTCCATGTCATATGATACGGACATGTATAAACGACTGATCGTTGCTGTTATAGGCATTGGCAGAATTTGCGTGTACAAAATCATTTGATGCCATTTTGTTGAAAGTGCCAACATTCATTATCATGTCAAATATCATTATGATTGAAACAGGACTACTAGGATTACCATAGAGTCATTAAGCATAATTTTTCCCGATAATATAATACACAATGTGTATAAACGAATGTTCGTTGCTGTTATAGGCATTTACAGAAGTTGCGTGTACAAAATTGTTTGATACCATTTTGTTGCCAGTGCCAACCTTCATTATCATGTCTAATATCATAATGATTGAAAGAGGACTACTAGGATAACCATAGAGTCATTAAGCATTATTTAGCCCTATAATATAAAAAGGCCATGTATAAATGAAGATTCGTGCTATTGTAGGCATTAACAGAAGTTGCGTGTACAAAATTGTTTGATGCCATTTTGTTGCCAGTGTCAACCTTCATTATCATGTCCAATATCATTATCATTGAAAGATGACTTCTAGGGTAAACATAGAGTCATAAAGCATGATTTGTTTCGATAATATAATACCAACATGTATAAACGAATGTTTCTTAGTGTTATAAGCATTGACAGAAGTTGCGTGTACAAAATTGTTTGATGCCATTTTGTTGCCAGTGTCAATCTTCATTATTATGTTCAATATCATTATGATTGAAAGAGGACTACTAGGGTAACCATAGAGTCATTAAGCATGATTTGTCCCGATAATATAATACGAACATGTATAAACGAATGTTTGTTGCTATTATAGGCAATTACAGAAGTTTCGTGTACAAAATTGTTTGATGCCATTTTGTTCCCAATGAGAACCTTCATTATTATGTTCAATATCATTATGATTGAAAGAGGACTACTAGGGTAACAATAGAATCATTAACCATGATCTGTCCGGATAATATAATACGAACATGTATAAACGAATGTTTGTTGCTATTATAGGCATTTACAGAAGTTTCGTGTACAAAATTGTTTGATACCATTTTATTGCCAGTGTCAAACTTCATTATCATGTTCAATATCATTATGACAGAAAGACGACTACTATGGTAACCATCGAGTCATTAAGCATGATTTAGCCCTATAATATAATACGAACATGTATAAACGAATGTTCGTTGCTGTAATAGGCATTTACAGAAGTTGCATGTACAAAATTGTTTGATGCTATTTTGTAACCAGTTTCAACCTTCATTACCATGCTCAAAATCCTAATGATTGAAAGAGGACTACTATGGTAACCATCGAGTCATTAAGCATGATTAAGCCCTATAATACAAGATGTATAAACGAATGTTCGTTGCTTTTATAGGCATTTACAAAAGTTGTATGTACAAAATTGTTTGATGCCATTTTGTTGCCATTGTCAACCTTCATTATCATGCTCAATATCATTATGATTGAAAGAGGACTACTAGGGTAACCATAGAATCATTAAGCATGATCTGTCCTGATAATATAATACAAACATGTATAAATGAATGTTTGTGGTTATTATAGGCATTTACAGAAGTTTTGTGCACAAAATTGTTTGATACCATTTTGTTGCCAGTGTAAACTTTCATTATCATGTTCAATATCATAATGATTGAAAGAGGACTACTATGGTAACCATCGAGTTATTAAGCATGATTTAGCCAAATAATATAATACGAACATGCATAAACGAATGTTCGTTGCTGTTATAGGTATTGAGAGAAGTTGCGTGTACAAAATTGTTTGATGCCATTTTGTTGCCAGTGTCAACTTTCATTAGCATGTTCAATATCATTATGATTGAAAGAGGACTACTAGGGTAACCATAGAGTCATTAAGCATGATATGTTTCGATAATATAATACGAACATGCATAAACGAATGTTCGTTGCTTTTATAGGCATTGACAGAAGTTGCGTGTACAAAATTGTTTGATGCCATTTTGTTGCCAGTGTCAACCTTCATTAACAGGTTCAATATCATTATGATAGAAAGAGGACCAGTAGGGTAACCATAGAGTCATTAAGAATGATTTCTTTCTATAATATAATACGAACATGTATAAACGAATGTTTCTTACTGTTATAGGCATTGACAGAAGTTGCGTGTACAAAATTGTATGATACCATTTTGTTGCCAGTGTAAACCTTGATTAACATGTTCAATATCATTATGATTAAAAGAGGACTACTAGGGTAACCATAGAGTCATTAAGCATTATTTAGCCCTATAATATAAAAAGGCAATGCATAAACGAATGTTCGTTGCTGTTATAGGCATTTACAGAAGTTGCGTGTACAAGATTGTTTGATGCCATTTTGTTGCCAGTGTCAACCTTCATTAGCATGTTCAATATCATTATGATTGAAAGAGGACCAGTAGGGTAACCATAGAGTCATTAAGCATGATTTGTTTCGAAAATATAATACGAAGTTTCTTACTGTTATAGGCATTTACAGAAGTTGCGTGTACAAAATTGTTTGATGCCATTTTGTTTCCAGTGTCAACCTTCATTAACATGTTCAATATCATTATGATTGAAAGAGGACTACTATGGTAACCATCGAGTTATTAAGCATGATTCAGCCCAATAATATAATACGAACATGTATAAACGAATATTCGTTGCTGTTATAGGCATTGACAGAAGTTTCTTGTACAAAATTCTATTATACCATTTTGTTGCCAGTGTCAACCTTCATTATCATGTTCAATATCATAATGATTGAAAGAGGACTACTATGGTAATCATCGAGTCATTAAGGATGATTTAGCCGAATAATATAATACGAACATGCATAAATGAATGTTCGTTGCTGTTATAGGCATTGACAGAAGTTTCGTGCACAAAATTCTTTGATACCATTTTGTTGCCAGTGTCAACCTTCATCATCATGTTCAATATCATAATGATTGAAATTGGATTACTATGGTAATCATCGAGTCATGAAGGATGATTTATCCGAATAATATAATGCGAACATGCATAAACGAATGTTTTTTGCTTTTATAGGCATTTACAGAAGTTGCGTGTACAAAATTGTTTGATGCCATTTAGTTGCCAGTGCCAACCTTCATTATCATGTTCAATATCATTATGATTGAAAGAGGACTACTAGGGTAACCATCGAGTTATTAAGCATGATTTAGCCGAATAATATAATACGAACATGCATAAACGAATGTTCGTTGCTTTTATAGGCATTGACAAAAGTTGCGTGTACAAAATTGTTTCATGCCATTTTGTTGCCAGTGTCATCCTGCATTAACGTGTTCAATATCATTATGATTGAAACAGGACTACTAGGGTGACCATAGAGTTATTAAGCATGATTTTTCACGATAATATAATACACCGTGTGTATGAACGAATATTCGTTGTTGTTATAGGCATTTACAGAAGTTGCGTGTACAAAATTATTTGCTGCCATTTTGTTGCCAGTGCCAACCTTCATTATCATGTTCAATATCATTATGATTGAAAGAGGACTACTAGGGTAACCATAGAATCATTAAGCATGATCTGTCCAGATAATATAGTACGAAAAGGTATAAACCAATGTTTGTTGCTGTTATAGGCATTTACAGAAGTTTCGTGCACAAATCTGATTGATACCATTTTGTTGCCAGTGTCAACCTTCATTATCATGTTCAATATCATAATGATTGAAATAGGATTACTAGGGTAACCATCGAGTTATTAAGCATGATTTAGCCCTATAATAAAATACAAACATGCATAAAAGAATGATCGTTGCTGTTATAGGCATTGACAGAAGTTGCGTGTACAAAATTGTTTGATACCATTTTGTTGCCAGTGTAAACCTTCATTATCATGTTCAATATCATTATGTTTGAAAGAGGACTACTAGGGTAATCATCGAGTCATTAAGCATGGTTTAGCCCTATAATATAATACGAACATGCATAAACGAATGTTCGTTGCTGTTATAGGCATTTACAGAAGTTGCGTGTACAAAATTGTTTGATGCCATTTTGTTGCCAGTCTCAACCTTCATTAGCGTGTTCAATATCATTATGATTGAAAGAGGACTACTAGGGTAACCATAGAGTCATTAAGCATGATTTGTTTCGATAATATAATACGAACATGTATAAACGAATGTTTGTTACTGTTATAGGCATTGACAGAAGTTTCGTGTACAAAATTGTTTGATGCCATTTTGTTGCCAGTGTCAAATTTCATTATTATATTCAATATCATTATGATTGAAAGAGGACTACTAGGGTGACCATAGAGTCATTAAGCATGATATGTCAGGATAATATAATACACCATGTGTAAAAACGAATGTTCGTTGCTGTTATAGGCATTGACAGAAGATGCGTGTACAAAATTGTTTGATGCCATTTTGTAGTCATTGTCAACCTTCATTATCATGTTCAATATCATAATGATTGAAATAGGATAACTATGGTAATCATCGAGTCATTAAGGATGATTTAGCTGAATAATATAATACGAACATGCATAAACGAATGTTCGTTGCTGTTATAGGCATTGACAGAAGTTTCGTGCACAAAATTCTTTGATACCATTTTATTGCCAGTGTCAACCTTCATTATCATGTTCAATATCATAATGATTGAAATAGGATTACTATGGTAATCATCGAGTCATTAAGGATGATTTATGCGAATAATATAATACGAACATGCATAAACGAATGATTGTTGCTTTTATAGGCATTGACAGAAGTTGCGTGTACAAAATTGTTTGATTCCATTTTGTTGCCAGTGTCAACCTTCATTAACATGTTCAATATCATTATGATTGAAAGAGGACTACTAGGGTGACCTTAGAGTCATTAAGCATGATTTTTCACGATAATATAATACACCATGTGTATGAACGAATGTTCGTTGCTGTTATAGGTATTTACAGAAGTTGCGTGTACAAAATTGTTTCATGCCATTTTGTTGCCAGTGCTTACCTTCATTATCATCTTCAATATCACTATGATTGAAAGAGGACTACTAGGATAACCATCGAGTTATTAGGCATGATTTAGCCCCAAAATATAATACGAACATGCATAAACGAATGTTCGTTGCTGTTATAGGCATTGACAGAAGTTGCATGTACAAAATTGTTTGATACCATTTTGTTGCCAGTGTAAACCTTCATTATCATGTTCAATATCATTATGTTTGAAAGAGGACTACAAGGGTAATCTTCGAGTCATTAAGCATGGTTTAGCCCTATAATATAGTACGAACATGCATAAACGAATGTTCGTTGCTGTTATAGGCATTTACAGAAGTTGCGTGTACAAAATTGTTTGATGCCATTTTGTTGCCAGTGCCAACCTTCATTATCATGTTTAATATCATTATGATTGAAAGAGGACTACTAGGGTAACCATAGAATCATTAAGCATGATCTGTCCAGATAATATAGTACGAAAAGGTATAAATGAATGTTTGTTGCTGTTATAGGCATTTACAGAAGTTTCATGCACAAAATTGTTTGATACCATTTTGTTGCCAGTGTCAACCCTAATTATCATGTTCAATATCATAATGATTGAAATAGGATTACTAGGGTAACCATCGAGTTATTAAGCATGATTTAGCCCTATAATAAAATACAAACATGCATAAAAGAATGATCGTTGCTGTTATAGGCATTGACAGAAGTTGCGTGTACAAAATTGTTTGATACCATTTTCTTGCCAGTGTAAACCTTCATTATCATGTTCAATATCATTATGTTTGAAAGAGGACTACTAGGGTAATCATCGAGTCATTAAGCATGGTTTAGCCCTATAATATAATACGAACATGCATAAACGAATGTTCGTTGCTGTTATAGGCATTTACAGAAGTTGCGTTTACAAAATTGTTTGATGCCATTTTGTTGCCAGTCTCAACCTTCATTAGCGTGTTCAATATCATTATGATTTAAAGAGGACTACTAGGGTAACCATAGAGTCATTAAGCATGATTTGTTTCGATAATATAATACAAACATGTATAAAGAATGTTTCTTACTGTTATAGGCATTGACAGAAGTTGCGTGTACAAAATTGTTTGATGCCATTTTGTTGCCAGTGTCAAACTTCATTATTATATTCAATATCATTATGATTGAAAGAGGACTACTATGGTGACCATAGAGTCATTAAGCATGATTTTTCACGATAATATAATACACAATGTGTATGAACGAATGTTCGTTGCTGTTATAGGCATTTACAGAAGTTGCGTGTACAAAATTGTTTGATGCCATTTAGTTGCCAGTGCCAACCTTCATTATCATATTCAATATCATTATGATTGAAAGAGGACTACTAGGGTAACCATCGAGTTATTAAGCATGATTTAGCCGAATAATATAATACGAACATGCATAAACGAATATTTGTTGCTTTTATAGGCATTGACAGAAGTTGTGTGTACAAAATTGTTTCATGCCATTTTGTTGCCAGTGTCATCCTGCATTAACATGTTCAATATCATTATGATTGAAACAGGACTACTAGGGTGACCATAGAGTTATTAAGCATGATTTTTCACGATAATATAATACACCGTGTGTATGAACGAATGTTTGTTGCTGTTATAGGCATTTACAGAAGTTTCGTGCACAAAATTGTTTGATACCATTTTGTTGCCAGTGTCAACCTTCATTATCATGTTCAATATCATTATGATTGAAATAGGATTACTAGGATAACCATAGAATCATTAAGCATGATCTGTCCAGATAATATAGTACGAAAAGGTATAAACGAATGTTTGTTGCTGTTATAGGCATTTACAGAAGTTTCGTGCACAAAATTGTTTGATACCATTTTGTTGCCAGTGTCAACCTTCATTATCATGTTCAATATCATAATGATTGAAATAGGATTACTAGGTTAACCATCGAGTTATTAAGCATGATTTAGCCCTATAATAAAATACAAACATACATAAAAGAATGATCGTTGCTGTTATAGGCATTGACAGAAGTTGCGTGTACAAAATTGTTTGATGCCATTTTGTTGCCATTGCCAGATTTAACTGCTATATAAGATATCATTATGATTGAAAGAAGATTACTAGGGTTACCAATGAGTCATTTAGCGTAATTTGTCGAAATAATATAATACAGACAAATATGAATCAATGTTCATGTCCCCTATAAGACTTGACGTAGGCAACGTGTTGAAAATTGTTCGATTCCATTTTGTTGCCACTACAAACCTTCGTTATCATGTTCAATATCATCATGATTGAAAGTTGATTACTAGGATAATCATAGAGTCATTAAGCGTCAATTGTATCAAAAATTTACGAATGAACGAATTTCGTGTCTCATATAGGCATTGAAAGAAGTAGCGTGCACAAAATTGTTTGATGCCATTTTTTTCCCACTGGCAACCTCAGTTATCAGACATTGGGAGATAAAGTTTAGTCCGGTGTTAGCATAACTGACCGGATAGGATAGTTTGTTTACAATTTTTATTCTGATTGGGCTCGCTTTAATTTCTGAATGCTGGTATGTGAATATATTGACTTAACCAGTGTTACCCAGCTGCATAAATAATCATTTTAAAATTTTTGAAATGGGTTGATGGACGGTGAAATAAATCTCGCATCTGTTTTTTCAATAACCTGGTAAATACACAAAGGACATTTACTAGTCTTTAAAGTGTAAAGTGCATTAAAGTTTTTTTTTATTTTACAAAATTTATTTGAGTAATCGTAACAAAATATATTCCCATTATTCAGCGATATTTTTCTTGATTTTATTTTTACATTAGATAGACATTAGATTTCTTATGGAAAATAAACCGATCGAAGATGATTTAACAAGAACAATACTAACGAAATACTTAAAACATTTCAATTGCTTTTTGACTTGTTGGGATCATAGTGAGCAATTACAATCAATATTGATTTTATTGTTTTAGAAAACGAAATGACCAATACATTTATATTGATCCGCATATACCTTTTTCTGAAATTGTGATTTGTTGCTTTAAGAATCTTTAATTAAAATAAAAATATATAATTATGACTTCCTTGAATAATATAATTCAATAGAAGCTAATAGCATTTAAACCGGCAGTGTTTAACATGTTATCCATACATCCATGCATCGCACCACGAGACTGAAATCAAAAGAAGTTTACGCGAAAAAATAAAAATAATATGAAATAATAATGATAGTAATAATAATAAAGAACTACGCGAAAATCACTACGAGAAGTCGAAATAAGTCTAAGCGAAAAATAAAATTAGAATAAGAAAAACACATCAAGCGAAAAAAGAAAGACACATATCAGCTACGTTCAAAAGGGATGAAATTACCAAGGCTGCAAACAGCTTTTAAAATAAAGAAGCAAATGTGACATGAACTTGTTAATGATAGACGGAAATTAATTCATAGTAAAAGTCAAGTGAAAAGGATAATATTTAATCTTGAACAAAAGTTATAAATAGACAACTAGACAGCGAGCAAATTTATATAACAGGAATTGACACAATAATCTTTTTCACACATCCTTAATTTTCAAGTGCTTCAGATAAATCAAACAATGATGAACATTATATTAAAATACGAGATACTTTAACAGTTGGCAAATTTAACGTCTGTTATTGTTATTAAGTCGTTATGGGACAATAAGTCAGGAGAGTAGTATTATGTTGAACATTTTTTAATTTGATGATCTGTACAGTTGTTGGTCAGGACAGTTACCGTCAACCACATGCTGGTAAGGGCCCTGGATAATCATTCCAGTAATATACTTTATTTGGCGATAACAGTAAATTCAGCGGATTTTAACCTTATTTATTAAAATATCTGACATTTACGACAAACTACCAAATTGGATAAATGCAGTTGCCCTTATCTTTTGTCTGAAATTCATTGTATACTGATTTTATAAAGGGAGATGAAAATTTTTTCAAAAAGATAAAACGTTTATTACATTTAAATCAGTAAAACCTAATATATAATTAGGGGAACAATATATACATTTAGAAAGATGTGCTTCAAATTATTTTGTCCGTCCTGTGCATTAGTAATATTTTTGAAATATTTGAAATATTTAAAACTGGTAAAAATTGAAAATACTATACATGACATCAGTAAGTAGTTCTAAAGAAGTCTTTATAACTGTAATCTGAGACAAAATATCTGCAGAATATAATTTGTGCCGGAGTGAAAAACTTTAGCGTTACAAAATAAAATAAAATAAATAAATAAATAAATAAATAAATAAATAAATTGCCAAATTTTTTTTCTAGTGTTAACGGGTTTAACCCCTTAACCTAGTATTTAAATGCCGGAATTTTGCGTAACCGCTATATTGTTTTAGAAATAAATATATGACGCAAAAAAGGTCGATTTATAGTGTTAAAAACGACTGTCAGACGCAATGACGACTTCAGACTTGTCCGTTATCTCATTCTTCCCTGAAACACATTACTTCGCTAGTATCAGTTGAGTAATGGTGTATTACGACGTAGTCAAGAATTTAAACTTTATAAATGGACTGTTATGTGATGATGGAGGAAACCGGAATACTCGGGTAAACCACCGACCGGAAGCGAGCAAACTGACATTTTTCTCAAACTAGGATTCGAACCGAGTCTGTGAGAGATGTCGAACCACTATATTTTGTAGCAACGCTATATATAGTAATCAATGAACGTCAACTCAAGTAAGGGATATCTCATTGTTAACGAGCCGTCAGGCGATATTAAACTTGTTGCACGTCGACACGAATACAATAGTTTAATCGGATTAGGTGAATGTTGCTCATGGATATGACGTGTATAAATGACCCAGTCTTCAGTTTTATGTTACTTTGTTAAATTAATGCACCAAAATTAACAAAATAAGCATGAGCAAGATCAAAATTTAAATTTTAGTTTGAGATTTCCAAAATTATCCCTGCAATGAAATTTTCAGAATTTGTATGTGGGATTTTCTATTTCATCAGTCATTTGTCATCTGTTTGAGACAGAAAGGTAGAACGGTGATTCATGGGCAATTGGCGTTTTAAGAATACTAGTACTTTCAATTGATCTATAAGGCAGAAATAGCCTCCTTGTCTGAGGTACTTTGGGTTGCTCTAACTGTTTAACTACATTCCTTACTCTGGCCCAACTATTCCAGATATTTTCTGTCCATTTCATGTTTCTTTTTGTTCTGCGGGATTGTGCCATGGAAACAATATTGAATTTCCGCAACGTCCATGAATTGAAACATTGCAGGCTTATTTACTGAGCATATCCAGTGTGTGAGAAACCAAGAATACCAAACTGAGTACTATTCATCTTTTGTTCGGCCTTAGTATTTGTTTGTTAAACTATTATTTTCTTTAGTTTTATTTTATAAATTATAGTTTGCAAATGCAAATACAAATGCCTTTTCATTTTAAACATTTATACTTTTAAATGTTGCATTTGAATTATAAAAAAATCTTAGAACAACAAAAGTGTTATTTTTATCGAAAGAGATCTTCTTATATGAATAGGTCGGTGGTCTAGTGGTAAAACTCTCGCCTTGTGAATCAAAATTCCTGGGTTCGAATCGCAGCAAAGCTGTAAATTTTTCTTCAAAAATGTCTGGTTGATTTCTTTAATAAATCATTAAACGTGACACACATTTGGATTTGGGTACAGTTCAAAATTAATCGAAATACAAAAGAAAATAACGAACTTCCATTATCTTTGAGACAAACAACTTCAAAGCTCTCCTTAATGAAAATCAAAGTAAACCACCCTTTTATTATAATACTTGTAATTATGTATAATGTACTTATAGTCTAGTCAATCTACAGTTTGACCTCAAACTAATTGCAACAGAACAAATTTTGTTACTAAAATGTTCTCAAATACATGAAATTCTTATAGTAAAAAGTCTACCTTAAATCTGACAAGGAGAAACATGTTTTTAAGAAGTTTTAATTTCTTATTGGGATTTCTATAAACAAGGGAGTTAACTCCTGTAAAACAGGTGGAGTTTTAGTCCAATTATCATATGTTTTTTGCTATTTTAACAAAACGTAAAGCAAAGACCCTGGGATTAATCAATCATAATTGATTCCATATGTATATTCAACATTTCTGATTTCATTTAAAGTGAAATCATTGGCCTATTTTCATTCAGTTGCATTTTATTTTAAGTCTTTCACAATTTAATGTTTCTATAGTGATGAGGAATTAATAACATAATACTCAAAGTAATGGAGTAGAAGTATAGAAAAGTTATGCTTTTAACTTGAGATATACTTATTTTATCATTTCTGTGTATAACAAAATATATTTGAGGTGAATAAATCTTTTTTCCATCTCATCAACATGCCCTTAATCAGTGTTTTGCATAAATTCTTTCAACAAAATTATTTAATTTTTTTATATTCCATTTACATATTACATTCTAAATTGTCTTAAATTATCTATTTTAAGTCTATGTATAAATTTCCATCTAATTTCTAGGTTTTTCTTCAGAGAAAACTTGAAGTTTTTGAAAAAAAATTGTGTAAAATTTAGGATTACAATACAGAGTTATCTCCCTTTTCTATTAGAAAATGCTTTTGGTAACTTCAATTGGCAAAAAAACCCAAAATTCCACTGGATTGAAATAGGTAGATTTTTTACGGTGAATAAAAACACAATTTCTAAAAACAATCACATAAAAATATTTTCTGTTGCAATTACTTTGAGGTTTGACCCTATTTTTTCATAGATTGACTAGACTATTATATTTGTTTATATATGACTGACAAATAAAATATGTTTAAATCAAAATAACCGTGCGATATCATAAATATCAGGGCGTCTAGACGGGACGGTAATCCGGGGATCGTGCAACAAAGACCATTATATGTAGTAAACATTTCCGCTATATGTAGGAAAGGCTGCCTTATATGTAGCAAAACAGTGCACACTAAATCTATCCATTTATTTATTTATTTATTTATTTATTTATTGTTATATTTATTTTGTTTTATTTTTGTTTTCAATATTCCGTGCACAATAAGAAAATTTTAATGATAATATTGTAAGCTTTTCCATTGTCGAGCCAACCATTTGTACTCTATAAACAAACAACTTTTTTTAAACTGTCTTAGTAGTTCTAAGTGGGTTAGTGAGAATTGCTTTTATCGTGCAATTGATGTCTGGATGCATGGAAATTACACCAATTTTTATATTTGCAGAAAGAAAGCAATAAACTGAAATTGAAAGTTACTTTGGTTGCCAAAATGTATTAACATTTGGCATTTCATAGTGAAGAACTAGCATTACAAGCAATATGATGATGGATTGCGCCGCTGTGTAACGCCGCATAAACACGCCCGACACGTCTTTGCGGGAAAGGATGATTATCAATAAGCCGAGGCATCCGCCATTTAAAATTTGTCACAACAATATTTACACTGTAAACATCAAAAAGAAAGTACCAAAACGAAATGGTTTTGAATATTATAAGTTTGATAAAACATTATATTATGTGTTTAAACATACATTTGAGAGTACTGCATTCCGTATACTTCCATACAAATACGAAAAATTTGATAGAAATAACCTTGTTTTTCAATTAATACACATAGAGCGCATTCCTCTCCATCAAACATATTTTGACTACTAAAACTTCTATATTTTATCTTCTGTTTTGCAAAGTTTGGTTGATGGAGAGGGATGCGCTGACATTGAAATTTGGGGATAAAGTTAAAACACATTACCGCTTAATCGCCCCAAACAAAATACATACTTGATATTAGCTAGCTAACGATTCCCATATCATCTACGCTAGCTGTGTGGTATAACTTAGGGAATGATAACCTCAAAGTCTTGGGATCGAATCATATTTGTCGTCTGTTTTTTATTTGTTTTTATATATTTAATAGTATTTTATTTTTCATTATACAATATTTTTTCTCATTAAAACGCAGTGTAAGTGCTTTATCAACAAATAAGCCAATTAAATTAAACACTGCTCATCTGACTGAGCATATTATTAAAATAGTTTCAAAATATGTCGTATATATTTAATAACGTTATGATCAATCATCAGGCCACTGGTCAATACACGTGCGTTTCTTATACAGGTTTAAGGTATACAAAGCAACATTATAAAGCATGTAGCACGGAACTACGTGTATTATCATTGCAATATAGGCGCTGCATAAGTTCATAGGCGAAAATCATTTATTGTGATTTTTGCTCTTCAGAATAACAGGTAATAATAGAAAATGACTACTGACACATTTTCATTTTTTTCATAGTAACAATTTTGAGATGCCTTTATTACGTTATGTTTTATATACGTACGTTAGGCTAAAATTAATTTGCATTTGGCCTCAAGTCGATGTTGGATATAGAGGTCTCCTACAGGTGTTCCCTTGTTTCTTGGCATTTTTCCTATAGGCGGATCACTCGGCTTTTTGAGACTCATTCTTTCAACGCATAAAGATGTTTGACATGTTTATGCGGCAGCGTTCAACGCATAAAGGCGGTTTTGCTTTTATGCGACTCTAACCACTCAGTCTCGGAGGCCCCGATGAAGATAATGATGATGATGCTGATGATGGTGGTGGTGGTGTTTCAATTGAAGGTGGAAATGATGATGGAGGTGTAGATGATGATATTGAAGAGTTTTATTGATCGTACTTTAAATGTTTTCTTTATGCAGTGGAAGGTAGCCTTTTTGTCGCATATAGGCGTCCTCTTTATGCGCCAAAATTCCCCGTATGCTGCAACTCCGCTATGCGGCATTACACCGCGGTCGACCAATTGATAAGGCGCTAGCCTTTAAACTAAAAAATTCTCTACATTGTCGTTTTACCTTAGCTTAAGTCTTTACTGGTTGGTTCGATACCAGTATAATTGACTGGGTGGTCTGAAATGTTTATTTGAGACATTGCGGGCGGGCGAATGCACTAGGCACTGTAAAAGTCGCCGTTAGTGCGTACTAGTACATTGCAGATAACAAACACTTTCACACTCACTCACTACCGATTCATATAGCTGTTGTGACGTTTAACTATACTAGGCATAAAAGTTAATCAACTTTACAGAATTACCATATGTATATTAAATGTTAATGTCATTTTGATATCCTAATATCATACTAAGATCTAGTGCTTTTATAAACTTCAGTTGTCGTTAGCTCTTCGCGTATACCTTGTTATAAATGTATGCTTTTTTTCACCGAATCACCCAAATCGGTAACTGCAGGCAGTGGAATCTTATCTTTGCGTATGGTAAATAAACGCTATGCTGATTGTTGCATTGTTCAGTATGATCGTTTTAGTGATGGTATGATGTGAGATATTTATTAGTAGACGTATCGAGCTACACGTGTTTGACCGTGGGTCTTTTACAGATGTGCAGTATAGAGATGAAATTCTTCATCCTATTGTTAGACCATTCGCTGCTTTATCGGGCGAAACTTTACTTTGATAGATGATAATGTCCGACATCACAGAGCAAAGGTTATGGATCAGTATCTTCGCAATGAGAGATGAGACTTTTAACGCATGAATTTGCCGAATATAGGACATACTCGTTATTGTTGACATTATACTTCTAATAAGAATATTTCTAATTTTTCGGCCCATCTTGAATCTATTTTGTTTTAGGGGTTGTCATATTATGTTTATTCTCAGATTATTTTCTAAGAACTCATGCAAAGATCTTATGAAATGTTTTTGTTTTATAAGTATTGAATATTGTTGAATAAACTTTTTACAACTTTAGAAATAAATTTATTACAACTTTCTATTCTTAAATTTTAGCCAGTATACATCCATCAAACCGACAAAACAAATTGATGAATGCGTCATACAAATGAAAGTCGATAATTGTATTTTAAGAAACATAAAACAAAAGAAAACCAATAAGTAGGAGACTTAAGAGGCATAGTTTGTATAAAGTTGCAAACAACTTTAAAGAGATAACATTCTAATCCTCCCCTTAAAGTCAAACATTAGTTCGAATGTCATACCAACTGATGCATGTGTTCGTCATTACAAGATTGTTAGAAATCAATTTCGCTTATGAGACAAGTTTGTCTGGAATAATTCTCCAAGAGTGTATCACAACTCGTCGAAATTTAATAACAAGCAATAAGCGACTAGTTTATAATGGTAACTATCAACAAAATTAATACATACAAGACCAAGAAGCATTCGTTTTCGTCCGTCTCAACATGCATTGTATAGACTATATCAGAAGTAATTAAAGCCAGGTAGCCATAGTAGTCCCTTTCAACCTTAATGATAATTAACATGAGAACAAAGGTAGGCAGTGGTAACAAAATAACGTCAAAGAATTCAGTGCCAACAGCCTCATTAGAGGATGTCGCTATTATAGCATAGATGTATATAACGCGTAATGAGTCTCTGGTTACCCCATTAATCCTCTTTCAGTCTTGATGATATTGAATCTGATTTGCCAGTGCGAACAAAATTGCATCAAACAATTTCGTACACGCAACTTCTGTCAATGCCTATCAGAGACAGGAACAATCGTTTCTTCATGTCTTTAGTATAGGAAAAAAATACGCTTAATGACTCATTCGTTACCCGAGTAGTTCTCTTTCATTCATAATGATATTAAAAATGGCAACGAAAGATGGCACTGGCAACAAAATTACATCAAACAATTTTGTACACGCAACTTCTGTCAATGCCTAGGACAGCAGCGAACATTCGTTCATACATGTCTATCATATTATATGGACAAATTATGCTAAATGGCTCTATGGTTACCCTAGTAGTCTTTTTTCAATCAAGATCATATTGAACATGATAATGAAGATTGGCACTGGCAACAAAACGGCATCGAATAATTTTTTACACGCAACGCTTGTCAATGCCTATAACATAACGTACATTCGTTCATACATATCTGTTTTATATTATATGGACAAAATATGCTTAATGACTCTATGGTAACCCTAGTAGTCCTCTTTCAATCATAATGATATTGAACATGATAATGATTGTTGGCACCGGCAACAAAATAGCATCAGACAATTTTGTACACGCAACTTCTGTCAATGCCTATCATAGACACGAACATTCGTTTTCGGAAGTCTCAACATGCATTGTATAGAACATATGTAATATAAATCAAGACCGGTAGCCCTTGTAGTCCCCTTTCAATCTTAATAATATTAAACAGGTCAACAAAGGTTGGCAGTGTCAACAAAATGTCATCGGAAAAATTTTGTACACGTTGCCTACGTCAATGCCTATAAGGGACATGATAACATTGATTCATATTTGTCTGTATTATATTATTTGGGCAAATTACGCCAAATTACTCATTGCTTACCCTAGTTATCCTCTTTCAATCATCAAGATATTGAATATGGCAATTAAAGTTGGCACTGGCAACAAAATAGCATCAAACAATTTTGTACACGCAACCTCTGTCAATGCCTATCAAAGACACGAACATTCGTTCATACATGCGTGTATTATATTATAGAGAGACAACATGCTTAATGACTCTATGGTTACCCTAGTAGTCCTCTTTCAATCATAATGATATTCGACATGATAATGAAGGTTGACACTGGCAACAAAATGGCATCAAACAATTTTGTACACGCAACTTCTGTAAATGCCTATAACTTCAACGAACATTCGTTTATACATGCCTGTATTATATTATCGGGACCAATCATGCTTATTGACTCTATGGTTACCCTAGTAGTCCTCTTTCAATCGTAATGATATTGAACATAAAAATGAAGGTTGACACTGGCAACAAAATGGCATCAAACAATTTAGTACACGCAACGCTTGTCAATACCTATAACGTCAACGTACATTCGTTCATACATATCTGTTTTATATTATATGGACAAAATATGCTTAATGACTCTATGGTTACCCTAGTAATCCTCTTTCAATCATAATGATATTGAACGTGATAATGAAGGTTGGCACTGGCAACAAAACGGCATCAGACAATTTTGTACACGCAACTTCTGTCAATGCCTATCAGAGACACGAACATTCGTTTTCGTAAGTCTCAACATGCATTGTATAAAACATTAGTAGGATAATTGAAGACCAGTAGCCCTTGTAGTCCCCTTTTAATGTTAATAATATGAAACAGGTCAACAAAGGTTGGTAGTGTCAACAAAATGTCATCGAAGAATTTTGTACACGTTGCCTACGTTATTGCCAAGAAAGGACATGATCATTGATTCATATTTGACTGTATTATATTATTTGGACAAATGACGCTAAATGACTCATTGGTTACCCAAGTTATCCTCTTTCAATCATGACGATATTTAATATGACAATTAAGGTTGGCACTCGCAACAAAATGGCATCAAAGAATTTTGTACACGCAATTTCTGTCAATGCCTATCAAAGGCACGAACATTCGTTCATACATATCTGCATTATTTTATAGATACAAAACATGCTTAATGCCTCTTTGGTTACCCTAGTAGTCCTCTTTCAATCGTAATGATATTGAACATAATTATGAAGGTTGACATTGGCAACAAAACGGCATCAAACAATTTTGTACACGCAACGCTTGTCAATACCTATAACATCAACATACATTGGTTCATACATATCTGTTTTATATTATATGGACAAAATATGCTTAATGACTGTATGGTTACCCTAGTAATCCTCTTTTAATCATAATGATAGTGAACAAGATAATGAAGGTTGGCACCAGCAACAAAACGACATGAAACAAGTTTGTACACGCAACTTCTGTCAATGTCTAGGACAGCAGCGAACATTCGTTCATACATGTCTATCATATTATATGGACAAATTATGCTAAATGACTCTATGGTTACCCTAGTAGTCCTCTTTCAATCAAGATCATATTGAACATGATAATGAAGATTGGCACTGGCAACAAGACGGCATCGAATAATTTTTTACACGCAACGCTTTTCAATGCCTATAACACCAACGTACATTCGTTCATACATATCTGTTTTATATTATATAGACAAAATATGCTAAATGACTCTATCGTTACCCTAGTAGTCCTCTTTCAATCATAATGATATTGAACATGATAATGACTGGTTGGCACTGGCAACAAAATAGCATCAGACAATTTTGTACACGCAACTTCTGTCAATGCCTATCATAGACACGAACATTCGTTTTTGTAAGTCTCAACATGCATTGTATAGAACATATGTAATATAAATCAAGACCGGTAGCCCTTGAAGTCCACTTTCAATCTTAATATTAAACAAGTCAACAAAGGTTGGCAGTGTCAACAAAATGTCATCGGAAAAATTTTGTACACGTTGCCTACGTCAATGCCTATAAGGGACATGATAACATTGATTCATATTTGTCTGTATTATATTATTTGGGCAAATTACGCCAAATTACTCATTGGTTACCCTAGTTATCCTCTTTCAATCATGATGATATTGAATAATGGCAATTAAAGTTGGCACTGGCAACAAAACGGCATCAAACAATTTTGTACACGCAACTTCTGTAAATGCCTATAACTTCAACGAACATTCATTTATACATGCCTGTATTATATTATCGGGACCAATCATGCTTATTGACTTAATGGTTACCCTAGTAGTCCGTCTTTCAATCGTAATGATATTGAACATAAAAATAAAAGTTGACACTGGCAACAAAATGGCATCAAACAATTTTGTACATGCAATGCTTGTCAATACCTATAACGTCAACGTACATTCATTCATACATATCTGTTTTATATTATATGGACAAAATATGCTTAATGACTCTATGGTTACCCTAGTAATCCTCTTTCAATCATAATGATATTGAACATGATAATGAAGGTTGGCACTGGCAACAAAACGGCATCAAACAAGTTTGTACACGCAACTTTTGTCAATGCCTATCAGAGACACGAACATTCGTTTTCGTAAGTCTCAACATGCATTGTATAAAACATTAGTAGGATAATTGAAGATCGGTAGCCCTTTTAGTCCCCTTTTAATGTTAATAATATGAAACAGGTCAACAAAGGTTGGTAGTGTCAAAAAATGTCATTGAAGAATTTTGTACACGTTGCCTACGTCATTGCCAAGAAAGGACATGATCATGGATTCATATTTGAGATTATTATATTATTTGGACAAATTACGCTAAATGACTCATTGGTTACCCTAGTAGTCCTCTTTCAATCATGACGATATTTAATATGACAATTAAGGTTGGCACTCGCAACACAATGGCATCAAAAATTTTCTACACGCAATTTCTGTCAATGCCTATCAAAGGCACGAACATTCGTTCATACATATCTACATTATATTATAGATACACAACATGCTTAATGCCTCTTTGGTTACCCTAGTAGTCCTCTTTCAATCATAATGATATTGTACATGATAATAGAGGTTGGCACTGGCAACAAAAAGGCATCAAACAATTTTGTACACGCAACTTCTGTCAATGCCTATAACATCAACGTACATTCGTTCATACATATCTGTTCTATATTATATGGACAAAATATGCTTAATGACTCTATGGTTACCCTAGTAATCCTCTTTCAATCATAATGATATTGAACATGATAATGAAGGTTGGCACCGGCAACAAAACGACATGAAACATGTTTGTACACGCAACTTCTGTCAATGCCTAGGACAGCAGCGAACATTCGTTCATACATGTCTATCATATTATATTGACAAATTATGCTAAATGACTCTATGGTTACCCTGGTAGTCCTCATTCAATCAAGATCATATTGAACATGATAATGAAGATTGGCACTGGCAACAAAACGGCATCGAATAATTTTTTACACGCAACGCTTGTAAATGCCTATAACATCAACGTACATTCGTTCATACATATCTGTTTTATATTATATGGACAAATATGCTTAATGACTCTATGGTAACCCTAGTAGTCCTCTTTCAATTATAATGATATTGAACATGATAATGATGGTTGGCACTGGCAACAAAATAGCATCAGACAATTTTGTACACGCAACTTCTGTCAATGCCTATCAGAGACACGAACATTCGTTTTCGTAAGTCTCAACATGCATTGTATAGAACATATGTAATATAATAATAATAAAACATTAGTAGGATAATTGAAGACCAGTAGCCCTTGTAGTCCCCTTTTAATGTTAATAATATAAAACAGGTCAACAAAGGTTGGTAGTGTCAACAAAATGTCATGGAAGAATTTTGTACACGTTGCCTACGTCATTGCCAAGAAAGGACATGATCATGGATTCATATTTGACTGTATTATATTATTTGGACAAATGACGCTAAATGACTCTTTGGTTACCCAAGTAATCCTCTTTCAATCATGACGATATTTAATATGACAATTAAGGTTGGCACTCGCAACAAAACGGCATCAAACAATTTTGTACACGCAATTTCTGTCAATGCCTATCAAAGGCACGAACATTCGTTCATACATATCTGCATTATTTTATAGATACAAAACATGCTTAATGCCTCTTTGATTACCCTAGTAGTCCTCTTTCAATCGTAATGATATTGAACATAATAATGAAGGTTGACATTGGCAACAAAATGGCATCAAACAATTTTGTACACGCAATTTCTGTCAATGCCTATCAAAGGCACGAACATTCGTTCATACATATCTGCATTATTTTATAGATACAAAACATGCTTAATGCCTCTTTGATTACCCTAGTAGTCCTCTTTCAATCGTAATGATATTGAACATAATAATGAAGGTTGACATTGGCAACAAAATGGCATCAAACAATTTTGTACACGCAACGCTTGTCAATGCCTATAACATCAATGTACATTCGTTCATACATATCTGTTTTATATTATATGGACAAAATATGGTTAATGACTCTATGGTAACCCTAGTAGTCCTCTTTCAATCATAATGATATTGAACATGATAATGAAGGTTGGCACTGGCAACAAAACGGCATCAGACAATTTTGTACACGCAACTTCTGTCAATGCCTATCAGAGACACGAACATTCGTTTTCGTAAGTCTCAACATGCATTGTATAAAACATTAGTAGGATAATTGAAGACCGGTAGCCCTTGTAGTCCCCTTTTAATATTAATAATATGAAACAGGTCAACAAAGGTTGGTAGTGTCAACAAAATGTCATCGAAGAATTTTGTACACATTGCCTACGTCATTGCTAAGAAAGGACATGATCATGGATTCATATTTGAGATTATTATATGGACAAAATATGCTTAATGACTTTATGGTTACCCTAGTAATCCTCTTTCAATCATAATGATATTGAACATTATAATGAAGGTTGGCACCGGCAACAAAACGGCATCAAACAATTTTGTACATGCAACTTCTGTCAATGCCTATCAAACACAAACATTCGTTCATACATGTGTGTATTATATTTTGGAGAGACAACATATTTAATGAGTCTATGGTTACCCTAGTATTCCACTTTCAATCATAATGATATTTAACATGATAAGGGAAGTTGAAACTGGTAACAAAACGGTTTCAACTATGCTTAATGACGGTTTCAAATATGCTTAATGACTCTATGGTTACCCTAGTAATCCTCTTTCAATCATAATGATATTGAACATGATAATGAAGGTTGGCACCGGCAACAAAACGGCATCAAACAATTTTGTACATGCAACTTCTGTCAATGCCTATCAAAGACACGAACATTCGTTCATACATGTGTGTATTATATTTTGGAGAGACAACATATTTAATGAGTCTATGGTTACCCTAGTATTCCACTTTCAATCATAATGGTATTGAACATGATCAGGGAAGTTGAAACTGGCAACAAAACGGCATCAAACAATTTTGTACATGCAACGTCTGTCAATGCCTAACACATCAAAAAACATTCGTTCATACATATCAGTATTATATTATATGGACAAAATATGCTTAATGACTCTATGTTTACCCTAGTAGTCCTCTTTTAATCATAATGATATTGAACATGATAATGAAAGTTGGCACTGGAAACAAAACGGCATCAAACAATTTTGTACACGCAACGTCTGTCAATGCCTATCAAAGACACAAACATTCGTTGGTACATGACTGTATTATATTATAGAGAAAAAACATATTTAATGACTCTTGGTTACCCTAGTATAATTCCTCTTTCAATCATAATGATATTGAAGATGATAAGGGGAGTTGGAACTGGCAACACAACGGCATCAAACAATTTTGTACAAGCAACGTCTGTCAATCATAATGATATTGAACATGATAAGGGAGGTTGAAACTGGCAACAAAACGGCATCAAACAATTTTGAACAGGCAACGCTTGTCAATGCTTATAACATCAACGTACATCCATTCATACATATCTGTATTATATTATATGGACAAAATATGTTTAATGAGACTATTGTTACCCTAGTAGTCCTCTTTCAATCATAATGATACCGAACATGATAATGGAGGTTGTAACTTGCAAGAAAACGGCATCAAACAATTTTGTACACGCAACTTCTGTCAATGCCTATAACATCAACGAACATTCGTTTATACATATCTGTATTATATGTTATGGACAAAATATGCTTAATGACTCAATGGTAACCGTAGTCGTCTTCTTTCAAACATAATGATATTGAACATGATAATGAAGGTTGGCACTGGCAACAAAATAGCATCAGACAATGTTGTACACGCAACTTCTGTCACTGCCTATCATGGACACGAACATTCGTTTTGGTATGTCTCAACATGCATTGTATAGAACATTTGTAATATCATTCAAGACCGGTAGCCCTTATTGTCCCCTTTCAATGTTAATAATATTAAACAGGTCAACAAAGGTTGGCAGTGTCAACAAAATGTCATCGGACAATTTTGTACACGTTGCCTACGTCAATGCCTATAAGGGACATGAACATTGATTCATATTTGTCTGTATTATATTATTTGGTCAAATTACGCTAAATGACTCATTGGTTACCCTAGTTATCCTCTTTCAATCATGACGATATTTAATATGGCAATTAAAGTTGGAACTGGCAACAAAATGGCACAAACAATTTTGTACACGCACCTTCTGTCAATGCCTATCAAAGACACGAACATTCGTTCATACATGACTGTATTATATTATGGAGAGAAAATATATTTAATGACTCTATGGTTACCCTAGTATTCCTTTTTCAATCATAATAATAGTGAACATGATAATGGAGGTTGGAACTTGTAACAAAACGGCATCAAACAATTTTGTACATGCAACATCTGTCAATGCCTAACATATCAACAAACATTCGTTCATACATATCTGTATTATATTATTTTGACAAAATATGCTTAATGACTCTATGGTTACCCTAGTAGTCCTCTTTCAATCATAATGATATTGAGCATGATAATGAAGGTTTACACTGGCAACAAAATGGCATCAAACAATTTTGTACACGCAACTTATGTCAATGCCTAACAAAGACACGGACATTCATTCATACATGTCTGTATTATATTACAGAGATAAAACATATTTAATGACTTTATAGTTACCTTAGTAGTCCTCTTTCAATTATAATGATATTGAACATGATAATGAAGGTTGGCAGTGGCAACAAAATGGCATCAAACAATTTTGTACATGCAACTTCTGTAAATGCCTATAACATCAACGAACATTCGTTCATTCATTTCTGTATTATATTTTAGGGACAAATCATTGTTAATGACTCTATGGTTACCCTAGTAGTCCTCTTTTAATCATTATAATATTTAATATGGCATTTGGCACTAGAAACAAAATGGCATTAAACAATTTTGTACAAGAAACTTCTGTCAATGCCTATCAAAACCACGAAGTTGTTCATACATGTCTGTATTCTATTGTAAGGACAAATCATGCTTAATGACTCTATGGTTACCCTAGTAGTCCTCTTTCAATCATTCTGATATTGAATATGATGATGAATTTTGGTAATGGCAACAAAATGGCATCAAACAATTTTGTACACTCAACTTCTGTGAATGCCTGTAAGAAGAACGAACATTCGTTCATACATGTCAGTATTATATCATAGGGATATTTGTAACAGATGTTGCCTCTGATTTCACTAGTAATCCTCTTTCAATTTTGATGATATTAAATGTGATAACTAAGGTAGCCTGTGAAAATAAAATGGCGTCATAGAATTGTGTACACGAAGCCTCCGTCAATGCCTTTAAGAGGAACGAACAATCATTGACACATGTCGGTTTACTAGTATAGGGACAAATTTCGAGTAAAAAAAACTCTGGTTTCCCAGTAATCCTCTTTTAATCTAGATGATATTAAATATTATAACTTAGACTAACAATCATTCGTCGATATTCGTCTATATTTGTACTAGAGTTGATAAAATGAATTTCGGGAAAGTACCGACTTGTTATCCTAATAATCCCCTTTCAATCTCAGTTATATCTTGGGTGGTAATTGGGGTCGGTAATGACATTAAAATGTCAACAATCATTTTTGTACACAGAGTCGTTTATGCTATATATCTGTATTGTATTTAATAAACAATATGTGTTGAATGTTGAATAAGTAACTTACTTGAGTATGTAAATTGATCTCAAGTTAGTTACTTATTCAATGTTGAATAAGTAAATGAATGTTGAATAAGTAACGTACTTGAGTTCGCCCTACTTTGACTGTCTTTGCTGGTATTATAAACCGAGTCACACATTTGCAATTAACGTGCTACTTATTGAACTTTTACTGACCGTTACGCATGAGTTCAATCTAATACTAGTATATTCTATTGTCCCGTGGTAATTAAGTAGTGATCTCAAAATTTCATGTTTCAGAAGTGCACAAACCAAAGTAAGTCTACCAGTGCATTCTCAGAGTAGTTAATAGTCTATCCTCAAATTTTCAGTCATTTCTGCTCAGTTACTTGGTCAAACTTACTACTTCATGTCTCACTGTTGACAACGTGGACAGGCCAGTTCGGCCATCTTTCTGAAAAATATATATTGACCAATTCGAAAACATGACAGGGGAAGTAACTCTTACGATTGAAAACGAGGCTGGGGGGGCAAATCGAAATCCAATCTCATTAAGCCTATGTACTTGTTGGCTTTGAGTCGGGGTTTTTATTATAATTATTATTTTTTAATTTTTATTTTAATTATTATTATTATTATTTTTTGTGACCAGTTGTGTATCTTGTAGAGTTTGAAATCTAAATACAACTTCTTCATTCCACGTGGAAAAATATACGTTAATCGGCTGAAAAAACTGGACATTCTTTTTATTATCTACATCTAAAATCGGAAAAAAAAAGACTTGAAATAGCCGACTAGAAGGAATTAAATTCCCACTGCGGTCCACCGCAAAGAACATTTCTGCCGTGATGGAATATAAAATCGTCTACCGCGATGTTTATTGAAAACCAAATACATTTAAAACTGGACTGTACTTGACCATTTGAAGATGTATCAAGATCAATTAAAAATAAAATGTAAATCCCGGTTTTAAGAAGAATCGTATTGATCGAATATTATATTTACTAATTAAAAAAAAAAAATTATATTTTTCTGTTAGTTGTAATTTAATACACGATGTATTTCTCTTGCATTTCAATATACCACACATCACAGTAATGATAAATAAGCGTTTAGCTTAAAAATACATTTTTGCGAATCTTTCCAACTTTATCAGTGAAGAGTTATAATTAAGTGAATCGAGCCATAATTCTTTTTTTATTTTGTTAATTTTTTTCATACTGGATTTACCACCGTAGGCAAATATGTTAATTAACTTCTCCATATTTTCTCCCTTTTACTCCTGTCTAACATGTATTGGTGAACAGTATCGTACATATGCATACATATTTTCGCCGTAAACTCATTAAAAATCATCCTAGAGTCATATTTTTTTTTTAATTTTTTCATTTTTAAACTGCGTCTACTGAACCTACTGTAGGCAAAATATGTTAATCAACTTTTCTTTTATTTCTCTCGTTTACTCCCGTTTACTCTTCATACATACCGAAATTGTAGTGTTCCAGGCTGTTCACATCAAATAGGCATTTCAATTTGTATTAATAAAGATTGACAATCTTCATACTTAAATTTGATATGTTATTAATGTATGATCATTTTTAAAGTTTTCCACTGAAAGGATAATTTATAAAATAATTTCCCACGGAAAAGATAATTTATAAACATCATGTTGCAAATTTTATTTCTGAAACATCTATTGTTTTCTTTCAAAATTTCGAATGTATCTCAAACAAATTTATAAAAATATGGATTTAATTGCAAATGTATACAGTGTAGCTATAAGCTTGATATATTTTTTATTCATCTTTCTAGAAAATTTGACTGTTTGTTAAGATTTTTTTATTTTTCGGACTGTCTTTTTACATCTGATACCCATAAGAACAGTGTCTCACAAATTAACATAGTTTGTTTCAGAATATGAAATTTAGAGGCTGCAGTGACCACGTGGTTAAGATGCAAGTCTACAAACCTAAGGTCTTTCACACACAAAAATAATAATTATAATTATAAAAAGTGCTCATAGTAGAAATCGCTTTGATTAGAACATTTTGATAGGTGAAATAATGATATCTTCAAAATCTATGCAACAACTCGTCGAAAAAATTCTCATGAGAAAGTTTAATTTCGATATTTTCTTTATATTGAATGTATTTACATAATAATGTAACATGTGACTAATTAAAAGATTATCAATTATCTAAGTCGGTGGACATCCTGTTTATTAGGCACATTCCATCACCTGTAATCATCAGGATCTTACCTTGCAATTTGCTAAATTGATTGACAGGTATCCTTACAGCGATAAACTAGTATATGCTGTTTGTAAATATTTTAAGATGTTGACAAAATGTGTGGGAAGAACGAATGTAAATTATATTATTTAATTTAAATAAATTAATTTGAGATTAATTTGAAATAATTAATCGAAAAACCGACCGGTTGGCGGAATAAAAATACTTTTGGTAAATTAAAATTGATTAGATCTACATTTCCTTATCTGGCAATATTTTTATAAAATCATTTCAATTATTTAATAAATTTAATTTCCTTCACATCTCTAGTGCCATTTATACGACTGAAAAAGTTTTAACTAATTTTGAACGCTTGCGGACCGACATGTCTTTTTTAAATATAAATTAATTTTTCATTTAAATGATTTTTTATTATTAATTTCAGTCATATTTAACAGTTTTTTTAAAAAAGATATTACTATAAATTTCATTAAAACTGACGAAAAACTAACGATATCGCAGTACCAGAGACTTTCATTTCGATATGTATGTCTCTGACAGTACACTAGATAAACAAAATTGCAATCGTAAACTTCGCCTTGCCCCCCCACGAGACTTAAACGAGATTTCAGACAAAGCGAGATCTCATGTTTTCGAATTCGTGAATAAGTACCGAATATATTTAGGTGCAGATGCCACTATGGATCTTTTCTTAAATGAAATTATATTGAAATGAAAACACAACATTCAGATTTCTAAATAATTTAATTGTCACAATTGCAATCTTTTAACATGTTCTGATGTATGATGCTTATATATATATATATATATATATATATATATATATATATATATATATTAAATTTTAACCCATTACGGGTATCACTTTACTATCAACCAGGTCCCTGCGAGACATGATCACCCATAATTTTTGTTAACTAGGTACTATTTCTCTCTGAAACCCCCTTCTCCGAAATACGAAAACCTGGTTTGCACGGAGTATCCATGACTCTTGTTGCTACTTAAAGGTCTGCTTCTGTAAAAATGGATCCAAAATAGGAATTAATGTAACTTTATCAGGCCTCTTTACATAATTCATTTTTAGATATTTTTTGTGATATTTTATATACCCAATATGTAATTTTTTAATATTTTAAGCACTGTGGTTTTTTATATGCCATTTTTTAAATATTAGTTTTAGAATGAGTGAAAAATGTTTACACGGACCATCAGGGAAGTACATCACAGTTCATGATTTAGAAGGCTTGTATCTTCCTCCAAATCCAATTGACAATTATAAACAGTTCAAGGATTTACAGTCAATGACAGCAAGAGATAGTGATGTCCTGGTCTGTGCTTATCCTAAATCAGGTATTTATTATTATTATAGTCCTATTGCACGATTTTTCCGCCATGTTGGGTCAAAGGTCAACGGGAGTTCGAGGCACAAAACAATGGCGGTTGCACCGGTTGTAATGTAAACAACTTATCCAAAGTGTGTGATAATTTCGCGACTTATGATAAATAGAACGATATCAATCATGCATAAAAAGTAAGTGAACTTTGTTTAGAACTATAATCCAGTAAAATATGAACAAGTTTCATACAATGATTTCACTGTTGTGTCAGTTAAACGTGCGAAATATCGGACCGAGTTTGTCATTCTTGCTGCTGATAGTAATTAGTACATACTGTATTCTGACTGTGCGTTACTAAATGATTTAGTCGGCACCGTAGGCTTTTAAACAGACGTCCCTTTAATCACAAGGCTTTGTCAAACAGTAACTGATTATAGGTTAATACCAGGTAATTAGGCTGCAAAAGTTTTATGGGGGCACAGGCCGATACACACCTGAAACCCATACCAAAACATAAAAATTGTAAAGCCTTTTCTGTTTTTGTTTAAACATTGGGAAAAAGAAGAAATTTTTCCAAGTATCTTCCTATACTGGGACTATAACTACATTAGAACATGTTTAAGCTGAACACCTTCCAGGTTGATTTTTTCAGATAAAAAAGGGATAGTTTTAATAGGTTAATTTACTATATAATATTAATGGTGTATCTTAATAAAACATTTAGTGCTTAAAAAACTTAAGCATTTAATTTTGTTTGTAATCAATGTTTGCTGATTTAAATTTAGTAGTTTATGTCCAGTTAGTGTGGCACTCACTGAATTGAAATCATCATACATCAATTACAAAGTTTAAAGCTTATAATTACAGCCTGTTACTTGCAATGTTAATACATGTTTTATGATTACCATAACAATTATACATGTATAACTGTTTTGTTTACAATCCTTGAGTGGACATGTGTTTGTATTTACAGGATTTTGGTTTAATCAGTGTTCTGTTTAAACAGGTTCTACTGCAGTACAAACTGATCAGAAACCATCTTAAAAATCGTGGTTACACAATAACTGTTTCTTTTTTTCCATATTTAAACTTTATTTAACTAAAATTTTTTCAGATTTTCCAATCTAAGCTTGCATCAATATACTATACTGCCCAAAGTAAGAGTTTCAGTATATTGAAAGGTGTCTATTCAATAAAAAAATAAAACAACATTACATGCCACATAAATTTTTAATGTCTTGAACTTTCAATATCCACAAATGTCTGAATAATTTATAATGGTTAACCACCAAAACATTGTATAATAAATGGTTAAATATTGTTTCACTTAAATGAGTACTTCTAGAAGTAATTACATGTATAGCTAAAGCCTTGCTACAGAAATATTTACAGTGAAACCTTCCTATACTAATCAACAAATAGACAGAACCTAATCAGTTAAAATTTAACGGTTAGAACTAATTTTCAAAATACATGTAAATAAGTAAATAAAAAACCTGCTTTAAAGGATACCAGTGTGCACACTGCGCAATGCCAACAACACATAACTGGAAGAAATTTCTTCACCTGCACCAGTAGCTGATGACATCTCAATATAAGTGATATATTCTTGACGGGGATGTTAAACTCCATTAATTTATCGGTGGATCAATCAATCCATCATAAGTAATAGGAATCTTGTTATTACCTTTTATTACTAAAAGAAAAAACAAATGGCTACATAGACACACCCTAATATTGACAGTTTCAATCTGTCAGTTTCTCATGCTCTTCTTTGTGCTTTTTCAGAATATAGTACCTGTTTATAGTAGGTAATATAATTGCATGAATATTTTGCTGTTTTATGTTCAGAATTGGAGTTTTTGTGATTATTTTTCCTCAAATGTTTATGTACTTATTGCTGTTATAATTTTCAATTATGTCAAAAAGATACTGTTGTGTTAATGGCTGTTCAAATGGTACATATAGACTAAAACAATGGAAATCTACATGGTGCAGTAAACATGGGTGTAATTTTGGAACAAGCAGGTGTATATGTGACCCTCCATTCAAACTTATTGCATTTCCAAGTGAAAATAAAGATCCTTATGCAAGATCTATCTGGGTAAAAAATGTATACCGTAAAAACTTGGATGGTACAAACTGGCAGCCAAACATTGATTCCAGAGTATGTTCGAAACATTTTGTGGATGGCTATCCATCCCTGGATAATCCATATCCTACTCTTTGTATGGGCCATGACTTTCAATTTATTCCAAAGTCCAGACTACCACCAAAAGAGAGGGAGCATACTTCCATCCCAGTTAAAAAACGCAAATCTTCAAATATTAACCAAGATGAGACAAATATTTCATTTAGCTTTGATCATGATCATGGGTATCAATGTAAATGTACCCCATGCCTTGAAAAAGATGACATAATTAAGTCACTGAAAGCTGAGATTATGACACTGAAAAGTAAGGTAGCAGCCGAGAAAGTTAAAAAATCAAATGGTAATAGTAACATATTTTCTTTTGTGGTCAGGAGTGATAAGAAAATGAAGTTTTATACTGGTATCCCTACTGTTGATCATTTTAATAAAAGTTATAAAATCATCGAGCCTATGGTGAATAAAGTCAGATACTGGAAAGGCCCTAAATACCACTGCAATCCACTAAAATATAAAGTACTCAAGAAGCGCAGGGAAAACAAAAAGTTAACAGCAAGAGAGGAGATGATTCTTACGCTAATGAAGTTAAAACTTGGTTTGTTAGATGAAGATCTAGCTGACAGGTTTAACGTATCTACTTCACATGTATCCAGAATTTTCACAACATGGTTAAATATTCTTTCTGAAGTGTTTGGAGCACTGGTTTACAATCCCCCTAGAGAAATTGTCAGAGAGAATTTACCACTCAAATTCAAAAATTCTCAGTATTCAGGAGTTAGACATATTATTGACTGTTCAGAAGTGTTTATAGAAAAGCCACAAAATTTAGAAGTTCGGGCAAAAACTTGGTCTGATTACAAGCAACACCACACTGCAAAATTTCTTGTTAGCATAACACCATCAGGCATGTTCAATTTTGTTTCTGAAACATGGGGGGGCCGTGCTAGTGACAAACACATCACAACCTATTCTGGTTTTTTGGACATAATCGAACCATATGATGTCATTCTAGCAGACAGAGGATTTCAAATTCAGAGAGAAGTCACTCTGCAGAATGCCTTTTTAATGGTACCCCCATCACGTCGAGGTGTTGCACAAATGACACAAGGTGAAGTCAAGAAAACAAAGGAAATTGCCAATCACCGAATATACATTGAACAGGCAATCAGGCGTATGAAATATTTCAGGATTTTGAAATATGAAATTCCCATAACTCTTTGTCAACATATGGACAAAATCGTGAAAGTTGTTTGTGGGATATGCAATTTTCTACCCACACTACCAAAGTACTGAATGTTTTATTAATAGTCTAGTCAATCTGCAGTTTGACCACAAACTAATTGCAGCAGAATATATTATGTATAAATTTCCATCTGATTTCTGGGCTGTTAGGCTGTTTTGAAGTTTTTGAAAATTTCTGATTAAAATTTCTCAACCAATAAGAACATGCAATTACAATTACAATTAAAAGTTCAAATTTTAAAAAACTTAAACAATTAAGTATTCCACAACAAAATTAACTTTTTGAATTTGAAACAAGTGCAAAAATCATTTTCACAATGAATTGATATGACATTAAACACATACAGCATCTGCTGAAAAATAATAGATTACTGCCCCACAGACTTTTGTCAGAGACAGTTTAAAAATAATTAACCAAGATTATCTGAATATATACAAATTTCAATCCTACACATGTAATAAAACAGTCTACATGTATGTACATATGAACATTTTCAATCATTTTATTGAAATTTTATATGAATATCATCACATAAATGTAGATAACTTATTATGCACAATACTGACATGCCCATTCTTTAAGTAATCTTACTTTAGATTTTGTCATGTGTACACAGGTAAAATGGTACCACAAGTGACATTTATCACATGCAATACTCTGGTCTCTGTGACTGTATCCAGACATAGTTGGTTCTCTAATCTTACAGTGACAGATTGGACAAAAGTACACATTACCCATAACATTATCAACAACATTATCACTTGGGTTATCAACTTCCATCGGTTCCTCTTGTAATTGTTTTTGCAAGTCCTTGGTTAATATTTCTGGTATGACATACTTGGTAAAAAAATATTTTAAATGATGCAACATATTTTGATAGAACACATCATCATATATAATCCTTTCAGTAAAAGATCCGTTGCAGGTATGAATATACAAGTCACACCAGTCCCTTTTCGTGATTGCTAATTGACCTTGAATTTGACCATAATAGGGATGATTTTTTCCTGAAGATGAATAAAATCGTCACATTTTAAACATTTTGGAAGTTTGCATTTGCAAAATCCTGAGCATACTTGGCATGGTGGAATTAAGCAACACTTAATTTCTACCATACCAAGTCCACAACATTTACATGAAACCAGTAAATCTGGACTTGATGCAATATATGGAATATTATTATCAACAACAAGACCAGAATCTTCAAATAAGACATCAGTATGTTGTTTATGCTTTAAATATTCCTTTTTATAGGCTTCTTTTGCATAGGGTTCCATCTCTCTACCATACTTCAATGACTTAATGTTGGGATTAGGCAGATTCATATCCCATTATATGGGATAACAAAGACTTTATACACTGATCAGGATTTAAGAGCAGAGACTCCACACGAGTAAAAATATTGTAAAAATGAGAAGATGTAATTCTACCATGCCTCATTTTAGTCCAAGTTGGATTTACAGACTGTCCAAAAGTGCTTTTAAATATACAATCAACATCAATTTTGGATAGTTGAGGTAAATGTTCCAAAATGACATTGGGGTCTGTGCTTCCTGTCAAAGTACAAGCGTCTGTAACAATTTTCTCCATATAATAATTCTCGTAGTTTTCTTGTGTAACTTCCACAGCTGCTGTTGTTGTAGTAGGAATAGTTTTCTTAATACCTGAAAATATCAAAAGTATTAGTAAATCTAAAATTCAAAATTCATAACTGAATCTTACAAATCTCAGTATTGATCTAACACTAATATGAAAAGATAAACTTTCAAATTAGAATGATAAATCTTTCAAATTATACCGATAATACAAATTTAACATTCAAATATTCACCATCATCTTGAATGTGTCAAATTGTGTCAAGTGTATATAATTACTTCACATTTTCATGCATAAAAATGATAAAACAACTAAAATAAAATACATACAAAATTCTTGATAATGAGCAAAGCAGCCTTCAACTAGATTACAATAATTCAACTGTATGAAAATCTAGGATTTGTTTCAACACTTTAATGATTATTTAGGGGTTATATGGGTAAAATAATTTTCAGAATTTTATGCTTTTGAATCATTTAAATCATAAAATATTTAGATAATTTGCAATAGTTATGGTTATAGAAAGAACATAGCAACAAGTTACATTGCATTTACCTAAAGGACTCTTTGAATGATATTTATTCCATTAATATGGTACATTTTTTTATTATTATTTATCTATCTATCTATTTATTTATATTTGTTTATGAAAAATGATGTTTTTTGAGTATTTTTTTTGTTTTATAGAGTTTACCAAACCTGTAAGAAAACATGCACTAGGTAAGGTGTCTTGTAGTTCATGAACAAATGATTTTAAAATTTCTTCTTTATTTGGAAACACAACCGCTTGGTATTCTTTCTTCTTTTTTCCAACCATTGGTCTTGATTTTGCTGTAATTAAAATACATGTAAATAAATTTTTGAATAGTATTTAAATTGTCATTTGTTCTCTTTAAATTGTCATTAGTATATATATGTACAGTATAACCTTGATTCTTTGACCCCATTTGTTCAGTCATATTTTGGGGTATAAAGGGGTTTGGTGATAAATTGAGTGAATCTCATATAGAAAAACATAAACAAATCGAATTTTGAGATAGCATGGCAAAAAGGGATGTGGTAAATTATCCAGGGGCATTATAAGAATGTTTTACTGTATACATTTAAAAATCATTATACGCCAATAGAAGATTTATATTCAGTTACTGTTTACAAACTTAAGGTCTGTGCTCAAGTTCAAAGTGTTCATGTTTCAACCAGGAACTTTAAGTTTATTCTTTCTGAAGAAGTCAGAAAATTAACATTTATTCCTATAAATGTAATATTGTAATATATATTTTAACTGTACTGACAAATTCACAATATGAAAAATTGCAAGTTTGTGTCACTTACATAAATACCATATGCAACTATTAATTATATTAATAATTCATATATACATTTAGTACCTGGACGGCCATGCTTTGATTTCTTTGTAAGCTCAACCAAATCTTTCATTAGTGCAGGTTCTATGATTGTTTTGTCTGTAGGGACATTCCATCCGCAAGAACTAGATGTTGACGAAGTAATGCCTAAATTGTTGGCTGCTTCTATTCTAAATAACAGCCCTGCTATATGATTACATGTCTGTCCTAATCTGGAATGACAATTAAATATTTGTATATGAGCATGAATATTTAGTTTGTGTGTTTTTTTTCCCATTTGATCATCATTTCATAACCTTGCAACATTAAAATAAACTATGATAGCAACCTCCCAGGTCATAACAGGAATCAGACATACTGACATAGCCTTAACAACACATCAATGATTTAGATCACAACAGCAATCATCTATCAAGTTATGTGATAAACCATTTTTGTGTGAATTTATGTAATAAGTGAAAACCATAAAACCAAACATGTTCTAACAGAGACTAATTTGGTTTTACATTATGTCTCTATGCATCAAAAATTAAAATCAGGATTTTATTGCCAAGTATAGTTTTTGAACTACCAGTATGATAAAAGGTGGTGATATTGCACGTGTCTAAGTTTATAGTTGCTTCAGACAACATGCCTTTCATATTTTTACCAAATGTGGTTTAACTGAAATTGATATACATGTATCGATAGTGATAATATGTACAGTGGGTGTACTCTTTAAACTTTCTGTGGGCATGCAGTTTATCTAGGATCTAGTCTTTATGAGATATGTTATTATCCAAATAACTTTCTCACTGGTTATCTTGCAAAGCAAAGGACTGAATGTAACCAAAAACTTAATGGGTATTTCACAGTGAATTACTACATAAACATCTCCATTATTTAATCATTGACATTTGCTACATTTTACTTTCTCAGCAAGACAAACAGTTGCCTTGTATGGGTTTCAAAGATATATATACCCAATGAGCAAAAACATTATAATTATACTTACCCAGCAGTACAAGTGCAGTATGCAGTCATTATTCTGCCATCAGCTTTCTTTGCACATACCCAAACACTGTGTTCATTGCTCATTATTTTTTGTGATGGTGTACATGTGGCACGTAAAAAACAGTACTCTGATGACGAGGCAATGTTATGATAAAAAATTTCCTTAAGCCAATTGCTTCTAAAGTACTCGTAGGCTTTACCGATTTTATATTCATTTAGTCTCAATGTAATAGATTCTTTTGATTCATATTGCATTAGAAAATTGGCAATGTCTGTAATAAATATAGGGGGCCACTTGCTCATCCCACTTTTCTCATCATACCAGTCCGTATATAATTTAAGTGGATCTGGAAGTTCAACAGATCCTCCCACTTTTAGTAACTTCTCGTATTGTTCCTTATTAATGGTCTCCAATTCAGTTTCACTTGGAAGTACAGGTAGTTTCAGTTTTGACGCAGCAAAACAAAGTGCGGCAAGTTCATTCTTATTACCATCTTTTGAAAGTCCTCTTTTTGATAAATAGCTAGCAAGGGCATCATTACTCCAATGTAAAAAATCGTCTAAAGATAAATTCTGATCGCTGGTATCCATCGTGTAAACAAATATCAAAGGGTGTAAAAAGTTGTAGAAAAATACTCAATATTCATGGTAAATACAAATAATCTAGCAGTGTAAAAAGTTACAAAAACACAGCATCGTTAATAAAGATACATATCTAAAAAGTTATCTATGGAAAGACCGGAGAACCTCTGGGCAAACATTTTTACCTGACGACAATCGATTCAATATCGCGGGCTTCCGTGTTATTGTTGATATAGCCAGGGGGCGTTCCTGAAGTCACCGAACTCCCGTTGACCTTTGACCGGAATACATAATTAGGCAAAACAATATGGCGGCGAGTTACGTGCAATAGGACTATTATCATTATTATTATTTTTTATTATTATTATTGAAAGCTAAAAATCTCTTAAGTTTAAAAAACTGGACCAGTTAAATCCAACCAGCCCAAGTCTTTTATGGACCTGTAAAATTTAAGTAATTAAGTTTTTAATTACATGTATAACAATTTTACTTGGAGACAAAACTTCAATTGTTACTGAGATAAGAGGAATATTTATTATGTGTTAAAGATTCACTTTATTGACACAAATTCAGGGTTAGCCCTGATTTTCTATAGTAGGAGCCAAAATATTAGCCAACTTCAAAATTTAGAAGCTGAATTAATAAAAAGTGAACCAGTAAGCCTCAGAAACAAAAACCAACATAAAATATTTGTCCTAAATGCAATCCTGTGGTAGTATTAACAGTTTGTAATACTGAATAAATTTTTGAAACAACATCAGTTTTTTCTTTTTGTGTAAAATAAATAAAAATTTTGTCTGCCACATAATAAAAAATAACAAATACTTTAGAGCAAGAAACTCAGGCCACCCTGATACAAGGAGAATAAACCTTGACATCTGGTGCCCATAACTCTTTTTTTTTAGGAAGATTTGAGTTGAGTTAAGTAATGTCCCAGTCAAGAATATTACACTTATATCGAGAAGTTGCCAGCTTTAGGTGAAAGTGCAGAAATGTTGCCTGTGTGTTGGGCTAATGGCATTATACAGCAGGGTTTTTTATTGTGCTAGCCTGCCATGACATGGGACCTCATTCATTTTAAGTTTTCATCTGAAAGAACCATGACTGTCATTTCTTTATGCCAAGTGCTTGGTACTTCCCTCTTTCAAGTCTTTGATCAGACCCGGTCGGGTTTCAAACCCACAATCTCCCTACCAACTGAGCTGCCGAAGTATTTTTTTGGGGAAAAGTAAATAATGACTTGTCAGTATATAATTCAAAAATCATCAAAGGGGACATTGTAATTGACCTTATACACATTAATGAACACCTAGCTTGGATTAAGCAGGTTTCAATTTCAATATAACAAACTGGACAGGTTTGAGTTTTGATGTATGAATTCTGAATTCACATAACACATTTTTTTGTGAACAACAGTATCTTGGAATTAAGCAGGTTTCAATATATGTACATGTATTAGGATAAAATTTTTAAAAAATGGTTAACTAGTCATTTAAATTTTTAAATTTTTATAACCCAAAATTATTCTTTTAAATAGTTATTTCTGTATTTTTCAGGTCTACATTGGATTTGGGAAATAGTGAACATGTTGATTAAAGGAACACCTGACATTGCACACTCATTAATGGAATCTAGCATGCTGGAAATGAACTTAAAAAAGATTTTTGACAGACATCAATCACCTCGTATATTTACTTCACATTTAAGATATAAGCAACTGCCAAGATCATTCCGGGAGCAGAAAACAAAGATTGTTTATATCCTAAGGGACCCTAGAGCTGTGGCGGTGTCATATTTTCATCACATAAAGCAGTTAAAACTGAATACCAATTTAACAAGTAATGACTGGAAAGAATACTTACAGATGTTTTTAGAAGGAAAAAGTATGGTTTCTATATCCCATCACATACTAGTATACACATAACTGACCCTGTATAAACCATATAAAAGGACCTTTTTTTATGTTAAATGTGAGTCTATTCTACCTATGATTTTATCGCAAATATACACCCTGATATGAAAAATAAAATCTTTTCTGAAATAGTTCCCTATATTCCATCACTATATAAAAAGCTGAAGTCTGTACCTCTTAGCTCTATAGTCACATACATAGAGTGCTGATAATACTCTTCTGTTGCATTTGAGAATACAATTTTTAGACTCTCCAAACAAAAGGACACCATTCCATCATAAGGTTCCATTGCTGTTAAGCATCTGAGAGAACAAGACTTTCAACTGATAAGGGAACTAGTCCATCATAATGTTTCATTGCTGCTAAGCAGCTGAGAGTACAAGACTCAGTCCATCAAACAGCACCAGTCCATCAAAAGTTCCATTTCCATTTCTGCTAAGCATCTGAGAGTGCAAGACTTTCAACTCAAAAGGGCACCAGTCCATCATAAGGTTCCATTGATGCTAAGCAGCTGAGAGTACAAGACTCTCCACTCAAACGGCACCAGTCCTTCAAAAGTTCCATTTCCATTTCTGCTAAGCATCTGAGAGTGCAAGACTTTAAACTCATAAGGGCAGCAGTCCATCATAAGGTTTCATTGCTGCTAAGCATCTGAGAGTACAAGACTCTCCACTCAAAAGGGCACCAGTCCTTCAGAAGGTTCCATTTCTGCTAAGCATCTGAGAGTGCAAGACTTTAAACTCATAAGGGCATCAGTCCTTCATAAGGTTTTATTGCTGCTAAGCATCTGAGAGTACAAGACTCCCCATTCAAAAGGGCACCAGTCCATCATAAAGTTCCATTTCTGCTAAGCATCTGAGAGTACAAGACTCTTCATGCAAAAGGGCACCAGTCTGTCTTATTAGGTTTCATTGCTGCTGTGCAACTTAAATTTAGCAAATTTTGGTAATTTTTTATGGTACATGTACTTTGAATACAAACTTTTAACAAATGTGAATGTCTTGCAAAGTTTCTAAAATTTTAAAAATTTCAAATTTGCAAGATTTTTATTCTAAAAATCTTAGTTGAGAAATGATTGTGAAATTGGAACATTTAATTAGAATAGAAAAGTATGGTGTTTTACACTCCAGTGATTTTGCTATGGTTTTTAAAAACTACCTTCTACCTTTCAGATTGGGAAAATTTGGACCCTTTTTATGTCGCATATTATGCTCAGAATTTTGAAATTCATTGCAAAGATTTTATATTGTGACATGTTTTGTCTGTCAGTACAGTTTGGGAAAACTGGATTTAACTTAAACTATTTGATTGTGTGTCACTGTAGCCTTTTGGGGAATTTTAGTTGTCAAATTGGGAAATTTTAGTCATATTTCTCAAGGGAAAACTACCTTTATTCGGTAGTAATTTTAGGCAAACAGAACCACTGCACTCAATTCAAGATTTTTTTTTCACTTATTGTGATAGCTTTTTTCAGTTCTGAAATAGTGGAGGTATCCAGAGTGCAAGGAGAAAACCAACTGTTATCAATCGAACTGGCCGACTTTATCACGTTAAGATCTGTATAACCTTACAGAATCTGTGAGATACACTGTTATCTTTCTTTAGACATTAAGCACTTTCGACACTTGGCCACCAAAACACTTAAACTTTTGAATCTTTGGTCCATGACTTTATCCAATAAAAGAGAAGTTGGAATTGGTTAAGTAATGGTGTTTTACACCCCAAACAAGATTCTATCACTTATATCAAGGCAGTCAGTTTTGGGAATGTGGAGGAAACCAGAATGCCCAGAGTAATCTTCAATAATAAACTGACAAACTTTCCCACACTTGGGTCTGTCCAGAGTGGGATTCAAACCTAGGCATTGAAAAGTACTGTGGCCCATAAGTGCATGCTGATACTTGGCCAATAAGTGAGGCCTCTAATAAAAGAGACGAGGACTATTAGTTATTATTCTGCTCTGTCGCTATTTATGGTTATTAATATGTTACAATTTTAACTAAAATTACATTTTTAATTTCAGTATTTTTTGGTTCATGGTTTGATTCTGTAAGAGATTGGGAAAGTGAAATTCAGCAACATCCAGATCACCCTATATATGTTATATATTATGAAAACTTTAAAAAGGTATGTTTTTGTTAAATTTAGAATATTACAGTTACATTACAAGTAGATGTACCTAAAATTGTCAATTCAACACAGTGTGCATAAAAATACTTTGAAATTTCTATAAATCCGATAATAATGTCAGTTTTTTTTGTTTTTTTTTTCTTTTTTTTTTTTTTTTTTTTTTTTTTCTTTTTCTTTTTTTTTTTTTTGGTATTTAAGTTTATAACTAGTTCAAAACATAGAACATATTGTTGGCTTACATTTTTTTCACTTGGAGGATTTGTTTTCAAAAAAAAAAAAAATAATAATAATAATAATTAAGAAGAAGATGATAATGATTGCAAATGCTTCCATTTTTTTTCCAGAACAAAAATTGTCAAAAAAAAAAAAACCTCGAACTGTTCAGGCTGATGCCCAGAGAGAGGAAGGCTATGGGTTCGAATCCCTGCCATTCATACATGTATAAGACAAAAACTTGAGATACTGCTTCGTCATCTTGGTGTCTGAATGAGGACAGAGTATCGGGGGGGGGGGGTCCACTTGGTGAAAAGATAACATGGCTTGGGAGTGTTGAGGCATACTGACATTTGGGAGTGGTATGTTTGTCTGAGGCATACTGACATGGTGAAAGATTTATCCTCAGAGATAAACTTACTCTGATCCATGATTGGTGAAAAATTGCTGACGTGACATTTAACAACACTGAAATACCAAATCAATCTAACATAATGATGCTTCTCAAAAGAAAAACTCGCACTTTATGCCCTTTGATGTGATAAATGTGTTATGCAAATTTTTTTTTATCACATTTTCATAAGTACTTTGAATTTTGAGTCAATTATATTTATAGATTTACTCACTTGTAGCTAGGATAGGTTTCTTTATTGTTATTAATAAAAAAAACAAATTCAAGAGGCCACATCCCTCTATATTATCTCAGTAACTCAGTTCCATTTGCATCCCCCCACTTATATTTTTAATTTTACTGAGAAAGTCTGAATTGTTTTTTATTATTATTATTATTTATTATTATTTATTTTATTTTATTTTATTTTTTTATTTATTCCTTTTTTTTTGGGGGGGGGGGGAATTACTTTCAAAAAGTTCACATAGAATTCTAAAAAGAGTATTGTGTTTTAATTTTAGGATCCTTTAGGGGAAGTGCAGAGACTAGCAAAATTTTTAGATGTAGAATTGTCAATAGATCTGTATGTCAAAATAGTAAGAAGTACACAACTACAAAACATGAAAACTGTGAAAGAAGGATTAAAAAAGAATTTTGTCAAGAATTATTTCAAAAAGGAAAATTATCCATTTTATAGAACAGGCAAGTACATGTATTATTAAATACATTTTACAATGAACTGTTAGATTATAAGAAGTTTATTGTATCTTCAGAAATATGCTGTAGATAAAAATTCATTTATAAGAATGTAATTGTTTATGTGAATTAGTATGTTATGCCATGTGCTAATCAAAATTTCAAGAAAAAAAAAAACACATAAAAATTAAATATCTGAACAAAAAAAGTAAACACATAAAAAGGTTAAACATGTGCTAGATTTTATAATTGTAGGTAGTGAGTTAAGCCATAAAGGGGATCTGTTAGGCTAAAAATGTACAGAAAATAATTCCACTTTGTCTTTCAGTTTTGGAGGCCTGGTGATATAATGGTCTAAAGCATGTGTTGCCATGGCTTAGATTCAAATCCTGCTCAGGCAGATCCTAGATTGAGAAAGTATGTCACTTTGCTTGTTGAAGGCTGGTGGTTTTCTCTGGGCATTCTGATTTTCTCCATCATCTTGCCTCATGTCAAGGGTTGTCAAAGTTAGGCATGTGACAACCCCAAGACCGAGGCGTACCACCAGAAAAAAAAATGAAAAAAATGGTGAAAAATTCACCTTCATTTTGAGACATCAACAACAACGGCGAAATCTACAAAACATATGCAAGAAGAAACCAAAATCATGATTACCAGATCAGATCCATGAGTTTGGTATCATATAATACAAGTGAAAGAACCATGAATGACACATTACATACTACATGTATTACTAAACTCATTACTCTTTCAGTTTTATAAAGAAACAATGAATTTTATTTTATTTTTTATTTTTAGGCACAGTTGATGACTGGAAGAATAAATTTAGTGTCAATTGAAAATATTCATTTTCTTATAAGAAAATGAATATTTTGAAGAACAATATGAAAAACTTATGAAAGGTTCAACAGTTAGATTAAAAAGTCTACTTTAATGTGCCATACATATAGCTTATGATTAGTTATCCAAACCATTTTAACTGAAAACAACAATTAAAATATAATATAATATTTCTGTGAGATTAACCTGAGGGTTTTTTTTTTTAATTATTTGACTGAAAATAAAATGTTCAGTAAAAATTCAAAAGAGTTTATGTATTAATGTTTTTAAACTGTAGATCTGAAGACACACAGAATTGATTCATGATTTTTTTTTTAATTTAATGTCTGATTAAGTGCTCATGGTTGGTTATTGTGGTGACCAAATTCTCATGATCTCAGCCATTACATAACTGACTGAATTGCAAGAGAAGCAGAAGAATATTTTTAAATAAACGACTAGTCTTGCAAGGCAAGTATCAGAATTTTGAAGTCAGTGACTAGTCTTGCAAGAGAAACAGCATGATTTTAATATCAGTGACTAGTCTTGCAAGAGAGCAGCAAAATTTCTAAGACTTCTGGGACTATTCTTGCAAGAGAAGCAGCAGCATTTCAATGCCAGTGACTAGTCTTGCAAGAGAAGCAAGCAGCAAAATTTAAAAGTAAATGACTAGTCTTGCAAGAGAAGAAGCAGAATTTCTAAGTCAGTGACAAGTCTAGTGAGAAAAGCAGCAGAATTTTTAAAGTGAGTCACTAATCTTGCAAGAAAAGCAGGATAAATCTTATATGTTGAAAAACTAGCCTTGCAACAAAAAACAGGGCAGTTTAAAAAGTGAGTAAATAACCTTGCAATAGAAGCAGAAAAAATTCAAAATATACAAGTCAATCAACAAGAAAAAAAAACGTTTCAAATATATATTCCTAATAGCATGTACCTGGCAAAGGCCAAAGAAGTCCAAATTTCTTCTAACTCAACCCATTTTATGTCTTGCTGCTGTGTGTATGATCCCTATTATTATAGGAATAGAATAATACCTCTGCAGCATAGGTTTGACTTGGGTATCAGTATATTACAGGATCATACTGAGCTGTCAAGGGTTTTCAAAGTTAGGCGTGTGACACCCATGACCGAGGCATACCACCGGCATAAAAAATGAAAAAATGGTGAAAAATTCACTTGCATTTTGAGACATCAACAACAGCGGCGGAATCTACAAAAGATGCAACAAGAAACCATATCATGATAACTGGATCGGATCTACGAGTTTCGTATCGGCCGCTGAAAATGTTTACAAACTTATAACCAGCGACATTTAAAACGTTTGAAATATCACTGTTATAACTTATATATCTATGTTATCAGTTTTTATTTTCTGGGTAGTTTGATTATGAGTGTGTTTACGAAAGTTTAGCGTCTGAGCGTGATTCACATCCAAAATGCGTGTGACTTGACAGGTATGCAGGAGGCATTCACAAGCCGAATGTAATTTTATTGAAAATAGAACCTTCTTTGCTATTATTCGGATTTCGTTATTTTAAATAATGTGCTCAAGCATTAGTTTTTGACATTTTTTTAGCAGAAGTATTATTTCGTAAGTGCGACTCGGATTTTTATTCTGTCCGCATCCAGTTTATGTTTTAGGACAAATAAGTTACTTCCGATAAATTTTACAATTCTACCGAGGTTTAGACAGTTAAAAGCAAGAATTTTGGTGACGTTGTTGATTGTCATCTACATTTGAAATATCGAGACTGTTGCCGAATAATAGTTTTATTTCATCACAGTTATGGCTTTAGATAATGTTAAAAAGATGGCCGGAACTTGGAGATTAAATCGAAGTGAAAATTTTGACGATTTTTTGAGAGAGGTTGGTAGGTAGTGTTTGGAGAAATTTTAAAACATATCACAATTCAAAAGTATAGCTACTCGTTTATCTTTCCATATACTTCAATATTTGTAACTTGACTGTCTGATTACAAAAAAAAATGTTTAAAATGAGAAATTAGTCTCATTTTGAAGTGTATTAATCCAATACAATTGATTCTCAAAACAGTTATTTAAACAATGTGTTGTATTATGGAACACCTACACTGTTATCTCTACAAGTGGCATCTGAAGCAGAGATTTAAATGTCACTATCTCTACAGATACAATATTTTATGCGTGACATCACATCTGGGTTAAACTGAAATATCAAATATTGCCCATAGAAGATCAGGTCTGGTATAGTAATCTAGTATAGCCTTTTGTATAACTGGAAAGAGAAAAAATGCAGCTGCCAAACAGGGACTCGAACCCTGCACATTCCTTATACTAGCGGGATGCTCTACTGACTGAGCTACCTGGCCACGTATCAAGCCTGGACCACTTCATTCCTCCCTTCCTTTCTCTCGATTCAGCTACTTTGAATCAAAATAACCAGGTTCCACCCTAGGAACAATGTGTTGGTTGGCCATTTCCCAGGGTCAGATGAACCCCCAAATGTAATAGGAAAGGGAATATATGCAGTAACCAACCTGGAACCTTTCAATACTATTGGGACACTCTACTCTCAGAGCTACCCTGCCACCTATCTAGCCTGGTCTGCTATATTTGTCTGGTTTTATAAAGAATATAGTTTTGTATGATATCCAATAACATTGCAGTAGCAAGGTCAATGCAAAGAATAACTGATATAGGTATTATGCAATTGGCACCTAAGTTCAGGATATCCATCATAAGAACAGTACTTACCTGGAACACACATATACACACCTACCTCAATGCCAGATTAGTGCATAACATGTTTCTTTCCTTATGTTATGTTTAAATCAGACACAACAGTAAAGTGGATAGTTGCTTTATTTGAAACTTATGAAATCTAACATCTAGACATAATGTTAAAAACATGGTAGTACATGTATGAGATATTCCTCAAAGTCAATACACTATAAACAATATATTAAAAGCTGCATTAAGTTTTACAATTTTCATGAATTTTTTTTTTTTTTTTTTTTTTTTTTGAATTTCTAAAATTATATTTTTTTAAAATAGAAATCCTCTAACCACAATCCGTGAGATTCATTTTCTAAAATTTGATTTCTTTTAGCTGTAAATAAATGGAATCCTCTGACCGGTTGGTCAATGTTTAACGATGGTAATTATGAGCTTGGAGCATGTGCAAGGATGTACAGAAAAACCCATGAATCGAAGGGGAAACATGACAAATTGCATTAATTGTCCTTAATTAATATCCGGATGTATTTAAAATGGTGTTATGTATACCTTACTAAGTCACAAATGACAAATTCAACGAAGTTCTGTGTTTAATATACATATTTCACCGTTTTTAAAGTTGAACCCGGCTTTGATGACGTAACCATGTTCTAATTTTAGATCCCAAATGCTGCATCTTGCTGGGTAATTACTGTAATTTCTGTATTTATTCGAGCTTTTATTGTTGAACCAAGTGTAACATTTTTTATTAGGGACATCATTAATTAGATTAGCACTGTTTAATTTTTTCTTCGGAAAACTTAATGCAGCTTTAAAAGGTACATGTGTATATCCATTTTTTGTAATTGTAGTAACATGCATTATTGAATAGTGATTAAATTCTTATTCTAGGTACTTTTCATTGGAATCTCAAAATCCTTGTTCTAGAGTATATATTTAATCTTAAGTTGAGATAATGGTATCAAGACAATACAAGTTATGATTTAACCATAGAAGTATGTGTGTAGGTTTAACAGAAAACTGAAATTTAGCATTAATAACTAAGATAAATTCATTTCCAGCAAAATTGATGGAATTGATAAAAAACAACTTCAATTTAAAGTCATTGGAAGCCATGCTGTTATATACTACTATTAAATCATTAATTTTCATTAGGTTTAAATTTTGTGGCTTTGCAATTTAAAAAAAATTGTTTGAAGCAAATTTCATCGAGTTTGGTTTTGTGAAAAAAAATCCCATTGGGAGATTTGATTGGCAAAATTTTCCATTGTCACTAACCCCTGAAAATAGCAATTTAAACCCCTTGAATATATGTGATTTAACAGTATTCAAAATCCATGTGGTAAAAATGTGTACGCATCAGTAACAGTATCTGTTAAACTGACATCTTCATATTTCAGGTGTGCCTTACTTGATAAGAAAGGTGATTCCGTATACAAGGCAAGAACAGACTCTCTCTGTTAATGAGGAAGATGAGAAAATAAAGATTGTAACCAGTGCTGGAATGAGACCACAAATCGATGAATTCAAACTTGATGAAGACTATAACAAGGAAATATCAGGAGAGAAAATGGAGGTAATTTTGTAGTGTGTACAAATTTCTTTTTAACCAAAGGTGTGACTATCAGTATGTTTAGATGGATTTCATGTAGCTTGTACATGTATAATGTTCAAATTTGAATTTTATGATACACAGTGAACTATATTTCTCTGCTTAATTGATTTCTTGAATCCTTTTTACTGCCAACTGACTGTCTGTCAGTTCTTAGTTAACTACAACTTGCAAAGTTAACTCATTCCGTACATTTAGCATATTTTTTGTTGCAGGAAAGTTCATCAAAATAACATTTTAAACTCTTCGACTAAAGTCTGCTCTGAACATGCACTCCCATCTATGCTTTAAGTAGTGGTTGTAAGATCGTTGAATTTATTTGCTTTTGTATCCTGATATAAAAATGTTCCCTGCAGTTTGACATCTGAGAAAAACTTAATCATGATTGAAGTCAAAAGTTAAATTGTTGCTAGGTCTAATTTGATAAACTCAATTACTAATCAAACTCATTTTTGTAACTGGAAATGATTAAATGATGCTGATCACATGGCCTGGCTTGCTTAGAAGCTTTTTTTTTAAAATACTTTATTTTATACATTTGTTTTCATTTCTTGCAGGCTAAAGCTGTATGGGCAGAAAACAAACTTACGATAACACAGAAATCAACCAATCCAGAATCAAAAGTAAAACCACAAGTCATTACAAGAGAAATGACCACAAATGAAAATGGAAAGGAAGAACTTTTGATTGTAAGTAGACAAGTATTGCAGAGAAATAACATTTTGCACTATGGTCAAGATTTTTTTCACCTGTATAAAGGTGGTCAGTTTTGAGATGGTGGAGCAGGAGAAGCTTAATGACGAACAAACTGGGGAACGGCATATAGATGCTGTAATCCTTATAAATACAAAAATATATAGATCTGCTTTAAAGAATTCTAGCATGGAGTTCTTAAGTAAATGAATTGTATTTTGAAATCGATACATTCAATAATAAAATTAGATACATTCAAAGACTATGTAGTTTAAATCCCCTACAACTATTTTGAAATTTTAAATTTTGATGCATTTTATTTGCAGACAATACACATTGGTGATGTGATTTGCAAAAGATACTTTGATAGGGTGTAAATGTAGCCCCATGGATGGAGTTGGAATTCCTGATCTGAAGTAATATATACAGACAGCTGAAGCTTAAGCAAAAAGTTTTGTTTTAATATACATGTACATCTACTAGGCAGGTTCTTGGAGTCTCATTAGTATATTGCATATAAATTTTAATATACATTTTGTAATATTATATTATAATACAAAAATGGATCCATCAAGTGAATATATTAATATATTATTATTCAATAATATTTATTTCTTTATTTTTATTATTATTATTATTATTATTATTATTTTTTTTTTTTTGCAAAATATAATATTTTTTGGTGCTGACTACAAAAATAGTCAAACTATAAAATAATTTTATATATCTGTTGATTTTGTTTTGAAATTGGAAATTTTCAAGAGTAACTTAATTACATTATTTGACAAAATATACAGCAGTTGATTACAATGAGCTTATTCCTCTATACATGTAATGAAAATATAGTTTCTCCAACATAAACATCATTCTCGTTTTTTTTGGGTCTGATATTCTAGTCATCCAATCATTTTCTAATCATGCTAGTTAATGCTTCCCAGTTGAACTAAATATGCTTATTTAGAATTTACACATAATACCTATATTGTCTTGTTACATGTGCTTATACAGAATTTAAGAACAATAATTATACTTCATGTAACTGGTTTTGCTTACATTATTTAACACTGTTCCAATAATTGACCCCAATTGATGTAAAAAATAAATGAAAAATAAATAAAATGTAAAAATAACCATTTAACATCATGCAGTTACTGGATTATAAATGCCAAAACTTTGCCAGGCAAACTAATCAAAACATGCGTTATTCATTTTGCTTGGCTAAAGCAATGCAATTTCTTATCCAATAACTGCCATTACTAAGCTAGATGTCCAATAGTTAAATATATGTGCTTATTCAGACTTTATGCATAATAATTATAATTCCCTTTATATTAAATGTGCTTATTGATAATTTAAAAAAAGTAAAATTATATGTCCCTGTTACCATACCGTTTTGTCATAGTTGTCTGTTTTCTTTGATTTTCCTTTCCCAAAATATAATCAAATTTTATTTTTGTTAAATTAATTTTTATTGTCAAGTGTTATAAAATATAATTGACCAGAGTTTAACATAACTTGTTATAAATTTTTTATTATGATGGCCTCATATGATATGCTTCCTTAAGATATGTTTAATATGTGTCATGCTTTAAGTCTGCAATTTGATACTCTTTGATATGATACAAAAAAAGAACTCAAAAATTTTCAGAGACTTTGAAATTTCAATAAGGTAAAAGGTTTTTATTACTTTTTTTTTTTTTTTTTTGGGGGGGGGGGGGGGTAAAGTTTTTAAAGTTATTCTGAAAGGGGCTTTTAAGTTATCAAAAAGATGAGTGCTAAATAAGCATTTATACAACAGAAAAAGATATACAATCAAAAATCTTAAGAACAGGCATTTGGAGGTTTTCAAAAATGTTCATATATATTACTTGATTATTGCATTTTAAGAGAAATGTATCATATCATATCTTGAGGAAAAGAAATTATACTTTTTTTTTTCTGAATCATGATACAGTGAACTGTTTTATTGTGGTAATAGTGATAAAATTGTATGATAATGAATAAAATTGCATGAAAACGAATTGTGGGTAATTGTGTATGATGATAAGTGAAAAAAGTTGTAGAGTGTTGAATTGTGAAACAGTTGTATAATGTTGATATTGGATACAGTTGTATATTGTTGAATTGTTACACAACTGTAGTGGTAAATTGTTACATAGCTGTATAGTGTTGAATAGTTACACAGTTGTATAGTGTTGGATTGTGATACAGTTGTAAAGTGGTGAATTGTTACACAGCTGTATAATGATGTTTGTAAACAATTTTATCCTCTTGAATTGTGAAACAGTTGTATAATGTTGATTCGGATACAGTTGTATATTGTTGAATTGTTACACAGCTGTATAGTGTTGACTTGTTACACAGCTGTATAGTGTTGAATTGTTACACAGCTGTATAGTGTTGAATAGTTACACAGTTGTATAGTGTTGGATTGTGATTCAGTTGTATAGTGGTGAATTGTTACACAGCTGTATAATGATGTTTGTAAACAATTTTATCCTCTTGAACCATGAAACAGTGGTATAATGATGAATTGTTACCCCCATTTTTATGTTTTACATTTGTTGATTTACCGGTTTTTCAAAATAAGTGCCATATTTGTTACAATTTTTTGTTTTCTTTTAAAAAGATTCTACTATGATGCAATATGATTTTACAATTATTATTATTATTTAAAAGAGAAAATGTGCCATATTGATTATGTTGTGTTTTGTTATTTAGCTGTACCCCAGTAGTTATATGTTTGTGGCTCTAGTTTCGAAACCATTTCTCAACTAAGATTTTCCTTAATAATTTAAATTTAGCATATTTTAACAATCTCTTTCTGAGTTACAAATAAACATTTGTGACAAAATACAAATGTTACTAACTTTTTGTTATTTTGTAATTTTCAAAATAACACCTTAAATTACTTAATATTTCAATAATTAACAAAATTATTAAGGTTTCATATTTTCCAGATTTAAGTTAAGGAAAGTCTTAGTTAAGGAAAATTTGTGAAACAGGGCTTGTTGTTTTGCTTATTATTCAGCATGAAACCAGGGCTTGTTGTTTTGCTTATTATTCAGCGTGAAACCAGGGCTTGTTTTTTTGCTCATTATTCAGCATGAAACCAGGGCTTGTTGTTTTGCTTATTATTCAGCACGAAACCAGGGGTGGTGTTTTCCTTATTATTCAGCACGAAACCAGGGCTTGTTGTTTTGCTTATTATTCAGCGTGAAACCAGGGCTTGTTTTTTTGCTTATTATTTAGTGAAGTTAAAGTCTTTTACAATTTTAGTGGTTATGTTTATCATTTAATGAGGCTTGATCGGTCTTTTTGAAGATAGTTTGTTCTATGTCTTTAAAAGTGACTTTATTGCAAGCATATTTTTACATTTTAGTACATATTTTTTAGGTAAGTGGTATTTGTCATGCATTTGCGCTATATTTATTTAAAGCTATGGATTTTATGGGATGATAAGCATTATAGGGCCATCTTGTTAGGGATAGACCCCATCATGTTTTGCAAAATCATGCTTTTCTTTGAACAAAATAGCTTCTTCAGTGGAACAAGATCTTTGTAAATTTGCTTCTGGCAATTTCAGTAGTATTTAATGGAGAATTACACATGTGTATGGTTATTTTTTATGTTTGATGGCTTATGTTATTTGTGTGCATTCATATATTTATGTCTTTATTTAATGATATAATGTGGCAATGTACAGGTATGTGTATTTGTAACCTTTAGCACTATCTCTGCTGCTGTAGAGGGCATAAAACATTTTGTAAAATGCTCTGTAAGGTTTTACATTGGCAGTATAAAGGAAAATAATCCTATTAGAAAGTTCTTCTCCTTTTGTGATCTATATGTATATACTTGACTGGGCATATAAGGAAAATACTTTAAAAAATTACATTATATAGAAAAATGCTAATTTCAAACGAATATTAAAACATACTTTATATCTTTACATTTGTGCAAAGTCCAAGTTTTTTTTATAGGTTATCATGTACAATGTATATGTAATCTCTGTAATTTTTTTTTTTTTTTGACAAAAAGTGTATCTGTTGTGTTTAAAAGTATACTGTTTTATCATATATATTATTTGAACAGCTTGCCTAAAAGACATTTTTGGACAGATTTTTTTTTCACATGTTATATAGTTCTTAGTTGATTGGTTAAATATCATACTTTGCAATAGAATTTCGGTCCAGTTAAATGAAAATGAAAAAAACGAGTCTAGCACTGTCTGTGATTTCATGTCTCAAAAATCTGGTAAGGCATTTGTTTACTATATTTTTACCCAGCGATGTTAGACATGACCCAAATCCCAAAACAACTATGGATTTGAAATTGGAAAAAAAAAATAAAAGTGATTTATGTTCACTGTGAAAATAATTTTTAAGTTTATAAGACTTTAATTTTTTGTCTTTTATATATATATTTCTGTTATTTATCTGATAAAATCTAAGAAACGTGTTTTCTAACAGCGCTTGTTAGAATGTTATTGCATTTTGTTGCTTTTGTTGTAAAATTATGTACTTATTCAGATAAATTCAATTTATAGTTTCTATGTATAATATAAATAAAATTATAATAATTGGTTGGTTATTTGTCATGTTAAGATTTGGAGTGACATGAAGGACATTGATGTTCATGTTTGAAGGATTGTGATAATATCTCTTTTTCAAGTTTGCTGTGAAAGTCAATGTTTTTTTTAGAAAAAAAAACAAACCAGATTGTAATTGTTGTTTCTTGTCTCTCCGGTTCTGTATTAATAATTGTGTCATGTTCTTGGTAATGTTGGCTATTGCCAAGTATATGGTCTTTAGTAACAAATCTCCACTTTATTGAGATGTTCTTTGTCCCATTTATGATTTGAATTTAATGGGATTTTACATCCCATGCAAGAATATTTCACTTATATAGAGACGTCACCAGGTATAGGTGAAAAGCCAGAAATTTTGACTTTTGAAATGCGCTGAGGGCAATGTGCAAAGAGGATTCTTTAACGTGCCACGCCTGCTGGAACACGGGGCATTGGTTTTTAAGGTCTCAGCCGAAGGTCCTCGTGACTTTCATTTCTAAATGCCGTTGCGAGAGAACAGTCACTACCAATATTCAAGTCTTGGTCAGACCCGGCCAAAGGTTCTTTTAGACTTGCATTAATTATAATTATGTCATATTCTTGGTTGGTCTTTAAGTTGTATTAAGATGCTCTTCGTTTCTTTTTAATGATTTGGAGGACAATCATTTATGGTTCTTCCCAGTACCAGAAGCTCGTTATACTGAGATACTGAGTTATGTATGGACTTCTTATGGTAATGGTGCTTACAATTAATTAACTTAGTCTTTCTGGTGAAATTCACTTTAAAACATGGCAATGTATAGCGTAATTAACATAAATAAATGTAATCTAATTTTTCAGAAAGAGCACCGAAAAAACATCTGAAAACAAATATATGTATTTGTGTTTGGAATATTTTTGTATATATATATATATATATATATATATATATATATATATATATAACACAATACCAGTTAAATTTTTTGTGCCAGATGTGCACATTTCGGAAATTCATTTCTAATCAGTGACACTCGGACCGAAAAGTTTGATGAATAAAAAACATAATGAAAACAGTTGAACATGAATAAATCTAAAGTTCCAAAATTATACAAAGCCAAATTCGGCTAAGGAATGTTTTGCATGAGGGAACAAACTTTAGTTTTAAATGAATTTGAGACGGCTGAAAATTTTTAAATGGTACATTTTCTGACAGCACTAAGTACTGCCCACTGAGTTATGGATACCCTCGGGGAGGTTTACTCCACCAGCAGCGGTACCCGTGCAGGGGTAGTGAATATAAAACACAAATACCAGTTAAATTTTGATGTGCCAGATGTGCACATTTATGTTTATGTTTTTTCCCTTAAGCTTATTTGCTCTTTTGCTCTCGTGTCTTGAAATAATTTTTTATAAAGCAATAAAGCTCCTCCTTTGCAATTTCAGATGCTCAAGATGGCATTTTGCAATCATGTTTTGTCTTTTGTCTTCTTAATAGTTTTAAAAGCGTGTTACTTATAGCATTAAGACATAAAACTGACTTGTATGCAGAGCTGGTTACCCTTTATCTACATTCAAGGTCACAGTGACATGAAGTAGTAAAACATTTATACAACTTTTATTTTGTCAAGAGTCAATGGTCTAGAAGTTTGAAGCTTTATATAAGCATCAAATTAAAACATGAAGCTCTACTGCGTTTATGAAACTTGGTTTACAATGACAACATTTTAAGGTTATATTGGCTTTAATTGGTTTTTAAAAAATCTTAAACATCTTTTTGACATAAACCAAAACGTCTAGAAATTTAAAACTTCTTATATAATTTGATGTGATATTCTTTAAAGTTAGAGAAGTTTGTTGACCTTGACCTACATTTAAGGTCACAGTGGGCTAAAGTATAAAAACGTTATTTTCAAAGTTAAGCAATCATCCACTTTGCCCTGGACGAATAAGCTTGAAAAATTATACACTGTTCAGAATGATGGTTGCTATGGTTACCGGTGTATTTCAAATCCGACATCGTAGCGAAAGCAATTTACCCTTGTTGTATGTTGTATACTACACTACATAGGCAAGTCTTGGCCTCAAATGGGTATACGTAATATTTGATTTTTTTCCGTCAATGAAGGAAGTTCAAATGTCTGATAGGAAATAGACTTCCGTAAAGTCAACAGTTGAATACATTTTACCTCATATACATACATATACAAATAAGTAATTTTTTGAAAAGCCGTAAAATTTGTGAATTGGTGATTATATAGATAATATAGTCTAATTTAATAGACAAAAAAAAAAAAAACACGGTTATCAAAGGTGTGTTATGTAATAACCTGTTTACTGTCAAGTGAATATACATGGTGAACCTTCGTATTAAATATCAATAAAATTGAACAAATGATAAATTTGTGAAAGCTTAATAACCTTCCCAATCATAGCTCATGACAAGTATTTTGAATGCATGAAAGAAATGTCAATTTAGATGCAGAAAAAAATTTCCATAGATCTAAAGCAAACATCAAATTAATTATGAAATGTAAATCTAATTGGTTTACCTTCATCAATTCTTACTCTGAGTCAGTAAATGTTGGACATAGTGTGTGCAAGTGCAAGCCTCGAATTACGAAGACAAGGAGTGAGGGATATAACCCTTTTCAAGTGGTCGAACAATTCAGACTCAAATATGTGACCATTTGAAATAATAATTGTTCTGAAAATGTAACTATTGAATGGACCAGAACTATAGCTTATGATGATAGAACCAAACAATTTTCCATTTCCGGTAAATTTGAGATGTTTGTTGGGTAATAAAAAGATACATTTTTTTTAAAAAAAAATTTCAACACATTCAATATAGTGTAGAGCCCTGGTGTTTAAAGTTTCGTTGTCTTAATTAGTTCTTTAGTGAAAATTGTAACTATTTCGTGATAATTTTTTTTAAAGTGACATTGCCAATGCAACCAGTTGCATACTCGGGCACCCTAAATGATTTTGGTTTTTTAAAATCTTCAAAATAATGATAAACATGGATTTTATTAAAGAATACAATTATTTTGCTTTGTCCACACTCAGGTCGATTAATTATGCCTTTTATGTCAATAATAACAACTCCAAACGTAACCAGAACTTAGTCCATTGTTTTCAAGTTTACATCTGTCTGGAAGTTGATACTCAGCACACAGTTTTAAACTTGACTTTAACGGGTGATTCATAAAAGACAACCTTCCTGGATCTCCTACATAGAGAGTTATTCCACTTGGAATCAGAACTTTAATCCAACCAGAAATATTGTCTGCAAACTCTGGGTCATAGAACATATCTCCAAGTAAGACAACATCCCATTGGCTATTGTATGACCCAATTAAATTGCTGGCAGAAACTTCCACAGACGTTGTATTTAATTCCGAATTAATCTGTACCGCAACTAAAGCAACTGAAAATGTGAAGAATGCTTTATATTATGATTAATTTTTGAAAGATTTTCCGTAAATCTGTACTAAAAATAGTCTTTATCATAAAATCGTCATAATTCATGACATAGAATCGTGATTTGACAAATTTACTTACTGTAGATCTACCTAGTTGTTCAAGACTCTGTTGTTTTATCCAATGAATTAGTGAAAAAATGTTTGATTGGCCTATAATGGAAAACCAAAACATTTCACTATTTCCGGTTAATTAATTAAAAATGTACAAAAATATTTACATCATACACAACACGTGAATTAGTTAAACCAACTCATCAGTGAAAAATAAAAACCTCGTTTGGAAACAGTGGTTCTCCTGTTGATAATACCAACATAAATTGTATTTAATTACCGTGACATAGAACACACACACACACACACACACACACACACACACATATATGTATGTCGGACAGAAAATGGGTCTGCATAACGTATATAGTGTAAAGTAACCTTTAAACGACTCATTTCTGTATTTTAAAACTTTAATGACACAAGTTAACATGTGTCTTCATCCAGCTGATTGATTGACACTTCACTTTTCAACACTTAAAATATTCCAAACAGTACACTGCTACAATGTCAATTGTCCATTGGACTTAAAACACCGTACTGGATTGAATTGATTCAGGTTTAACGACCCAGTCAAAAATATTTTACTTGCATCGAGATTTTGTCAGCATTAGTTGAAGTGCTAGTAAGTTTTTACCAAGCGTTGCGCTTAGAAGAATGTGCAGAAACGGTTCTTCAGCGTGCAATGCAAACCGCGACACAGACGTTTGTTGTTTCTACTACGGGAACTTTATATAGCCAAGCAAGCTGTTTAAAAGTAAATTGTTGACTCAGGGATATTGCAAGCGTAGGCTTATCAAGGCCCTCAAAAAGTTTAATGGCCGTCATCATAATATTGTTGATAATTATGATGTCACTAAATCCAAATTCATCATGGATATATTTGCCGTCCTACCATTCCTTTTATTATCTATTTCAAATTTCAAAAGCGGATGTAGCTAGGTAGACAGGAGTTGCTAACACACGACCTCACTTCCTGTCGGACGTGTTAATTACCAATTTTTAAATAGTTTTAACATGCTTATGGGATAGTAATTTGAACATGGATTGGTATGTTTGGTTTGGTTTGACAGCATTCATTAGGTAGAAGTGAGTCCTGATTTTAGATTGCAATCGCAATGCTAAACAAAAACATGTAATGCTTGCGACAAGTACAGAGAATTAACAAACCTTTGTCGATATCATTTGCAAGAACATGAGCGGCACCGGCCATCTTTGCGGAAATAGCACTAGCTCCACATCCACTTCCGATATCTACAACTGTTTTATTGGCAAACAAGTTTTTATTATCTAAAATAAATCTAAAAAGGAAAATTACATAGGAGTAACGAAAGTCTTATTTTTAAATGGGAATGTTGTTGAAATGTTGTTTAAAGCTGCATTAAGTTTAACAATTTTCTGATTTTTTTTTTTTTTTTTTTTTTTTTTTTTTTTTTTTTTTCGATTTTCTAAAATTATATTTTTCTAAAAATAGATAACTTCTAATCACGATCCGTGAAATTCATTTTCCAAAATTTCATTCCTATTAGCTGTAAAATAAATGGAATCCTGTAACGGGTTGGTCAATATTTAACGATTATTATTTGCCTGAAGCATGCGCACGGATGTACGGGAAATCCAATGAATCGAAGGTGAAACCTGACAAATTGTATTAATTGTCCGTCATTAATATCAAATGTATTTTAAATGGTGTTATGTATTCCTTACAAAGTCACAAAAGACAAATTCAATGATGCGTATTTCACCGTTTTGTAAGTTGTGTTTAATTTTTTTTCAGTTTTATGTATGACCCGACATTATGGGGTTCAAACCATTGACTTGTCAATTGCGAAGCGGACGCTTTATCACTGAGCCATCGAGGTGGTTAAATAAGAAAGAGTCAAAAAGGTTTTACCATATACAAAGTTTGATATAACACTTACATTAAAAACAGTTAAAGCTTACCCATTATTGAAAATAATAATTTTCCAAAAATATTTTATCAGTATAAATTGGTTGATATTACGACCAGTGCGATTCATTCGCTTAAGTTCTCTTTTATTAGCCTATATTTAAAGAGAATCCTAAAAGGTTGGGGCAACTTCATATGTTAATTATCAGCTTGAAGCATGTGCGAAAATCTTACATGTAAGTTAAACATTGGTGTCGACGGAAAACGTGTTCGTGTTAGAACAACAGATTCTGAAATGGAAAAAACCAAGGATGAATTGAAACAAAGCGAATTTAAGGGTTCGAATCGGTCAGGTTTATTTAGAAAATTGACTGCAAATAAAACAGTAGTTTGGCTTGGATACACACGAAATTAGATACAAACGACAGAGTGACCGCATTGCTCCTGGACACAGGTTAAGTCATTGATATTGTCATGTGCTACTTTTGAATTTTTATAAAATAATACAATTCAAAAGTAGCACATGACAATTTGTCATGTGCTACTTTTGAATTGTATTATTTTATAAAAATTCAAAAGTAGCACATGACAATATGATAAGCCACCACAACGTAAACGAAGTTTAGAGGGTTTTTAGAAATTATCTAATCCGTCTGTTTGTCTGTCCGTCCGTCCTTCCTTGTATCGTGTCCGCTCTAAAACTTCCACATCTATAGATGATTTTTGTCAACTTAGAGCAAATGTATACGAACTTGAAATGATATTTGCATACCAAATATAGGTCAATATAACCTACTCGGTGATGGTTTGAAGACGGGAGTGTTTGCCTTTCAAAAGACTGAAAAAAAAATTCTACCCAACATATGTAGTGGAGGAATAAATCATTAAACAATAAAAGTTAAGTTGAGTAATGGTGTTTAACGGCCCAGTCAAGAATATTTCATTTATATCGAGACGTCGCCAGCCATAGGCGCAAGTGCAGAAATTTTGCCAGTGCGTTGCGCTGATGACATTATACAGCAGGGTTCTTTAGTGAGCCACGCCTACCCGGGACACTGACACGGACCTCATTTATTTTAATGTCCATGCGAAAGAACCGTGACTTTCATTTCATTTCATTGCCGAGTACTTGACGAAAGAACAGTCACTACCAAGTCTAGCGACAGACCCGGTCAGGGTTCGAATCCCCGACCTTCCACTTATGGAGCGCACTCTACCAACTGAGCAACCGCATTGGTCTCATTAAAACAATAAGTTGAATCACTTATCGTTTAGATTGATGTTGTTAATATTTAATCTGCATTCTTAAATTCTATTTTAGTTTTTTTACCTTGACAGAACTTGTCCACCTGGCCAATAAAACGCCCAGAAAGGATCTACAAACGGCGAGTCTTCACCTTTTTCATGCCATAATTTACATTTTGGAGTTATAAGATGCAGGGCAATCTCCGGTGTCATGTGATCTTGTGTTATTTCTGTATTTCCTTTTATTAACTTGGTAAGTTTAGCTCTTTCATTACTATTGGTACAACTGCTCTGCTTTAAAAAGGTCCCTTTCAAACAACCATTTTGGAGAAACGTCTTTCTCAGCAGACGACCAAGGAATGATACCATCATACATCGTTAAAGGTTCAAACCTATAACAACAAAACTATCAAGTTTCAATTCCCATTATATCTCTTAATTGTGATTACAATAATGAGAAAAAATAAAATCAGGTCTTGGTTAAATTTCTTTTTGATTCCGTGTAATTGAAGATTGGAACAATCTACCGATCAAAACAATAAACGCTAAGAGTGTCAACGCCTATAAAAGCAGTCTAAATAATGCATGAAAAAAAATCACCCACTTAAGTTTAAACCAGTTTTTCAAAGAACTGTGGGAAAGACTTCCTTTTGTACCCTCCACTAAAATATTAGTTTCAACTAAAATCATATGAAAATAATAAATTCATGCCATTTTGAACATTTCTGTAAAAAAAAATTTTTCAAAAATTTTACATTGAATTTAATGGGTGGGGGGTACAAAAGAAAGACTTACCGAACTGTACATGTGCACATTAGGCAGTCAAAATCAAATAAATTAAAGCAAACATAAGGATGCACCCATACAAGCCCTAGGCTTAATAACGGTGTCGACTATGACGAGTATGAAAGCATACTCAAAGAATTCCCCGACTACTGATCAAACCTATTCAAACAAATTCTGTTTAACTAAACTAAAAGTCTACACATAAAGCCAGCTAACAAACCGTGACTTCTATTATTTAAATTTACCTACACATTTAGAATGCATATACATGTATATATATATATACACCATTGTATTGTCACATAAAACAAGTAAAAAGTTCATATGACCCCCAGGGTCAATAATCCCGTGACAGCTATATATGACAAACGGGATAAAAATTAAGTTCTTGACTTCCGGAACATTGTAACTTCATCGTCTTCCCGAGAAGTAAGAGATCCTGGTAGCTAAGTTACACTATTTTGAATGTTTTATGATATTTCGGAAATTGAAAGAGTTTATCTCATGAAGTATTTTTAAACCAGGAAGTTTTGTTTTATTGATGTTTTATCAACTCTCTCGTTCTACATATCATTGACAGGGAGGTATATAGCTAGTATTATAGGTCCATGTTATTGGGAGATATTTTGGAGGATTTAACATATGAACTTGGGCTATATAAGAACCAGTGAAACTTTACCCAAAACTGATATGGATTTTAACAAACCGTGAGAAAGATTTCAGGTGTGTATAAAAATATTTAATGGCAAGAATAATGTATTATGGACAGGTATATTATGTAAGTATATGTACAGGTATTTTTTACATTTACCTTGATAAGAGATCTGACTTGTTTATAAAGGTTAAAAAACATTATATACATATACTAGTATACGTAGCTGTTTTGAACAGTTGGTCTGGCCATATATGTATACAGTATATATATATATATATATATATATATATATATATATATATATATATATATATATATATATATATATATATATACTATAGAATCAATATTTGACTTTTTCCCTCCGTTTGTAACGTTTATAAAATAGATTTTAATAATTCCTGTTGTTTAAGTGTAAGTGTACACATGGTTTATGAAGAATATGAGTTAGATCTATACGCGTATTTAATTTTCACTTGAAGTTGATTGATTGATTTATAAATGGGGTTTCACGTCCCAGTCAAGAATATTTCACTTATATCGAGACGACACCAGCTATAGTAGGTGAAGTGGCAGAAAATTTGCCCTTTGAGGTGCACCAAGGGCAATGTGCAGGGAGGGTTCTTTAACGTGCCACGCCTTTCGTGACACGGGGCATCAGGTTTGAAGGTCTCATCGGAAGGACCCCATTTGAAGTTGAGATACGTCTGCGTGCTCGGGGCCACTTTGTGTATTAGCTCATGGAAATAGTACCAACAATGGCCAACACGAATCAATTACCATGTTTGTTAAGTATAGGGGGCGTGTACAGACTTCGCAAATTTATTTACCTTTCCCAAGTGACAACGATATTTTCAGGTATTCATTAGCTAAAAACATTTACACTTCGACATATCTTGATAGCCATATGAAAAAGGGGGAGTAATCCTGACGAACAAGCTTGTAAGGTTTGCCTCCCTTGTTTCACGAAAAAAAAATATGGTTGTGTTGTGATTGCTGCATGCTCGGAAATTACTTTATTTATAGAGCCAAAGTAATGCAATAACTTTTGCATAGTTTTTGTTCTTTTCTTTCTTTCTTTTTTTTTACTTTAATCTGTCCTTGCTTTGGCCAACATCACTATTTAAACCAATATTTGATGCTTCCCAGCTTCCCATTTATCTCTTAAGTTCTAACCTAGGCATACTGAATCTCGGTCACGCCTCTCTTCCAAGGTTCGAATCCAACCTCGGACAGTTTCTGGTGTAAAAAGTTTGTCAGTTTGCTTACCAAAAGTTGATGGCGACAGAAGTGAAAAAATTTTCATTGACCTCAATGGGTGTTAAATAATAAATACCACCCTTCTTAACGACTTAATTGAAATTGTAGACCGTGCAATATTAAAACAAATAAGTTACATTTATAAGAAAAAAATTCTATCCGATTTATTTATTGATTTATTTATTCCGGTTGTTAAAACTTTATTGAGACAGATAACTATAAGTTCTGTGTATTATTTATTTATTAATTAATTTATTTATTTATTCATCGGAGATAGATAACTATATGTACTCTGAAAGTGAAGGGGAGCGCTGACCTTATGTCGGAAGTAATAACGCACATCTTATAAGTGGTCGATATAACAAGTGGTTTCCTAACGTAGTCATCAGTCTCAATTTTGTTTATCATCAACAAGTATACGTGATTTATTTAGTATGGAATTAATTTGAATCAATTTAATCAACCAAAATTTTGTCACACGAAATATATATTTGTCATTTATTGCAAAAATACTACATTCCAAATTTCTTGAACGTTTGCCAAATGGTTGGGAAAAGGTAAGCATTCACAATATATTATCGTAAAACAAATAGTGTTACACTACGTAATCTCTCTCTCTCTCTCTCTCTCTCTCTCTCTCTCTCTCTCTCTCTCTCTCTCTCTCTCTCTCATCTCGTCTCCTCATCTCTCACACACACACACACACACACACACACACACACACACAGATCTTGAAATAACTAACAAAATATATTTTTTTAAATAAAATAATTCAAAAATAATAATAATTAAAAATAATAACAAAAAGTTTAAGAGTGAAGTGGCCTATAATAAATAGACGTCTTATTCTCGGTTGCATTCATTTTTAAAGCGGATTCAGTATGATACAGACTTCATGTTGTCTGTATAACAGCACAAGCCGCTTCATCGAATTAATTTTTATTATTTATTATTATTATTATTATTATTATTATTATTATTTTATTTATTTATTTATTTATTTATTTTTTGGACTTGATCGAAAAAATGATGACGTTAAAGACCATTCATTATATAATAAAACTATGTGATGTCATATGATCATGTGTAATATCCGTGGCTTTTTCAGGCTCAGATAACTTGTTTTTGTACAGATATAGGCATGTGAATAGTTATAATGTCAAGTTAGATGAGTACGTTGCCCCCAGCATCAGTTACTAACCCCCCGCAACTAGTCACATAATAAATGAAAATGTCCAACATCTAAAGAAGTCAGTGAAATTTGTACAAATAAGTTTAGGGTAAAATTAGAAGGTTAGTAGTTGTTTTAACAACATGCACAGATTTTTTAGGTTTCTTTACAAAATGTGCTATATTTGTGTTTTTCGAGTATTCTTTGCTTATGTAAAATAGGATGGGGACCTTTTTTTAAATTAAGACAACTCTGATTCTGAATTCTTTCACAATGTTGTCTTGTTTTCCATCTCGGAGAAAGTCTTCACGTGAAAAACAACGGTACGTACAACAAATTTATAGGAGAGAGAGAGAGAGAGAGAGAGAGAGAGAGAGAGAGAGAGAGAGAGAGAGAGAGAGCAGAAAAAAAATTACTGCTATGGAAAATACCTAGTCCAAAAAGTCTTCAAAATGTCTAAATTCATTAACTCAGGTTAAAGTTTTGATGCAAAAAAATTTCAAACGAAACTTCTAAATTTTATCAGAAAATTCTAACCAAGACTGGAAACTTTGGCCGAAAATTCTTTACTTTACATAGAAATTTTGGATTTAAAATGTTCAGTCTTGGTCATAACTTTCGGATTAAAACTGTTGACCTAGACCCAGTATCATAATGGCCTGGTGGACAGAACTACTGAATAGTTTATCTACAATTTAATGTATAACTTGTCTTTTCCAAGATTTAAACCATTCATTAAAATTAGTTATTCTAAACAGCTAAACTAACTCCAAAATAAACGGCATTAACATTAGATATTGGTTGCTTGGATGTTGTGTCCGTCTCATTAGCATTTTTTTTGGCTTTTCGCGACATGCTAATTTTTTTCTTGAGAGTCCATTTAAAGACAAGTTCGTGTGGTGCGCCATTTTGTGTTTCTGATCTGATGCGCAGTTAAGTCGATTTTAAGAGAACCAGTACAATCGTCCGCAATGTCACAGATAAACAACATAGACCACTCAATCCATTATACCGGTAGCGCCCCAGGCAAATCCGTAAATCTACGACAAGGAAAAATATTTTTCTCTCTTGTGGTACACCTGGGACTCAACAAAAATAAGACCCCATAGGATTGAAGGCTAACACATTAACCACCAGGCCACCATCTTCTAACGCTAGAAGTTGGGCACTTGTCAGTTTATTGTTCAAAACAAACTATAGGAACAATGCAGTTCTTATGTTAAACCCGAAGTCATTTAGCATTTGAAGTGCTAAAGCTAAAACTGACAAAGGCACTAGTTCTAAAAGTTAATGCCAATGTTCACTTTTATGGTGTGATGGACCCAAGAAATACATCAACAACAACGTGAACATTTGAGTACAAAAAAAAATGTCAATGCTCACTTTTATGGGGTTATGGACTCGAGGAATACAACAAAACCATCGTGAACATTTAAGTACAAAACAGAAAATGCCAATGTTCACTGTTAGGGGTCATGGGCCTTAGAAATACAACAACAACAATGTGAGCATTTGAGCACTAAACGAATAATGCCAATGTTCACTTATAAGTGTTATGGACTCGAGAAATACAACAACAACGTGAACATTTAAGTACAAAACAGAAAATTCCGATGTTCACTTCCAATTGTTATGAACGATAGAATTACAACAACAACAACAACAACAACAAAATCATAACCATTTTATGATGTCATTCAATCGGAAACCCTTTGTCTTGTCCTTCAATATAGCGAAACTATAAAAATGGAAGTATTCCGTAAATAAATAAATTATAAAATGCATCAACGAAAGTTCAAAATCCTTGCTTTGATACAAAATAAACTCGCTCACTCGTCGTTTAAATAATAGTCAGACAACCTGAAAAAATGTTTAAACAAACAGGAACAGAAATATGTTTAATTCCTTTCAAGTTTCACCTATTGTATATACACATACTATTTATAATAAAGATAATCTACATACAAAGCCAGTTTGATAACAAGGGTTTTTGGATGACATAATCAAAATAGTGTAGATTAAAAATAGTAGAGATCATATTTTTATTTGTTTATTTACAGACGAGATAGATCATATCATTCACCAATTAACATGTTTAAACGACACCATTTAAAGACAGCAGAAGACAAGCAGCAGATACTCCTTTCACAGACTACGACATGATCTAAAGAGGACGTTATGGCACGCGTTTGACTCCCTCAGTAATGAAAGCGGAAATGTACACAGATCTCAGTTGAAGGTACGTGTAGTGTTGTCGCAAGAAAATGCTGTTGCGTTGCCTCTGCCGAGGTTTGAACAGGACATTTAAAGCATGTCAGTTCCATGCTGTTCCTTGTCCGAAAATTTTTATCAAAAATTAAAAATTTTACATTCATTTCTTGGACAGAATTTTATGACTATGTTCTACCGATTTATTAATTAAAATTCCCTTGATCTCCCATAATTATTTGCCAAACACGAACGCATGTACTACTACTAAAGCTATGGAAGGTCGGTGATTCCGATTCCTGGCTCATCGTACATAAGTCTTAAAATTAGAATACTACTTCCTCGCCTGGTAACAAAAAATCGCGGAGTGTGCGCTACTATATTGCAGACCATAATACACACTTGCACATCTCGCGAATCTGAAACTGAATACTGATGCGACGTTTAGCAACATTACAATCAATCTACCGATAGATTCTAGTTAGAATCACTTGTTCACTCGTTATATCTAAAGGCACCTTCGCTAGAGAATTTTTCAGATGCTTGATTAAACGACAGTTTTTTGTTTTTTTTTTTTCACTATTCATATGCTATGTGTTATTTTTATTTAATATTGTCTCCAATGATGAAGGAGAAGGTGCAAAAAAAAAAAAAATCGACATTGCATTTGAATTTATTCAGAGTTTTTTTTTATTTTAAATGCTGTTTGTATCAGGAGAGGTTAGACATGTAAAAACACACAATTTTTGTCATGATTAAATATAGAGTATAATTATATTATTCATTAAATTCGTACATATACAAGAAGCTTCGTTGTAAGCATAGGGTTATTTTAGAAAAGCTTTCCACTTAAACAATTCGGACAAAAAACTACTATTAGGTTAATCAGTTTGTAAAAAAGTTAAATATGTGCACGTCCTTACTCGCGTAGACAGATACAAATATACTCGTCAATATTGCGAACAGATTGAGTTCGGCAGACTTCAGAACTAAGGGTTTTGGGATCAAACCCTAAAGAAAGTCTGTTTAATTTATTAATTTCACGTTGCAAGAGGGCTCGGTGGCTTAAAGCACGTACTCATGGATCACAGTGCCTCTCACTGTCTAGTTTCTAATCACAATCGGACAGATCCTAGTGTGAGAAGGTTTGTCAGTTCACTTGCTTAAGGTCGTTTGTTTTCTCGAGGCACTCAGCTTTCCTCCACCATCCTAGAATTGACCTGGATATAAGTGATTCTCTACTAAGACATAAAACACAATTAATTCAAACTTATCCAATCATTTCACATTGCTTCTGATCTTCAAAGTGTCAAGACCGTATTTTAGCAAATTTTGCACTGTTGTCCGGTTGGGCTAGAATCCCTCAACTAAAGTTTCAAGTTTGGGCTTGTACAAAGTAGACATATGTATGATTAACTTCATCAGTAATTGTCACACAGGGGCGTAGATAGCAACGAATTATAACCGAGGCCAAAAATAAAGGGGGTTCTGGGTTATGCTTCCCCGAAAAAAAAATGAAAAAGTAGTGTTAAATGAAGCATTCTGGCGACATCTGAGCCTGATGTTTGCTAAGACCGTCTGAAAATCAAGTCTCTACTATTAAGGCCAAAACATAATTTTGTATTTGTTCACTAATAATAGGATTTTTCTATCCTTTTTCTATTTTCTTCGTGTTTCTGTAACAAATTAACCTGAGGTACTTGCCATGGCTGCCTCACAGTAAGCTACGACCCTGGTCACACCGGTTTGGCCTTGTGTGATCTGGCAAAAGCACCACAGTACAAATATGAAAATGTGCAGTCTAATTGCAGTTACTACTGTTGTAAATTGTAAATTGTTAATAACATCACAGATAATGAAACCAAGAACTTTATTGGATATTCCAGAGAAACGAAATATAATTAAAATCGGGAAGATAAATAAATCTCATAACACACAGTTGAGTATAAGCATACTTTGTCATAAATGGTGTTTATTATGCTTAAAGCAAAATTAGATAGGAATCTGAAGAAAAAAAATTATTGGAATTTTACACAAGCGTGTCGTGGAAACAATATTGGGTATAACAACGCTGTAACAACTTTTGGTAATAATACTAAAATGTTGATTTATATATATATATATATATATATATATATATATATATATATATATATATATATATACAGTGAAACTTGTGAAAACCGGACGGGGTCGGGACAACAGAATAAATCCGGTTTTCACAGGCGTCCGGTTTATTCAGGTTTTGATCATGAGTTAATTGCCCTTGACTACTGACCATAAAACCGTAAAAGTTCCTATATCCTTTTCCACGACCTGCATTAATATTCGAGAAAATTCACAGAAAATTCTTCAAAGAAAATATGAATCATACATTGTATTTAATCCAACAAGAAAAAAATGTTAGGAATTTTAACGGGTTTATATTTTCAACTAGGAAGTGTGTACCGAGCCAATATGGCAAAACACATCTATATATAAAGTCTAATGTATCATACAGTAAGTAATACGTTCAGAGCGGACGTTGTTTGACATAGACAGTTTCCATTGTACAAACTTACCGAAGTCAAAATATTATTAAAGAGTTTTGTTATATGCGGTGTCCGTATTGCAGCCTATCTCAGACTAAAATATACACAAAACCAGTGCATTTTGCCACGTTTATGTTAACTTATTTGGGTTTGGTTGTCAGTAATTTAAAATAAATCGAAATGCTAGTTGTATTGAAAAGCCGCTTTTTTCCCTAATTACATAATACATGTATTTTAAACACGACTATAACTGTGCTTTATTTACTGTGATTATATATTTATTATTTATTAAGTGTTCTTGGTCGATTGTTCTGAGTATATACTGCCATGTACATACCGGTATTTTCTCTATATTTTAGAGATTTTTCTCATACTGATATATATATATATATATATATATATATATATATATATATATATATATATATATATATATATATATAATGAATTATAAAACAGCCAGTTTAAACCTGGTATCTGATGATGCATCATACAGACTATCAAGTAGCCGGAAGATAAATTGTTTGTCGTGTCATGTTTCTTGACCCTCTTCATGACGTCAGACCTTGTTTATTAATTTATTTTAAGATATACTTGTGATTATTTAATAAACAAACAAAGTATTATGCTATTTTAGATTAAGCAAGCCCTAGTAGCAAAAAATAATGACCATATTGTATATTGAAAACTTGTGTCAAACTTTTTTCTAGACTTGAGAAAAAGGGTTAAGCTGTGTTCTCACTGACATCTGCTCTTAAGATGTTAAGGAGTTTGCGACAAAGTTTTAGAATATTACCTCTTACTTCAAAAGGTCTAAACGTATGAAACAAGTTCCGGCAATATTCACGTCGGAATGTTTTCTAACAATGTATGAGACCTACAACAACGGTTTATATATATATATATATATATATATATATATATATATATATATATATATATATATATATATATATATATATATATATATATATATATCATAAAACAGATCGTCAAAAAAAATCTGCTTTTGTCAGCATCCAATGTTGTTTAAGTCACTGATAACAGAGTTTTAAAATCAGAATTTTGATAATTAATACTCAGTGAACGAGAATCTTTTAAATCTTCCTCTATCAATTAAATGCTTGATGATATGGTTTCAAACTGTACTAGAATAGAGCTTTCTTAAAACAGTGTTTGGCGGGAGGTTTACACCATGCCACATATGTCATTTAGGAACTAATTTGAACAAAAATAAGTCGGATATCTACCAAAAGAAAATTGGTTCAATTGTGTAAATATACCCGTTACAGTGTTACAATAGGTAAATGTATGACTAGTACATGTCTCAAGTTTGTCTTTTTCCTTATATTGTACGTTTTATTAATGCCTATTCTTGGTGACTTTTGCTATTGCTAAGTGCCATAATCCAGTAACAACTATCCTATAATTCATTATGTAATTTTTTTATTTAACCTTTTAACATTTCATTGCACACTGAGTCATTTTTTCTGCATCGTAACTGCAGCACTTGTGCTTATCGAATCTATTTTATAAATACACATATTAAACATATAAAGAGTGTAAAACGGACGGAAAAGATCAGTATTGATATGACAAAAGTTTTAATGACATGATTTACCATGCATTAATGTTGTATCTTAAAAATTGCAGTTCACATCATCATACTGTGTATAGTATACTTGTTAAAGTACTAAAAGTACTCGTACTTAAATTAAAACACTGGATACTATTTTGTCTATATTTAATGGTCGTTCATAGTCAATAGCCAAGTTACATTGACTTCAACACTTGCCCCCCCCCTCTCTCTCTCTCTCTCTCTCTCTCTCTCTCTCTCTCTCTCTCTCTCTCTCTCTCCGCGTATTCTATTCTGTTTAATATGGTGTTGTGGTATCATTAAAGTTTGTTGCATATTTTTTTATGTGTAAAGTGTTTTATTTGTTAAGTTTTTTTGTTTCATTACTGAATATTTGTATGAACTTGGATTGCGTTTACAACGTTAACTCCCGTGATATTGATATTGTGCAGCTCAACGAGTCTTTCACTGTTAGTGTTATTTTGAAAACGAGTTAGAAACGTCTGTTTTGTAGGTTTAACTATATATATATATTATATATATATACTAGTATATATATTTAAGTTTGAGGCAGCTTTAAGTAGTTTAGTTTAGTCACTGGTACAAGATAAAATTACATAGTCAAGCCAAGTTTTAATTACTTGTATTTGTATTGTATGTTGTAAGTGCCCGTATAAAGTTCGGTATTATATAATTATTTGTTTAACAATATATTGTCATCGTCTTGTTTGTTATGTCTTTTTTACTGTGGAGGGTTCTTTATGGTATTTCATAAATGCATTTTTAACTTTAATTTTATTTTATTTCTGACTAGATACGACCAATCTCTAATTTTTTGTTCGTTTATACATGGAATAACGTGATATCAGTAGATTTGAACATTCTTATGCTCAACTAATGTTTCATCAAGATAGGAACATACTGTTTTCGTGGCCTGATAAATATTTCATCAAGATTTCGAGCAGGGCTACATTGGCACATTCTTGTGCTTCTGATCAGAAAATTCTTTATAAGATAAAACGTTTCAGTGTTTGTAGTCTGATAATATGTGGTCAAGATTACAAGCTCAAGGCCAAAACTAAACATATCTGTGTGTATTGTATTGTCTGATAGAAATTCACCAAGATGGAAACAATCCTGTGTTTGTGGTCTTTTTTTTTTTTTTTTTTTTTTTTTTTTTTTTTTTTTTTTTTTTTTTTTTTTACATTTTCAAGCTTGTAAAGCATCACAGGCTTTATAAGGTAGTCTTGATGAATTTAAACTTAAATTAAGATGTTTTTGCTTTATTTTTGGCCAAAACATTTTTGATTGCATTCTCTATCTGAAAGAACTTCCACGAATAAGTTATGTAAATACGCCTTGACCTTTTTATGCGTATATTTGTTTCGAACGTGCATTTACGATTTTATGTCGACCAGCTTGATAAACATTATTTGATTTCTGAGTTATCAATGGTACAATTCAAGCAGACTTAGAAATACTGTTCAGAACCGTTTTACTGAAATACTTATTTTTAATATTACAAATATAATTCTAGGTTTTGGCTGCAAGCATTGGTAGACCACTGGGCGTGGAAAAGTGTGAAGAATTTTTGGATAAAAACGAATCAATTGATTTGGACTATCCGGAATTTTACGCTATTTTAGATGAAAAATTATTCGAGCCATTAGCTAGATCGCCATCAGAGACTGTGCAAATAGGTGATAACGATTTTGAGGAAGTCCATCATGTGTGCTGGACTCTTTGCTGTAGTAAGAGGATTTCCAGACGACAACCCGACAAATCATTATCAGACGAAGTTCTATATAAACTATGGCGGATTTTTAACTTCCTGGCCGAGTGTGATGATTTGTTTAAGCCAACCTACCCATTAAGAATGGACAAAGATGAAGTAAAATTAATTGTGCAGGCATTTCTTTCCGCATCAGGCCAAATGAAAATGGACAGTGTTGTGAGATCTATTGAAGATCATGGTAACTATTCATACTCGCAGTTCGAGTCTTTGTTTGAAAAGGAAATAACCAAAGATTTATCGGATAAAATCCTACACGACGCCATTGATACTATTTATGACGAGTATATCAATGACACGCTTGTTAAGGTAGGTAACATCAATAATTACAATGAAGACCGTTGCTGTTCAAATTGCGTGGGGGGGGGGCGTCTAGTGGTTTACTATAAAATACATTTTTGTTTATTGAGTATTCAGAGTGACCAGCTTTTGTTTATTGAGTTTTTTCAGAGTGACTAGCTTTTTGTTTATTGAGTATTCAGAGTGACTAGCTTTTTTGTTTATTGAGCATTCAGAGTGACTAACTTTTGTTTATTGAGTATTCAGAGTGACTAGCTTTTTTGTTTATTGAGTATTCAGAGTGACTAACTTTTGTTTATTGAGTATTCAGAGTGACTATCTTTTTGTTTATTGAGTATTCAGAGTGACTAGCTTTTTTGTTTATTGAGTATTCAGAGTGACTAACTTTTGTTTATTGAGTATTCAGAGTGACTATCTTTTGTTTATTGAGTATTCAGAGTGACTAGCTTTGTTGTTTATTGAGTATTCAGAGTGACTAACTTTTGTTTATTGAGTATTCAGAGTGACTAGCTTTTTTGTTTATTGAGTATTCAGAGTGACTAACTTTTGTTTATTGAGTATTCAGAGTGACTAGCTTTTTTGTTTATTGAGTATTCAGAGTGACTAACTTTTGTTTATTGAGTATTCAGAGTGACTAACTTTTTAATAACCCAATTTAAATGAAGTTAGTCAGTTTTATGGTATACTAGTACTTTGTAAGCTATGTTTCATTTTGACAGTGCGGGAAAGGATATGAACCGTTTAAGAGGCAGTGTTACTAGCCTGATTGTTGTTTAATCGAACTGTTTACAGTGCTTATAATGCTGATTCATTTGCAAATAACACATAAATATCTGCGAGGTTTCTAAATTGACAAACTACATTTTGCTTTTTTTTTGTTTCTGTTCCATGTTTTTTGTTGCTATAGTCTTTTCCAAGTACATGTTATTTAGTTTTAACATCCGTATTTCAGTATCATCTTATATATCTTTATACCAAGACACCAATTTTAATCGAGACAACTCTGAAATAATGTTTAGACTTTGTTATAATTACATGTTTATGATTTGTTTTATTTTTCAGGGCATGATCTATAAACGTGGACACCAGGTCAAATCTTGGAAGGTTCGGTGGATGGTTCTGACAGCTGGTGAACTTAGTTATTATACAGCATCGGATATGAAGGACATTAAAGGTTGTATCAAGTTTGACAATGACTGCAAAGTAGAGGTGTGTACAAGTATATAAGTAACTTTATTTTCAGATAAATTTTATAACATCTACACAAGTTTTAGTGATATTTGGGAATCACCTTTTCCGTCCTCCATGGCAACCACCAATTCCGTGCTTCATGGATATCAGCCTTTCCGTCCCTCATGGGAATCAGCCTTTCTATCCCCTTTGGGAATCAATCTCTTTCCGTCCACCAAAGGAATCACCTCTTCCACCACCCTTGCAAATCACCCTTTCCGTACCCCGTAAACCACGTAAAAGGGGATCAAATTTCCCGGTCCTTGCCAATACCTTACATCTTTAGGTTGATTTTGATCACATTTTGCGGAAATTTATACGAAAGGAATGACAGTGTTTCGCATACCAAAAGAGTGTGTGTGTGTGTGTGTGTGTGTGTGTGTGTGTGTGTGTGTGTGTGTGTGTGTGAAAGGTCAAGGAAACAAACGGAAAATACGAAATCATACGAAATGTTTAGTGCAAGGATATTTTTGTCTCTCCAGATTGAGGTAGTTTATATACTATATTTTGCTGCTCAAACACTGCCTTTTAAGAAAGCTATAATTTATACTTTATATAAAATTAAGAAAGATTTTGCGCTTTTTCAGATTGTCGGTGCGCTGTGTTTTTCCCGCATTATTTTTAAAAATTACGCATGATAAATGTACCAAGGTGGCCCTAACTGCCAACAAACCATAATAAATTATAAACCTTTTTTGTTCTTCCGACACGCCTTCAAAAAGTCAGACTTTAAAAACTTACTATCGAAACCGAAAGTGTGAGTAACTATGAATACATTTGATTTTACGGAAGACGTAATCATGCATGTCAACGCGAATGAAAAAAAACAGTTTTGGTACGTTGCCAAAAAATTTAATAATCTAAATGAATCGGGAATTTAATTCTATAAAAAGTATGAAAACAAATAAAACACCAAATAAAGCCACAGTAGATATTTGTAGGAACTGTCAACTGGTCATTTATCCTTATGTATGTCGTCTGCTAAAGGCTACTATCGTACTTCAAAGGAGCAACGTATAAGCAAAGTGCGACATTGTTTTAGGGGCCAAAGTAAATTTTAAAAAAAGCGTAACTCTAGTGCACAGAATAAAAAACAACCAAATCCAATTTCAGATTTTATCCATCAACAAAAGCTGGGCACTCAATCTGGTAACAAAAAAAAATCATTGTTTCCTAAAATTTGAAAAGGGACACTCATGTATGTACAACTTGGGCCCAAAAAAAAACAAACCGAAGCACTTGTATTGATTTAATATAAATCAATATTAAAATACGGCTAATGAATCGAAACTTTGATTGCAATCAAGATATTGCAACCAAAAAGCATAAATATTAAAATTTCATTGTCATTGTTTTATAATTACAAAATTCATAATTGATAATTGATAAATTCATCTACGCATATTAATAATTGTCTTGCACTAACCGCAAAACGTCTTTGTCAACAACTGTCTTGAAACATCAAACTGCAAAACGCCTTTGTTATCAGAGGTTTATAGCAACATACCGCAAAACGCCTTTGTTAAAAACGCTCTGGAAACATCAAACTGCAAAACGCCTTCGTTATTAGAGGTTTAAAGTAACAAACCGCAAAACGCCTTTGTTAAAAACGCTCTGGAAACATCAAACTGCAAAACGCCTTTGTTAATAAAGGTTTAAAGCAACAAACCACAAAACGTCTTTGTCAACAACGGTCTGAAAATATCAAAAACGACTTTGTTAAAAAACGGTTTTAAACATTACTGCAATACGTCTTTATTAATCATTACTAGTATCTCGTTTTTGTTTAAACTTTTCTTGAAACAACAAACTACAAAACTTCGTAAACAATTGCCTTACAAACAAAACATACATTATACTGCAAAGACACTCAGTTTTTTCAAACAATATACAGGCACGGCGTCAAACGGTACTTAACAAACACATTATTATCATTTTTCTAAGTTTTTATTATTTACCCTGATTTAATATCTTTTTCCTTTATCTCATTTGTTTATGTTGAAGTCTTAACATGCTATAATTTATATGTCAAGAGTTATTTAAAAATGCACATTTAAAGATCCGAAAATTTGAACTTCTCTCCAAAACATGATGATAAAATTTTAATCAATCGCAGCTATTCTTCCGTTTTCTTTCATACCTTTATCTTTTAATTTTTCGTGTCAATCAACAAAAATGTCAAGATGCTTCACTAAAATGCGATAGTCTTTTTCATCTACTTCAAAATCTTCCTCAATTTGCCTTAAGTTTTAAACAATGTGACGTACATACACTAGTATCGTAGCAACAAATACAAACGCTTTATTACTTGATAAATCTTTAATATGAAATTGGAGAGAATCAGTCCCTAGTAGTTCAGTTCCTTGTCGTAAATAAAACTCCACAGGATCTGTACACATTGTATTCAAAGAAATTCAGCCTTAGTTATAACAAAATCATACAACCAGTCTTTACTTCCTGTTTGCTATTTCTTTCACAATACAGTGGCCAAATATATGAACATCCCTAGTTAAACTGGAGATGGTAGATTAATTGTTGTACATAATATGTTCTTGTTCCAGTTCATTGATTTTGTTTTTCCTGCAGGGATTGCTCTGCTTTTCGCCACTTTAGCCAATTACAAATCTCTGGCTCTTAAATGATTTTTGCTAAAATTTTTGCTCCAAAATATTCATCAAGATCATTATGAGGCAGAATTTCTTTTTGATTTGTTAAAAATCAAGAACGAAAAGGTGATTTTACGTATTACAGACTGTTTATAATAAACAATAACATTTGGGACAAATATTGTCGCTTTTTGTTTCTGAGGCTTACTAGTTTGTTATCATTTGGCTCTTAAATGTTAAAGTTGGTTAATTTTTGGCTCATTCTTTACAAGAGCCACGGCTATCCTTGTCATGTGCATGTCTTTCCAGACTCCTTTATATATGGTTATACTAGTTTTCTTGGTCATACACATGCTGTTCATTGGCAAATTGATTCGTACTGTACATTTATTTCGGTTACAAATTTTTTGAAAAAAACTATGTAATGTTTAGTCGAATGGATGTTATCTTTTAAGCGCTGCATCAGTTATTTTCTGCTATTCGAAACAAGGTTATTAATCTTTAAACAAGTTTGAATATACGTGCGGTCTGTGGGTGTGTATTGTGATCTACTTGTACTAACGCGCACTCAGGATGACCTTTTGGTAAGGTGCTAATTCACAAAGTCGGTATGTTACAGACACTTGCCCGGTCGATATGGAGTAAATCATCCCAAAAGATGAATGGATTTTCTTCTTTAAATCCCACATTTGTATTTTAGTTATAAAAACTGCGCTGTCTAAATTAAATTCAGCAGAAATATAAACCAGTTTTACTGAATATTTTCAGATACTTTCGGAGGAAGCTGGTCATAAACCAAATAGATTTGTTTTACACACTGCTTCAAAACCTTACGAAATGAGTGCATCAGATATAAATACCAGAAATGAATGGGTGGCAGGTATGTTATGTTATCAGAAATGTGTTTTAATGTTTTGAAGTCCACATTCACACTTGACATATTATACTTTATAACTTGTTTCTGTACAGGTAGGGATAAACAAAAAAGTTCTACTATCTTTAGAACATTTATATTTTGACTTAGGTTTATTTCTTAAAACTTCGTGATATTTGCTTTACACACTCGTCGATTATGCTTAAATTGAGTTTAAATACATGTTTTTAAAGCAAGATTTTAAATCTCTAAGAATTGACTTAAGAGGAAGTAAGTGTATGCGTTAGATGTGCAAGTGTGTATTATGGTTCTTCTTGAATTAGCGCGCACTCGATCGACTTTATGGTTAGGTACTAGCTCTTCGAGTTTACATGTTGCCGACAAGCATACCGTTTCCCTAGTCACTTTATCGTGGCACCGGGCGAACCAGTAGATACTTTGTTCCCTTAATGCCAAGCGCCAGGCGAGGAAGCAGTATCTCGAATTTTTTTAGTCTGCTGTATGACCCTGCATGATTTTATAACTCGAACCTTCCGCTTTCAACACAGCCGCTTTATCACTAAGCCATCAATTATAGGGATATTTTGTTCTATTTCTTAGAAAAAACTTTTAATTCGATTAACTAGACGGGTGTCTTGAGTAAAATAAGAATATTAACTATTAGGAAATACACGTGTCTCCGTTTTAAATATTACCAAGTATTAATTAATTTTACCTAAAACAAATTTAGTTTTGATTGTTATTCTTTCATAGCTTTAAGAAGTGCTATTGAACATTGTGACGATGATAGCTTTCATTTCCATCAAAATGATTTTATCCGACGCCAGGAAAAACGAGAACAGCAAAGAAAACAAAACGAAAAAGAAGAGAAATTAAAGCAGGAAGAAGCAGAAAACATCAGACGTATGCAAGAGGAATTTCACCACGTAAGTGTTAATGCCAGTATGATTAATTTTTGTTTAGAATAGTATACGCTTGACTCTATATTGGTAACTGATAGGTACACTCAAAGCCCTGTCGGTGCCTCGGTGGCTGAGTGGACTAAAGCTTAATATATGAATTACATTGCCTCTCACTACCTAGTTTCGAATTCCGATCGAGCAGATATGAGAAAATTTATCAGTTCGCTTGCCGAATGTCATTTTTTTCTCCAGGGTGCTCTTGTTTTCTCCAACATTTTAAAAGGGACCGTCTGATATAAATAAATCTTGACTCAACTCAAGGCACCGCCTTTTCTCCAAAAGTGACATCAAATATTTTAAATAACATTTCAACACATTGTGAATTTGTTCTTACACAATCTACAATCGTATACAATATAAATGATAAATCAATTAAACTAATTTAGTGTTAGGATTGGTACCATTCACTTGCTTTATTTAGGATAATAAGGATAAAATATTATATCAATATTATTAGTTTTTAAATTGCCATTGTTTTTGACTGTTGATGACCAGGTGAGCATTTCAGGCCCCTTTCAGTACTTGTTTTATGTAGAACATTTGTAAAACGTTTTAATTATTGTGCATTTTATGGTTATATGTACTAATCAAAGATATGTTTATATTGCAGAAACACAGAGAAGACACCCAACGTCTTCAAGAACAAATGGAACAACTTGAAAGAGAACGAAAGGTTAAAGTTCTTCATTTTTAATATTTCCTTTATACAAATCGCATGTAATTTCCGATTTGTAATAATCAATGTCAAGGTTTATGATTTACATCATAAACATTTTGATAACCGCAAAGCTGCAATAATAATTACGCAACTTTGAACAATGACTCACTCTTAAGATTTTGAGAGTACTCAATAATAAATACTAATAAACAAAATATAATTTAATAATAAAAATAATAACTATACATTGTCAGTGGGCAGACAAACTGACGAACAAGTCTCCTACCGCGGAGTTTTAAGGGAGAGATAAATGTTTAATAAAACATTAAACTCTGATAAATATAGCTCTTGTTTGCGAATTGCAAAAAGAAGTACTGATAACAAAACTTGAGATGATGGTAGTTATCTACAGAATGTTTCAAGTTGATATGACTTACCATTCCTGAGAAAAGGATGGAAGACAAATAAGAAACAGTACAAAAACAATCAGTTTCCCCAACTTTCGTGGGTGGGAGACTTACTGAACGTTATAAACAATGCATTGATTGTTTGTATGTTTGTTTTAGGAAAGAGAAGCCCTTGAGGCTAAGTTAAGAGAAGAAGCAGCATTAAGGGAGTTAGACCAACAGAGACTCCGTGAGCTAGAAGCAATGAAGACAGAATTGGAGAGATTATTGGAAGAAGAAAAACAAGCAAAGAGAGATGAAGAAATTGTCAGAGCTCTGCAAGCTAGGTACTGATACAGAATACATATAAATGCAAAATATATAATAATAATATTATTATTATTAATAATATTTATTAGCAAAATATGGTCTTTAGTTTCACAGGAGATAAACCTCTACTATTAATGTTTATAAAGATTGAAGCTGTGTTTAAATGATTGTTACAATGATGGTAGATAAAGATTGATTTTGGAAAATATAATTTGGTTTATGCATGAAAAATACCTTATCCTGGTTTGTAATGGATTGGTTGATGTTTACATTTCTATTGAAGCTGCATTTAGTTTTTCTAGGAAAAAGATTAAAACGGTGCTGATCTACTTAGTAATGTTCCTAATGAACATTGTAACATTTGGTTCAAAAGCTCGAAGAAATACAGAAATAACAATAATTTCCCAGCGAGATGTAGCCTGTGGGGTCTAAATTTAGAACATGGTTACGTCATAAAAAACGGGTCATGTAAACACGACTTACAAAACGGAGAAATACGATAAATTAAACACAATTTAATTAGATTTGTCATTTGTGACTTTGTAAAGGATACATAACATCATTGCGAATACATTTGGATATTAATGACGGACAATTAATACAATTTATCAAGTTTCACCTTCGATTCATTGGAATATCCGTACATCCGTGCGCATTCTCAAAGCAAATAATAATCATCGTTAAACATTGACCAACCCTGTTAGATGATTCCGTTAATTTACAGTTAATAAGAATTAAATTTTGGAAAACGAATTCCACGGATCGTGATTAGAAGTTAACTATTTAAAAAAAAATTAGAAAACAAACAGAAATTCAGAAAATTGAAAAACTTAACGCAGCTTTAGGCAAAACACGATTTAAAATGTTGTAAAGACATTTAGACTACATGTATGTTTGTTATTCCAAGCATTTTAGATTTCCCCTTTTTTATACAAAATTTTCCAATCATATTCATTTAAATCACAGAATACTAGAGGAAGAAACAGAGAAGAGAGAAGAACTAGAGAAACTTAAAGAACAACAAGAAGAATTGTTAAAAATGGAAAGACAAAAACGTGAAGGACTTGAGGGTCAAAGAGAACAGCAAGAAAGTTTACTACAACAAGCTCGTGAACGACTACAAGAACTAGAAAATAAAAGAAAAGAAGCCGATGAGAAACTGGAGGTTTGTGGTGTTTAAATATATAAATCTAAGTAATCCATCTGTAACAATTACTCTGTTTGTAGTACTGTCATGTGCTGATTTTGAATTTCTAATTTTAAAAAATACATTAAAAACATTGTAATGTGCCTACGCTGTAATTTCCAAAGGACTGATTAAATATTTAATTTCTGATTTTCTGAATTTATTTTTTTTTAAATTCGAATATTTTTATATTTTGTGTTTAATAACTTTAAAATTTGCTAATAAAATGAATTTAATTTTCAGTAGCCATATTTGTGTATATTTTAATTAAAATTCCAAAGCAGCTTTTGAATTTCTATAAAAATAATGTATTCAAAATCAGAACATGGCAGTACTTTGAATATGTGCATGTTATAAGTTAAACGTGAATTTTCAGAATAAAAAATAGAAATATTTATGACAGTTTCTGATTTTAATTTTCATTTTAAATGACAACATCGTTTGAATGTTACAACATACATGTAATAATAAATCACAAACATACCAGTCCTTGTCCAAATCACAATCCCAAAAAGAAAGTGAAAACTTTGACAGCTGGCAAATTTAGTAATACACGTGAACTTCCATCAAGGAAGTGAGGCCGGGTGCTCCGGAAGGGTAAGCACCTCCTGTCTAGCTAGCTACACCCGTCACGTGCAAGAAATTCATCAAGGTATTTAAAAAATATTTGCGTTCCATCAACAAATGCCAGCCATAATATCTGTGCCAAAGGCGGTGGTTAGTTCATATTTCTTTTGCAAAAACATTTATTAACGAGAATTCATTTGCTTTTGATTCTTCCCTTGTATTCTTACTGTATAGTTGCAATTAGCAATTTGACCAATATGAATCAAAATTGCCAAATATGTATTCTAAAATTTAAATATTTATACAATAACTTTTATGCAAACTTTTTTATTCTGTTTACAGGAAGCCCATATTAAGCTACAGGATGCTGAAAAAGAACGGATAAAGTTGCAAGACAAAGTCAAGTTATGGAAAACTCCAAATATCGGACTTGCACGGCCGGTACAGCCAAAATTAGACCGACTTATTACACATAGGGGTAAAGGGGCCTTCTGTGATGGTGACTTTGTAAAACACCAAATTGTTGAGGAAGATGACAATAGTTCAAAAGAATACCAAAATCCTACACAATTAGACAGACCTACTTCCAATGATAAACCGTCCACTTCTGTTGATAAGGAAGAAACATGTGCCAACAAAGAACCTAATGAATATGAAAGTCAGCAAGATTTAAGAACAACAGAACAAGATAAAGAAACACAGGTGTCTGAGGATACAAGTGGAAAGGACAATGTACAAAATCACAAAAGCAACACATATGTCGAAAATAATTACAACGTTGAATGTGATGTACAAAACCCAGCACAAAACAGCGGTAACGAATCCAAAGAAAACGTAAATAGACTTTCTGAAGATATGAACCTCTATGAAAATGCTAAGCCTGGTATGGATTCCGATATGACAGAAAATAATGAAAATGTGGATTCCACTGATACAACAAATATGAATTCAAATGTCAAAGAAAACGTGAATAGGCATTCAGATGGAAGTGAGTTGTATGAGAATATTAAATCAGATTCAACAGAAAATGGTGGAAATGTCACAGTAAACACACAAAACATGACTGCATTCGATAATATGATATACGAAACTGTTGAACTTAAGATAGTTGAATCTAGTGATTAAGGTTGAACTGCCTGCCCAATGCTATATATATATATATATATATATATATATATATATATATATATATATATATATAATTCATATTACGTCATCTTTAACCTGATAACAATCAGCTCATTCCGTTTTACCAATCTAAGAAGATTCGTAATATAAATGATTGAATTGTTTAAGAAAATTGTTATGAAATTCCACAAAAAAAACCCAGATATTTCTTAATGAAACCGTTTGTTAAAAGTGCTTTAAAAGGATTTAAATAAAAGGGGCAATTTTATTTATAATAAAAATAATAATTGTAATTTCATAATATATGAATTTAAACGGTAGCTTTACATGTGAAAGTTTGCGTAGATTAGCAGTAGCTTATTGCAGAGGCGTTTGATAGGAGATATTGTATAATTTGAACAAAAAATGATTTTTAAAACTCGATCATATGTAGATCTTCGTAGAACTTTGAGTGATATATATTTTTATATAAACAAATTTAGACAAAGTGATTGTATGTTTATGAATGGTGTATCAAATGTAAATTATTAATTCATTATTAATTTGTTGAGCATGGTTGCTGTTTCTGAAAGAATGTTACTAAATAATTTTAATTATGATACATGTACCTTTGGTTGCAATATGACAATAGTGATATAGATATCATAATATTGATTAACAAGTCATGTGATTTTAATTTTTGTCCCATCTTATCTTTCATGGTGGTAAGCCTAGAAATGCAGTAAGATTATACTTATAAGTAATTGAGTTGTCTTAACTAATAATAAAATTCCACAAGAAACAAATCGTCTTAAGATAATATTCAATAAAATTTCCGTTTAATTTTGATGTACCATATGTGCACATTTCGAAAATTCATTTCTAATCAGTGATACTAGATTAATTAAGTTGAAAAATTACGCATGTAAGAGAGAAAAAACCACCTCTAACAGGACATGATAACCACGGGTATGGATTAAAAGCAGGGTGAGGGTTATAGTCCCTCTCAACCCCTTCAACAGTCTTAGTGATTTAAAGTACCAGCTATGTCCCAAGGCATCTCTAACCGCCTAAGTTGCAATCCAAATCTGAAAGATCCTAGTGGGAATAGTGTAAGATTTTTCAATTCATCTGTTAAAGATTTGTGATTTCTGGACACTTTGGTTTCTCCAAATTTCTATTTCTATTTCAAACAATCTGCTCCAGCATGTTGACAAAAAATAAATAAATAAAAACCGCTCATATATGCATGTATTTGGTGACCGTGAAAATATTTGTTACCAGTTACCAGTTTTTCATGATTCTTTTATTTTCAGTTTTGTCTTCACACTTGACGGGTGTAACTAGCTCCCCTTACGGAGCTCCTTGTGTCTGTTTTTTAAAGTCAAAACTATTTCTATATCGAACACCCGGGATTTTTCGATACCGCCCAGTGTCGGAAAGAGCGCCGCTTCATTTCGATTCAGACTAAAAATATTAAAACCGTTGGACAGTTATTGATTTCGATCGATAGGTGATTTGTCTTCAAAATGTTTAATACCGAGAGTTTGCAAGGTCACGTTGACTTGTTTTAAAAATGGAAGAAGAGGTCGGCAAACATCAAAACCTGAGAAATTCATCCAAATTATAGTTCAAACATCTTGAAATATATAAGTACATATATTTATACTTATATAAGACAAAATATTCACTGTTATCGATCTAGGTTATAACTTTTCTACGAATTCATTAATTTTTCAGTCTGGAACGTCGAAAATGAGGGAACTCCTTTACCATCACCAGTTGGTCACATCAGAAGATCTCGGGTCAAGTTTTGATGCAGGCATTGTTCTGACCCATTAAATTAAACAAAGAGAAGCTTTAAACTCGGACTGAGCGAGACACCGGACATTAACTCATCAGCGATGAAGTAAAATCTGATTGGTCAAAAATTACAGTCATTATTAAGATAGAAAAACCATCAGAGGTAGCTTTAATTCATCGCTTGCTCTTGCTACGAAACTATCTTAATGAGATTATGTACCTAGACGTTCCGGTAACTAATTTGATAAGAGGATGGGTCATCATCAGTGACAGCTTAGATTCGACGCCAGAGCTAGTTATAAAACTATCTTAATGAGTTTGTGTGCTTTGGCGTTCCTGCAACTGGTTTAGAAAGAGGTCGGAGTCTAAGAGTCTAAATGAAAAACTTAAACCATCAGAGGCAGCTTTAATTCGTCGCTTGCTCTGGTTATCCGAAACTACAGAATCTTTATGAGACTGTGTGCCTTGACATTCCTGCAACTACTGGGAAGAGCCTCGATTGAGTCCAAAAGAAGAAACTTTCGAAACCTGAAGAGAGCAATATGCTCAATAAATTAAAATTTTATTTGTTGAACACTTTTTTGTCTTTAAGCCGGATACCTTTTTCTCTTGCTGTTGCTGAGAATTCATATTTTATTGTTGAGAACTGACTTGTCCTAACAAATCTATGCACAGACGCCATTTTGAATACTTTTATGCCAACCTGCCCATACTCTTGAGCATTGGTTACCGATATTGCCTATTAAAAGCTCCCATCGGTTACGATTAGTACTAGTAGCTGGCTACTTGTAGAAGTAAAGTTAGCTACTAGTAGCCAGTTACTTGTGGAGGAAAAGTAAGCTACTAGTATCCAGTTACTTGTGGGAGAAAAGTTAGCTATTAGTAGCCAGTTACTTGTGGGAGAAAAGTTAGCTACTAGTTACTTGGGGGACAAAGGTTAGCTACTAAAAGGCAGTAACTTAAGGGAGAAAAGTTAGCTACTAGTAGCCAGTTGCTTGTGGAGGAAACGTAAGCTACTAATAGCCAGTTACTTGATTAAAGATACAACACTAGCAATTATTTGTAGCTTTTATTTTTTTAAATACTTATAATAACAAATAAATGTTCGTGTGTTATTTGCTCTTGATCACAGTTTTCGCAGATATCACTGACGCATAAGTTAGTTTTCTTGTACCAGTAATGTATTACATAAATATATTTTTAAAAATCAAATATTGACATTAAAAAAATCAAATATTTAGATATTTGAGTCTTCATATGCACAAATACGCTTACATAATGTGAAAGAGGGGGACGTTTATGTATAGATTTCTATGAGTTTTCACTTTCAGTACGAGTAGCTAGTTATATATTTCAAGGATATTTAATATTCATTCAAATCATGATCATAGATATTTAATTCTGCATCTTATGATAGTAAATATATAGACATTAAAGTCTCCATACTCACACATACGCTTATACAATTCAAAATGGGGGGGGGTTAGGTTTAGGTATAGTTTTCTATTATTTTTTACTTTCAATACGTGTAGCTGGCTATTTATTTCAAGTTATTAAATAGTCGTGCATTTCATTATTAAATTCTGGACTTTATGATACCAAATATGTTGACATTAAAGTCTTGATACGCACGTCTACGCTTACACAATTCTATAATGGGTTGGTTTATATATAGATGTCTGATTTTTCACTTTCGGTACGAGTAGCTGGCTTTTTATTTGAAAGTTATTCAATATTAATTTATATCATGATTAACGATATTAAATTCTGCAACTCATGATACCAAATATTTAAAAATTTAATTCTACATACGTACACATATTATGCTTCCAATATCTTACTGGGGATGTTTGTTTAAAGTATAGATTTCTCTAATTTTTCACTTTCAATATGAGACGCTGGCTATTAATTTCAAAGATATTCAATATTCATGCATATCATGATCAAGTATATTTAATGTTGCGTCTTAAGATACCTAATATTTAGACATTTAAGTCTTCATACACATACACTTACACAATTTCATAGATGGGTAGGTTTATGTATAGAATTTTTTTTTCACTTTCAGTACGAGAAGCTGGATATCTATTTCAAAAATATTTATATTCATTCATATCATGATCAAGAGTGTCTAGTTCTGTATCTAACGATTCCAAATATTCAGACATTAAAGTTTTCATACACACGGATACGCTTTCGCAATCTGACTGGGAAGGTAGTTTTAGGTATGGATTTTTCTGATTTTTCACTTTGAGTACGAGTAGCTGGATATTTATTTTAAAGATATTGAATATTCATGTATATCATGATCAAATTTTTCTATTCTGCATCTAATGACATTTAATTCTGCATTTAATGACACTAAATATTTAGACTTTTTTCAGTGCATATTAAACAAGGGATCAAATGGGCCTGACACGTTCACCTGATCAATAATACCTAATTAAAATCATTTATTTTCAAAATTTATTTCATTTTATTATTTTTACCAAATTTCAGTGATCAAAGCCATAAAGTCAAACAATTTTGTAGCAAAATATCCTTTTAGAAATCTTTGTTATTGACGATTAAAAAAAGCCTAATAGTCAAAAAGAAATTCTTCAATACCAGAAGGATCATCTTAGTCATAAAATCGAAAACATTGCTAAAAATTTATCTGCTTTAAATGTATTAAAAAATGGCAAAAAAGGAGAGAGGGGGGGGGGGCTTGAGAGAGAGACCTTGACCTTGACTTTGAAGAGCATTGCAAGAAACGGTTACCAAGTTTTGCAAAATGAACGAACTACAGAATTAAAAATCCAGGGAAACCAAATATTGCCTCCTTTATCTCCAATCGTACTGAGATGTTACTTTGATCAATCTGATTTTAGATATGGCAATGCCACGTTAACATCTGATAATACTGGCCCATATACACTTATGACCAAGTTTCGTAGTTTTGACCAAGTTTCGTAGTTTTAAAATAATGTGTGCATATATATATATATATATATATTTATATAAAGGATGAGAAAAATACATTTCTTTTGTGAGCACGGAAGAAAAGGTTTGGCTGCTGTTCTTGGTTTCTGAACATTAATCAGTTAATAATGGCATGGTTGTCATCCTAAAAGATTCTGTAAATGATATCAAGATTATTAAATGCTTTAAGACAAAAGGCTAATATGGCCTGTGTCGCTTAAATGGCCTTTTTTGCAATTGGACTTTAAACAGCCAAAGTCAGACACAATCTTAATATTCCTCAAATAAGGTTTTTCGAAATAAATACATGTAACTTAAACTTCAGACAAGAAAAGGGCGTTTTGAAATACTTGACAAAAATAAGTAAATAAAAAATTTAGAATAAAAATTATATACTGAATTTAACGAAAAACAACCTGTAATTGCTATTTATCTGTTGTTTCATTTAAATTAACTGAAGCTATCTTAGATATTTGATGACCATGCTAGATTCGAAGCAACCCAGGATATTCCTCACCAATTTGGACTTACTTTTGCTTGGTTAATATCAGGGTTTTCAAAAAGGAGACTTTTAGTAACACCTTATTTGCATAATTTCAGAAAATCGGGTCCACGCAATATTTAATTTTGAAAACAAACCGTTAAGTAACTAGACATCTATTTATTATGTGAACTAAATCGATCCTTGATTACCTGTTTTACTTGTTTTTATATTAGTAGTAAGGTTAAATATCTTGGATTTCAGATGGCCATGTCCGACACAATTTTAATTTACATCAACAAAATGATGTTCAAAGAAAAGACAATTACAATAATATAAATAGTTAAAAAGAAATTGAAGCTGAAAAAATGTACTCAAAATTGGAGACAGTCAAAGCCACTGGATCACATCATAAAGACATATAAAAAGAAACATAAGACAGATGACACATATAAGACTAACTGATGATAACATTCGTCATTTTTCCTAATGTTTGTAAATTTATACGCAAGTATTATCTATTTTCGTTTCTTTTTTTATGGGGTCAACGCAATTCACATTTATCAATTATATACATGGCAAAACAATCACTAAGGTTACACACTTATGTTAATGTTATGGTACAAAATAAATACTTTTATTTTTGAACTCTTTTTATAATTCAACTTTTCAAATATTAATCAAAACATTAATAAATAATTTTTAGTATTTCAATTGAAATTCAATACCTTAAAATGCAAGTTACTCTAAATATCAATTTATGGTTTGGACAACAAAATCATAGTGTTGTTTTAGTTATTGATCTGATTTAAGGACACTAATTTATAAGAGACTGTGACAACTTGAGTCGGACGGATTATAGTAAGCTAAACATTAGTGGACAGTGTGGATAAAGTTATTTGAGTAATTGATATTTCTGTCCAAAATAAAGTTAATGTTGTTTTATCTATTTCTTTCTTGTTTTATGTCTAATATTATTATAAGTTAATGTTGTTTTATTTATTTCTTTCTTGTTTTATGTCTAATATTACTATAAGTTAATGTTGTTTTATCTATTTCTTTCTTGTTTTATGTCTAATATTATTATCAAATCATTGTTACTTTTTAGCATTACAAATTGTTTATTGAACAAACTTTTTCAGCAGCTGGAGTCGGACACCCAGCTTTAGATCAGAATAAATTGTTGAAACTGGTTTTCATCTTTTTTCGTATTTGGCGGGTAATTAAGTTTAAGCGATAAAAAATAATAATTGCAAGTTAAGGTCAAGAGCACCTTAAACAAGTGTTTGCCCAGATAGCAACATAACATTAACCACAATTCATCGTTGTTTACATAGATTAACAGTGGTACCGGTGAATCTTGGTTGCGTCGCTACCTACCGACTGTACTACTGTTAGCGCGCCCAAAGTTTCCGGTTTTCGTATTCTTGATTAATGATTTACTTGTATTTATTTTTCTTCAAGGACAATTTTATTTTCTTTTAAAAAGTGACATTGAATAATAAAAAATTAATTTGTTAATTGTTTTTCACAAAATAAAACGTAATACATTTTTCCATGTGGATTTTTTTTTTTTTTTTTTTTTTTTTTTTTTGGCGGTCAACCAGTCAACATCCGGTTGTTGCAAAATTACTAAACGGGACAATATAAAAATGCTAATTGCTCTTAGATCAACAAGACCGTATGAACCAATAAAATCTAATATAAAATATATCTCTATGATAGTGTAAGCATTCCAGTGTATTGTTTCACTTCATGCACATTCTTAGAACTCTCAGTACCTTCAGTGCTTTCACTCACATTCAATCCTGATCCTTGGCATTGTGAAGGTGTATACTTATAAACTCATACATTCATGTGATATCATTAGACGCAAAGTTTAATATCCTTCATCATGAAATGAATGAATATTGAATATCTTTGAAAGAAATATCCAGCTACTCGCACTGACTCGAAGTGAAAAATCATAGAAATCTTTACCTACTACATGTACTACCAACCAGTGGGAGTTTGTTACAAGCGATTGCGTGTGTATGCACACATAATAGGCTATATATGGTGTAAGAAGGCTATAATGTCTATTAGACATAAATATTTCATATCATAAGATGCAAAATTGAATATCCTTCATGATAAAAATGAATATCTTTGAAATAAACAGCCAGGTACTCGTACTGAAAGTGAAAAATCAAAGAAATATATACATTGTCATATGCCACTTTTTAAATGTATTTTTATGATTAAATTCAAAAATTGTTATATGACAACATAAACCTACCCATTATAGACTTCACGGTAAACGCATGCGTGTCGCGGTAACAAGACTTTAATGTCTAAATAGTATTTGGTATCATAAAGTGCAGAACTAATTATATTTGATCATGATATCAATGAATTTTAAAGATCTTGAAAATGAATTTCCAGCTACTCGTACTGAAAGTGCCAAATCAGAGAAATCTATACCTAAAACCGACGGTACCTTCACAGTTACATTGCGTAAGAGTATACATACATGTGTATGATGACTTTAATGTCTGAATATTTGGAATAGTTAGATACAGAACTAGATATCCTTGATCATGATACGAATGAATATTGAATATCTGTGAAGCAAATATCCAGCCACATGTAATAAATGTGAAAAATCATAAAATTCTATACATAAACGTATCCCTCTTTCGAATTGTTCGAGCGTGTGTGTGTGTGTGTGTGTGTGTTCGGAAGACTTTAATATCTAAATATTTCATTTTTTGAAATATCTGAATATTTGATTTTTTTTTTAAATATTTATGTAATACATTATTGGTACAAGAAAACTAATACGGTAAGTGATATCTGCGAAAGCCTGTGATCAAGACCAAATTACGCACAGTAAACTTTTTCTCCCAAACTGAGTAATTGGCTTCTAGGCTACTAGTAGTTAAGATTACGCACAGTTTACTTTCCTCCACAAGTAACTGGCTACTAGTGGCTAAATTTTCCGATCCACAAGTGACTGGCTAATAGTAGCTAACTTTTCTTCTACACTAGCCAGTTACCGATCTGTAAATTTCCTCCAATACTACTGTCATATTATAAATTTTTGAATTTTCTGACTGAAATATTCAAAAATTTATAATATGACAACTAGTTGATATATTGTTAATTTTTTAATATTTCAGTCAGAAAATTCAAAAAATTTATAATATGACCGTGACTACCGATCGGTGGAAATTGATACCATAGATTGAATCCGAACGTAAGTATATCATGTGACTTAGAATATACGAGAGTGTTCTCCCTTTTTTTCAGTGACTTCCTGTTTATTTATTACGTGTCTTAAATGAATCCACGATGAAAAAACTATGAAACTTCTGGGGTGTTATTCCTGAGAGTGAGATACCATTGTAACCAAAAACAAAGAAAAGTATGTAAATGAACATGACAAGAAAAATATACGCGTAAATATATAACAATACGCAAAAACTCTAGGATTTGGAATCACATTTACCTGTTATCAGTTATTAGGCACATGGATACAGGAAGAAACATTTTCCACGTAATCGTGTTTTTGACATGTTGGTTAAGTTTTGTGTTAGGTTTTGAGCCACCATACCTGGCGAATGAAACAGGGAAATATACGTATTACATTAAAAACCATGACATTTATGCCTTATGCTATTATTGTCCAGCATCAGCATTTAGATCTGATGAAGATGTGGAAAAACAGGATGTTAAATGTATAAGTAAAAATATAAAAGGTTATCGTGATCCTGAAGAAGTTAAGAATAATTGGTATCCGTACTGTAACACAGGGTTGGCTCCCAGTTGTAGAGAACCACCTCAAATTCAGAATGGCAACCTGACGAAAATAATTGGCTTCCCTGGATATTCTGTGTATTCAAAATGGCAAGTCATTTGTCATGAAGGATTCCGAATAAAACGTGAAATACAAGCAGTGTATAGGTGCTCTGAAGAGAGGCAATGGTACCCAAATATTGACATTTTGTCATCAGCAGTATGCATTCCTGAGGTATGTTTGACATTACCAGAGGTACAGAATGGATCTTGGTCATGTGATCACACTTCAAGACCTGTTCCAGTGGGAGGGACCTGTCACCTTCACTGTGACAAAGGTTTCCAGCCAAATATAAACACTTCTATCGTCTGTAATAATGATCTGAAATGGGAAGGAAGAAACCATTCTCGTAACTTCAGCTGTGTTAGACTGGAGACGCATGTAGTAGAGTTGCTTAGTGACCAACCAATTGGTGAAATCATTGCTGTACTTTGTATTTTGGTTGGTGTGTTTCTCGTTTCCATATTATTCAGATATCGCAGAAAATGTTTTTCCAGTTCTAATTCTAGTTCTTCTGCTGAATCAGACTCTGAAACTATAGAAATGGAAGACTCTAGCAAATTATGTAGTGAAGCAAGTTCAAAACTAGATGCAACAAAATCATGTTGTCTTCCTCAAGAAAATGAAAAACAAAAGAAAAGTGTAAGCGACAAAAAAAGTAAAGAAGAAGCTAAATACCAACTTTTAAAGGACAGTAGAAGCCAGTGCCAGCAGTGCAATGTAAAAAACGAGGACAAAATTAAAAAAGCATTGAGTGTGTCTGATGCAATGACTGAAAAAATTAAGAACAGTTTAAAATACAACACAGGAGAAAGTGAAAAAGCAGAAGAAGGTGTTCAGAGTGTGTTGAATAAAACACAAAGCAGTGTAAAAATAAAAGATGAAGAAAATGAAACAGCAGAAAATAGTGTGTTGAATGTCACTGATACAAAGACTGACAAAACAGAGGACAATGCATCAGATAATGAAGCAGAAAATTGTGTTTTAAGTATTCCTGATGCATTGAATGACAAAACATTTAATGAATTTTTTAATAAGATATGTAAAATATTTGATGGATTGGAGGAATGGCCTGGGTTAGTTAAAAGTGTACTAGGTGCTGATGAATACACTATTAAAAGCGTGGAGAAACACAGGAAAGGAGATCCTGAAAATGGTTTCACTAATTATTTTATTCATGGCAAATTAAAAAGCCAAAATAAGAAATTAGGACATATATTAAACTATATTGATAAAAATTTCAAATCTAGTAATAAGGAAGATGCTATGAAGCTTTTCAAAACATATCACAAAAATTGTGAGTTTTGTTCCAGTATCTATTCTTGATGGTGTTTGTTTTTTAGTATTTTCAACTCTTTGCAGTTCTTCAGTTTAAATTTGCACTTTTTTCATTTAAAAATGATGAAATGTTGACCATTGACCCCAGGTCACATGACCTTGGTGCCAGTTATTCGACATTCAAAATATGTTGTTAAATTTTGAAAATTTTGTCAAGTCAAGACCTACAATTTGATACCAAGGTTTCTCGTTCTGTTGCAGCCACAATAATACATATGCAGCTCAAGAAAAAAGTGCAGAAATATATCTACTTCTGTACTTATACATGATAATATTTTATTTTATTTTTAGTGTGTGTTACTTTTAATTGGGTTTGTTAAGAGTATTGTTACAATGCTTTTGTTTGTCTCAAATCATCAGTGAGTTATATGTAGATCATATACATGTACTTATTTATCTTTTGTCTGTCTCTGTGTGTCTACTTTTTAAGATACAAAACACTTTTTTTGAATTGCTTCAGCATAACTTATCTTTAGTTTCATGTTAACATGCTGATATATAATGTGTAATTGTTTTTTGTGTCAAAACAATATTGTTTTTTTTTTTTTTTTTTTTGTTGATGTTGTTGTTTTTTGTTTTTTTATTCGTGAAAGCAAAGCTTTCTCATATATAGCTAACACACGCATGAACACTTAACACTTACTGAGTCTGTTACAGAATTCAGCTTTCACTTGCCTGTTGTTTGAAGTTGAAGTTGAAAAAATTTAGGCAGCTTTTGCACCTATTGATTCTTTGATGAAATTTCCATAATTTGGGACTGTCCTTTTGTGTGTGTGTTTGTGTGTGTGTCCTTTTTACAGCAATGGGAGACCTGTGTTGAAATTAAAATATTTACAAAGAATTTATATCATTCAGTTTTCATAAAAAAGTAAACAAATCCATTGTTCAACTTTTTGTAGGTTGCTTTTACAAACATACCTCTCATCCAGAACTTCCACATATCAGAAAAAGATCTCAATTTTCAAAGATCTCATTGTATTAAGTACAGTTGGTATGCCACAATTTTCCTAACTTCTCATACAGAAGAGTTTCTTATAAGCTTACATGTATATATTGGTAACAACTTGTCACCAGAAATAATGACAGAAGCCAAATTTTGTCACCAAAGTCCTACTTGTGTCTCTTATTTTAATTGACACAAGTTTCTTTACTAAAGTAATTGTCTGAAACCAATTTTTAAAGACTTTTTGAAAAAATTGTGATTGCGACATTTGTGATGCCTAGAATGTAAAAAGAATGGGTTCCAAGCTAAAATGTTCTTTATTAGGACAAACCTAGTAGGATAACCTTGACAAAGGCCGGGAAAAAAGTTTGAGCATACCAAGTAAACTTAAGAATTTTTTTTGGTTTGATGGTTCTCATGGCTATTGCCAAGCACTGGTTATTTGGCAGCAAACATAATAGCACATAATGTATGTACTTTCCATAAATTTTTGGTTCAAATAATCATAAATGTTACAATTTGAGTAAGAACAGTCTTGTAAAGCATAGAATTATGCTTGGAAGTTGATGCTGTACCAAGCTTTTGTATGTAATTTGCTAGCAAACAAAATTTTGCTCATTAAATAATTTAACTATATTCTACCAAGTTTAATAAGCTCCATTTCATAGATTATATATCTGTTATTACCAGTAGTTTAACTGCATAATTTAGAAATAAGACTCTTTCAATTTCTTTATTTTCCATCCATCTTTGTTTTAAATCATGGTGAATTATATGTTCTGAGTAGTAACAATTTTGTAATGGAGAGAAGCATGTTTGAAAGTGTGAGGGTGATATGTGTTTACCAAGCTTTAAAGATAATCAAGTAACTTTTTTTTGTAAATGTAATTTTAACATTTTAAATGAGTTAACTATTTTTTTGCTGATTTAATTGACTTCATATCGTACATAATACATATTTGATATTACTTTCACTGCATTTAAAAAAGTCTCATAATTTCAAGCTGTAGATGTATTAGTCTAGTTGTATTAAATAATACATATTGTTACAAATGTTTTGATTTGTTAATATTCATTGATATAACTTTCTAACAAAATCATATGATCAACATTCAACATTTATGTTGAATTTCCATGGGGATACAAATACTGTGAATACATTTCAATTCGTGGGCTCCAATTTTCATTGATGTCAGAAAAAAATACCATTTCGTGGGATGATGAATTCGTGGGTTAAGCACTTGTAAACTTCTTGTTTTGAATGTAACTGCCAGTGATGTTTGGAGAACCATTCTCCCCACTGGTAACCTCGCGATTTATTTTCAGGTTGAATATAAATCAGGTAATAAAGTCAATTTTGTCAATAGAAATTATGTTAATTATGTATATTTAAAGCAATCCAAATCAATGTTATTATGAATGAAGGCAGTGAGTTTGTAATCGCGCCTCGAGAGGTAAATTTATCCATATTCAGAATCTCAGATATTTGCAAATATATTCGTTGACATGTAAACTCGTGGGTCATGATGTCCATGAAAACAACAAAAATTGGAACACCACGAAAAATTAATGATTTCACAGTATAAGCAATATATTTTTGTTAACTGATACAAACATGTATTAAGGACAACTGAAAATCATGTATAGCAAACTTAATTTACCAAAAAGTTTTCCAACTTTTAAATACTTATAAGATATTTGGATATTATTTTGTAAATTTTTTCCAAAGTAAATTAATATTGGAGCTCAATACATGTATATTTAGAGGACATGTTCATAGATCTTCATATATCTCTATATAAGTTGTAAAAGCCTGTGTTTTAGTTTTTTTGTGCCTTTGATATTTCCATAAACAGAATACATAATATTTTGTTTGTTACTTATATGTAATTTATAATCATGTTTTTTTTTTTTTCTCAATATTCTTTAAAAAAAATTGTCATTTGTTATGATTTCAGTGGGCACTGATTTTTTAATGTATTTTTTGAATGAACAAGGATGTCCTAAGCTCAAAATTCTCTTCAGAGAGTTGTATAAATTTTGAAATATCCGACAAACAGAAAGCCCAGCACAGGTTTGGGAACTTTCAGACGTGATCACCTTCGGTTAAAATTCATTTGGGATGTCTGTCTGATAGGTCACTTGTTCCTCAACATGCTCTACATATAAATTGACCTTTGCTAAAGATATATATATATATATATATATATATATTGTCATGAAGTAACATGGAATGGTCACAACTATTTTATTGTGGTATAACTAATATTATATTTTTCATTTCTGTATGACAGCTGTGAACATGACAAAGTGGAATTATTTCTAACTTATGCTATGATTTTGAAGATGTAATTTTTGAATGTTCAATGGTAACTTTTTTTGGTGGTTCAACCTTCAAAAACAAATTAAAGGGCCTTCTGTAATAGCAAACTTTTATATCGAAATCCTACAGGCATAAAGAACTTATTTTGATACAAGATTTTATATAATACGGTGCATCATGAGTTGAAATTTCAAAAAATTATTATATCAATGTTTTTTGATAGATCTTAAATTGTTGGTTCATTCAGAAGTTTGCCGAAATAAAACATAATCACAGTTTGTTACACATACTTCACCTCTAGACATGACATGAACAATTTATGTTTGTATTTTTTAAATACAAAGATTTTTAATTCAATTGTAATCAGAGCTCAATTTAATATAGGGCTTAGGAACATATTATATACCAAAATGTTTTTGAGATTTTTAAATATTTTTTAGTCTGTGATAATTTGTATATGATTAAATGTGTGTGTGTGTGTGTGTGTGTGTGTGTGTGTGTGTGTGTGCATAAGAAATCCAATACAATCTAACATACATTCAAAGACTACTAGTGGTCTATAAATTATTATTCCAAAAATAACAACATTACAAATGTTGAAATTTTTCTAAATGGCTACATGTATAAATTTCATCACTACGACAACATTGTTGTTCCTTAACATGTATATTTTTCATGTACATGTATATATTTCATCACTACGACAACATTGTTGTTTCTGAACATGTATATTTTTCATGTACATGTACATGTATATATTTCATCACTACGACAACATTGTTGTTTCTGAATGTACACTTTTTTTTAAATTTTAACTTTTCTTACAAAATTCCAGCATTCATAGTTATATACTTTTTTTTAAAGATTAATAAAATAGCAATAATTCTTACGAAGGGGATTGATGTTATAAACATTTGTTTATGTGGTCAGCAGATGTTTTAAGTGTTACTGAATGATATAATTCATAGATTTTTTATGCCCTACTTATTGAGAATGTAAATGTCACATATAGCATGCACGAGCATGTAAAATGTTACACCATATTTAACTCAACATCATGTATCAGATATATACTATTATTGTTGATATTTTTTATCAAATATTTTTAGATGTCTATTACTAAATGATTTTATTTCATTTCTGTGCATGCTGTTTATATTATTGGCAATATATATATATATGAGTGGATGTTTTGGAAGCTCATTTGTAAGAGCACTCACCTACATGTATACAATGTGGGAGGTCCTGGGTTCCATCTCTGGTCTGACCCTGCATTTGTCTTATTCATGTTACTTATATATCAAATACAATATCCATGTAAATGAACTGGGCATCAGTTCTTAAGGTGTCATCCGAAGGACCTTGTGACTTTCATTTCTAAATGCCAATTGCTTGTCGAAAGAACAGTCACTATCAATTTTCAAGTCTTTGTCAGACCTGGCTGGGGTTATAACCCTTAACCTCCCACATGCGCTACTGTCCTGGTGTATTTGAAGAAAGGATGCTGAGTTAAAAAAAGTGTTAAAAATTTAATATGATATAATTTGAAATCGATCCAATTTTATTGAATATTAAATTTTTAAATGTTATACATAAAATTTTGATAATTTGTCAGACTTTTTGTCTCAAGAGTTAAAGACTAATTTTGATATTGAAATAAATATTTTTATTATTTTTAATGTTTTTGTTAAATTGTGCTTGGTTTTAAACCAATACATAGGTAGTGTATTATTTATTTATCTATTAGTGTATTATTCCCGGGCAAAAGCTAAGTGATTAATGATGTTTTGCTCCCAAGTCAGAATTCTTTCTGTTGTAAAGAGATGGCTGCTTCTGGGATGGAAGAGAAACTCATCAACTAGATTCTATCATCCATAAGCACGATTTAAACCACTTGGCCACCAATTTCAAGCCACTCTTTTTAGCTCAAATGAGCTTTTCTGATCAAAATTTGACTGTCGACGGCAGCAGCATCCGCAGCCTAAACTTTTGCATTTTCGACTTCTTTTCTGAAACTACAAGGTAGTTTTCAATGAAACTTGGTCAGATGCATATATGGGCCAGTGCAATTCAGATTTGTTGTGGCTCCCAAAACTAGGTCAAGGTGACCCATGGTTCCAAAAAACTTAAAAAATCTTCTTATCCGAAAGCCATGATGGGAGGAAAAATCTGATGTGATATTTGGCTTCGCTAGGGTCTTAAGCTTATAAATTGTTCATTTCCTGAAATTTGGTAAAAAAAAAATTAGGATATGCGTTTTCGCGTTTAACTTTAAAAATTTCCTAAAATGGCTTCAAATTATTATAACTTGACTATTTGAATAGATATTGACATGGGGTTTTCAGTTTTGACTTTTTCTTGAAATAACCTTCAAAATGGGGTCAAGGTCAAAGTTCAAGGTCATGACTTAGTTTGTAATTTGTGCAGTTTTAGGCTATTTTCTTCCAAATTATAAGAGATATATAATATTAAAACATTGTTAAAATGTTCAGCATGACAAAATGTAAAAAGGTACAAAGTTTCGTAACTGTATGATAATGCATGTAGGAGTTGTTGCTCCTGAAATGTTATTTTTTTGCAAAAAAAACTAATATTGTGCATTAGCTAGAAAACTATAAACTTTTTGTATATTCATATATATTAGAATATTGTAGGTATTGATATGACGATCATTTTGATATGTGGCTCAAGGTCATACGTTCAAACGTCAAGGTCATGGGTGCATAAAAAGACTGAAATTGTTTATTATCTTGGAAACTATTAACTTTTTTGTATGGCATGTATATTAAAATATTGTAGGAATTGATATGGCGATTATTCTGATATAAGATTCAAGGTCTTACATTCAAAGGTCAAGGTCATGGGTGCATTAAAAGACTGAAATTGTTTTTTATCTTGAAAACTTAACTTTTTTGTAGGCATGTATATTAGAATATTTTATGTATTTAAATTGCAAATGATTTTGGATATATCCTCAGGTTGGCCATATCCTCAGGTGAGCGTTAAAGCCCATGGGAACCATTAAAAAAAAAATTTCGTGCTCAGGAACATATATGATTAAGCAGTAATAAAATGATCATATATAGCTCACCTACACATTAAGTCATGCTCATCGAAAACTTAAATCAATAAAAGTTGTAGAAAATCAGAATAGCATTTCAGCTATTAGAGTCCATCAAATAATGATTTTCCACCAAGGCTATCACATGACCAGAATACAAATAGCTTATCTGCATATCAAGCTTACCAAAACCTTAAACAACCTAGAGTTGCACTTGTCAGAAAAAAACAGCATAGCTCACCTGGACATTGTGCCAACCAAAACCTTCAACAAACTAAAGCTGTATTTGTCAAGAAAAATCAGCATAACTCACCTGGACATTGTTTCCACCGAATACTTAAATAAGCTAGAGTTATACTTGTCATAAAAACAGCATAGCTCACCTGGACATTGTGACTACTAAAAAGTTCACTAAGTAGACCTGTTCTTTGCTGTTCAAAAATAAACAACATAGCTCACCTGGACATTGTGCCCAACAAGAACTTAAACAATGAATGCTTAATCTAATACATAAGATGTAAGTCCTGTACTAAGAACAAGCAAACTTATTATTGACATATCATGTCTCACCTGTACAGGTATCATATCTCACCTGTACAGGTATAATGTCTCACCTGTACAGGTATCATGTCTCATCTGTACAGGTGTCTCACCTGAACAGGTATCATGTCTCACCGGGGTAGGTATAATTTAATTGATAAATAAAATACAAAATACTCTCAATGAATAGCATTACATGAATATTAAAACTGATATGTACTTGTATGGTATCAATGAAAATGAATTTATTTCAATTTCATATAAAAAACATTTTTATTTTATAAAATGGTCAGATATCAATTCCATTTGTACATAAATAAGATACACAAAATTAATAACAGATTGATATAAGTAATCATTTGGCACAAATATTAAGATATTAAAATAATATACTAGAATTATTAAAATGTACATTTTAGTATCAAAAAAAAAAAAAAAAAAAAAAAAAAAAAAATCAGAAAATTGAAAAACTTTCCAGTAATACAGCTATAAAAGTAGCAAGATTGATGAACTGCAAACTTGAAAAGATACATACAATATCATAAACTGTGAGGCTAAAGTTACTGATCAATCAAACAAGTTGTCTGAACAGATTTCATTGTAGAAAACAGTAAGGATTTTGAAACTTATGAAATGAATGTCTTGCTTAAAGACATGCCACAGTTTAACTAGAGCTTGAAGCCTTGAGCCAGTAACCCTTGAATAACCAGTCCTTTGTCACTTGGGTTATGTGTTTCAAAATAATGTAGTGATGACACATTGTCCAAGTGTTCAGATATTGTCATATGGCATTGCAAGTCTAATGTTGTAGTTGTAAGCCTCAGGTTGGTCATAAGTAGAAAGACATTCCTCTGGTACCCCCTCTGTCAACTGATCTACCGTAAAATCATAGACACTGATGGTTCCTCTCAACCTACAAAAATATAGGAAGATGGTAACATTATCCAGGATATGCAGTTTTATATTAACATTTGTTAAAAGATCACAGTAATTAAACAGTCATATGACAGCATTGAATGATTTTAAAAATAAAAAAATCCTAAATTAAAGGGTACCTGTAACGATTTTCAGTTTTGACATATTTTATTCGTCGTACTTAAATATGACTGTAGCGAAAATTCCAAAAAATTTCATTCCATAATAAGGTAGATATCGGCGATTTTCTAATACATCTCTAGAAATCAAAATCAAAAAGGTTGATATCGAGGCTCCCGTGTTGTGACGTCATAGCAGTAACATACCTCCACAGAATATTATTTACCAACTACGAAAATAAGTCAAATACAAACTCGTAGTTTAACTTTCTATGATTATTTTACGGGAAAACTATTTAACGAAGTGGAATTAACATTCATTTGACATGTACCGATAATTAAGATTATTATTAATCCTTTTGTTTATTAGACACATTCCTTAGATTTAGACCCACACCTGTAATTAACAGGATGTCACTTATAATTTGCAAAATTGATTTGCAGGTTGATAAAGTTATCTTACGACCGGTAATATACAATAATATATTTAGAGTTCGATTAAAGTAAAATAATTTTATTTGGTAACCGTTATTTGTCATATACAGTATAAAGATTTCACTCCGGAAAAAATGGATATTTCATTTGTAAATTTTAAAAAAGTAAGAAAAGGAATTCTTTCTTCGTTTTCATGTCATTAATAAAAATAATAATAATAATAATTATTATTATTATTTCAATTATAAAATACAACTTTTAGGCAAAATAAAAAATCAAAAATTGACGACCAGAATAGTCTATTTAAAACGTTTATTGATCTACTTACAGCATTTGATTTTATTAGATTTTAGTTATCACTTTTCCTTGGACATACATTTAGCTGTGATATTCTTAAATTCTTTATTCTATATATACAAATTCATAAAATTATTATTATCGTTATTATTATAATTATTATTATTATTATTATCTCGTTTTTTTAAAATGTGGTCTCATTCTAAAATCCTTGTCATTTCATTTTAAACAATTATAATATATTTCGCGTAAAATAATTTGAGATGGAATATCTTGTTTTTTTTTCTTTTTTATTATCCCAGCATTAATTAACCGTCAGACAGTTGAAAAGAACTATGTTACAAACTTTAATTGTGTGAACATTTTCCAATTATCGAGGAAATGTGATGCCGCCAGACTACTTAAAAGTTTTCTACATCACGGTCATTTAATTTCAACTGTCAATAAACATTGCACAAAAGAACATAGGCGATTAGATTTTTATGTATTGATTTTTACCCGGTGCCACTGTCATGTGCTGATTTTGAATTTTTATTAAAATAATGCATTCAAAATTTTGAATTTTGAATGCATTATTTTAATAGAAATTCAAAATCAGCACATGACACCACAGTAAGTTCCATAATATTCATCCGGTAGTCTGTCCAGTCCAACTTGATATTTAATTCATTTTAAAATGTCGACAATAAAATTATTTTTTCGTGTATTTGACTAGTTAAAACTAATCGCGTAATTTTTGTTATAGCTATGCAACTCATCGTAATTCTCGAGTCTGTCCAGTCCGACGTAATACAATAATTTATTTTCTTAAGTCAAAGATGTAATCATTTTTCGTGTTATTGACAAGTTAACACTCGTCAAGTATTTTTCAACAGCTATGCAACCAAATGCAGTTCGGGACTCAACTCTATATGTTCATCAGATTCGTCTGTTTCTGGTTCAAATAAATAACGGTTTTACTCCAAATTCATCACTGATAAGATTGTCTACTGCTTCCCGAAATAATGACGAACTATTTGACATAAATAGGTACATGTCAGATTCATTACTTTCTTCTACATACATCAATATATCATCATTGTTACTACTGTCTATTATGTTAGACACTACTTCTAGTACTGCAATGACGTCACACGTTTATAACTCAAAACGAGGCGTTTCACTTTTCGATAAAGAGAAAGTTATAAAATGTGGATTTCAAACCGCTATAACTTTTTTATTTTGTCACCAATTTTGATGCGGTTTTCAATATTGTTATATTTAAATAATTAACAAAACAATTGTGATAAAAAAATTTTTGGTTACAGGTACCCTTTAAATGTGAGAATACATTTATTATAATGTACTGCATGTATAATTAGAGCTGTGAATAGCTGCAATAATGCAGATGCAGCTTTAAATAATAACTCACTCACTCACTCACTCATAGATTTCTTGAGTTACGATTGTCAATTTCTAATCATGTGTTGTGTCACAATTTACAATGTAAAAATAGCTGGTCAAAATTACCATGTAACATTGCAATGTTCAATGATTGACAAGGAACATTAATTATATAAAAAGTGCCCTTGGTTGAGGGAAATAAGGAAGATTGTCTACCTGAGGGAACATTATCTCCCAAGCTGATAGGGGAGAAAATCCTCCATATTTTCCTCAACCAAGGGCAATTTTTACATGTACTTTATTATACTGAACAAAAGTGATTTCTTTTACCTTTTATTCCAACAAAGCCTGTTAAAATGGGTAAAATTACATCTGATAAAGAACTGTAGAAGTTACTGGTCTATAACTATTGTAATCTTAGCAGGATAACTCGGTAGTTTCTGTGATGGACAGTCGTAAGTTTCCGTGTCTAGCGATAAACATTGCAATATCCCATGGCAATGTTGACCGCTGCTTCAGACATTGTGAATTGTTTCATACCAAGGAATTAAAAATTGACCAATAATAGTTTAAGAATTTTCCGTGAGGTATAACTAAAATTTGTTATAGACTTTTCTGAGTAGTTATAACCCAAAGCAAGCAGTCTAAATTCAAGACTTGATTACTGTATACATTTAACCATCAAGGGTGGTAATTTTTTTTTACACCAGGCAAACAGAGTATCTTTATAGAATATTGTAATGAGATATTACTGATATTCAGTATAACAATAAAGTACATGTAAATCATGTTATTGAAGGGAGACAATCCTAAATATTCCCCTGAATCAAAAACACTATTGATATAGTGACATCAAGTTTAAGATACAAAGCTTGAACACTTGACATCCAATATGTTAAATCAGAGCATATAATTTTTTTATACTGATCAGTGTCTACTGAAAAACAAAATGTTGTTGGCCATTCACTGTCATGTCCTTTTTAAAATATTTCTCAACTGCAAGTGATAAGTCAATGAATATTTATTGACATAATATAGTTTGAAATTTGAGCTATAGATCAATGAATACAGGAACCATTATTGAAATGCTGAGTAAAAACATTCTAGCAATTCTTTTTAAAATTAAAAAAAAAGAGAATTTTTTTTTAATTCAAATTATAATTTAATTACAATAAAATTTTATCTTTATAAATATACAGTCACACAAACAACATACTACATGTATTCAAAACAGCTTCAATGTAGGACTAAGTCCTGACTTGATAGCTATAAACAATGCCTGATAAAACTTCCTAATGTTAAATGCAGATGATGTAGATAACACTTACCTTTTAGGGATGTGAGTTTCAAATTCATCTAAAACCTGTGATTTAACAGTTGGAACATTCCCTACAATCAGCCTTCTTTCACTAAATCGACAGTGTTTGACTGGGGAGCTACATGTAAAATAACAGAAATAAGTAAATGTTTTGTAGTGCATATATCATGGATAGGTTGACTGGTTAGATGAAAATGTGTTGAATGCCCCAGGCCAAGAGTATATCACTTACACTCAGGAAACTAGTTCTGAAATGGTAGAGGACCCCAGAGCACCTATAATAATTCAATAAATTTGTGGGATTTAACAAAAGACAGTGTGAGGACTATACATGTGTAAGTTGGCATGGTAATGCCTTACTCAAAGACAGCATGTATTTCAATTATATCAAGGTTGTCATTTTGAGATAGAACATTTCACAATGTTTGATCAAAATTAGCTTTGGCAAGCAAAATAACATAGACATGTAAATGGTTCATAAAAAATACTAAATTCCTTTGCAAAAGTTAACATTGAATGATTTCATTTTATTTTATGTATCACATTTTGTCAATACTAAAGAGACAAAAATAGATGGAAATATACATTATTTTTTCTTTGTTAAATACTAAAATTCCATTTTGGTGCAGTCTTGATCATAAAAACAGCTTTATACTTCTAAATATTGGTAGACGCGTGTTGTGAAGTTTAAGATTTAAAACTTGAAAAGATAATACACTGTACATGTATTTTGACAAAATGTTTAAGAAACAAATGTTCAAATTACATTTTGTACCTGAGTTCTACAGTACATGTATATAAAATGTATATGCAAGATAATTCAAATTAGTGATATTTAAGTAGAGTTACGGACTGTAAGGGGGTAGTTTGGGGCTATAACTTTATCTCATGGTAACTGAAAAGGGTCCATGGCTTTTTAAACCAAAGTGTCAATATCTACGTGTACTAGTTTTTCCCATTTTCTTTGGACAAGTCTTTGTTACTTTTACTAAAAATGTCTTAATTTTGACTTTTTCTTGTGAATAATTTACATTTTCAAATGTTCAAAAGATATCTGAAACTGTATACATGTCTCATATTATTTTTTTTTCTATGGCCCATAACTGACTGATTAATTTCTATTTGAACGGGCGAAGACAGCCCTAAGAAACAAGAAGCAATCTATATCACTGCTAACTTTGCTAATATAATTACATGTATTTAATTTTCAATTTCCACACACATGTATGCATTGAACAATTAGCAGAAGTGGATATGCATAATTTATTTTTTCTGCATATTTCAACAAACAAACTAACCAGTGATTAAATACTGTAAAACTTTAGTTTTGTGAGTAGAAATTTTCTTGTCAAGACAAGCAGGGCTAAATTCATGATTTCATGACTTAGCAACTTTTTTTGACAATTATATGTAATAAGAATGATCTCCTGTAACTCAATTTATAATTATTGAGATTTATAATTTCACAAACCTGTTGTGCCAGTCCCACAATTTTGTAGCCATTCTCTGGTCCCAAACACACACAAATCCATCATCTCCACTGGACACTACTTTCCATTCATCCATCTGAACACTGGTCAAGGAATGTAATCCTGCATAAGTTACAACTGGATGGTTCATTCTGATATCATACACTCTGATTCTACAAAAAATGTATAAGTTAAAGTCATCCATCAATTAAAGTCCTTCATCAAAATGTGGTGACCTTTTTCTAACTTGTTTCCTTGTCTGATTTTAAAATTTGACACTCAAAAGACAAGCCATATGTGTAGTTTGGAATGCTCGAAAAGAGAAGACTCGCCTGAGGGATTAATGCTGTTTTATATCCCAGTCAGGACATAATATCATTGCAATAAATTCTGGGATGGTGGAGAAAACCAGAATACCTCGAGTAAACAACTTCAGCAAGCAAACTAACAAAATTTTTTCCCTTTTCTATTTTCTTCGCAAGGAGTAAAACAGAAATTACACGTATCTGGAAATGACTGAGGTATAAAAATAATGTATTACATATTTCATATTTTATGTAATCATTGTAATCTTTAGTCAGGACAATAAACATGTATTATGTGTAAAACATGATAAGAATTACAAGTGAAAAATTGATCATTGCAAAGAATAAGTATAAATTTTTTTAACTTCATATACAGACGTTGACATTATTATATCAGAAAAAGTTTTAGGACTGGGTCAAAAAAATTAATCCATAAATCATTTGACATATACACACTTTCAATATGTTCATGGACTATGTAGCATGTTAGGAGTGTATGTGCCCAGAGTTCAAGGTAAGATGACTAATACACAGTCATATAAAACATTACTGGTACTTACTTCCTGTCTCCACTTCCTGTAACCACCATGTTTGTTGGGCTATCATGGGTATTCATACAAGTTACAATCCATGTTGAGCCAAGTAATGTAGATTTTAGTTTGTTGCTACTCACATCATATATTTTTATCTGAAAGAGTAAATGAATACCCTATGTTTTACTTTGCAAAATTTATCAATGTTAAATGGAAATGTATGTACAGTAATGATTTGTTTTTCAAATCTGGCTTAACTTACCCCCACCCCCCTCCTTCTGTACATCTGTGGCCCTACAAATCTAAAATCTAATCCAATGGCTAATTATGAAGCTTTTTAATGTCAGATCTAAACATGTAAAATAGTTTCTCAATTAATTTCATATAAATGACTGTGGATGGTTACAAATGCATGAATTTACCCTAAAAAACTAAATGTCTGATACATGTGATAGGCCCTAACATGAATTTATATGTTTAAAAGGATTTGTAAGTCTTGACTTAATACCTTTGATTCATAGCCTGAAATTAAAATTTTACCTGCAATTGAATGTCAAAGATCAACCGGTACAGTTGATTTGATGAAAAAATAACTTTTTGTCTGATGTCAACATTTTACCGTAATCATTGCAAACTGTTTTGTATGGATATTGACCAATCAAACTGCTCACATGACATTTCTTACACACCGTATCAATTTTGTTCTGATATGAAATCAACCTTTAGTAAAGAAAGGATCCTAGAGTGAGAAAGTTTGTTGTTTTGCTTGCTGAAGGTCTCTGGGTACTCCAGTTTCCTCCACCATTCCAGAAGCGAATACCTCGATATAAGAGAAAAATTCTTGACTGGGGTATAAAACACCACTGCTAAATTCAATTCAACTCAACTCTAGCAAAGAATACCTACAGGATATTCATGTGTCAGAAGTCCGCTATCGCCAACCAAATCTGACATATCTAATCCGACAGCTAACTGTGAATCATCTGGTTTGACATCTATACAAGTCACATAACCCCAGTTGACTAAATGACTGTGGATGTCAATCATCTGGCTAGAGGGGTGATCTGATTTATAAAGTTTTACAGCATTTTCTGTTGCTATGGTAACCATTGGATCAAAACTTATACCATCACCATATATTTTAGCACTGTGTATCTGAAATAAAAAATTAAAATATAACACTTCTTTCTGTAAAACTATTGGGATGACCTTTTTTCAAATACCAATACATAGTTATAACTAAGACGTTTAACCCAATTTGACCTTATTACTTGTCCCTACTCCATTTCTCCTGATCATTTACTCCTGAAACACAGAACAGGGGTCAAAATTTAAAACAGCCCATTGGTCCAAAACAAACAACTTTTCTGTTGGACATTCAGCATTTAATTTTTTTTTTTTTACATGCTTTTATAGTTAGCATTGTTTTTAATCATGAAATCCAGAAAGAACTGAAGACTAATTTCAGGCACTTCATTTACTTAGGGAAATATTATTCTCTCAGAAGGTTGGGTAAAAAAATTTAAACTAAGGATATCATCAAAAGGAATATACATGACTTTTGTATACATTTTTTAATTTGGTTTAACGTTGCTGTACATTATACCAACAATTTTCAATTTTTAAGCTATTCATGACAAGACCATTATTTTTTAAAATCTCAAATGTCAAGTGTACTGTGACCTTTCGAGTGTTAGTACACTTGCCTGCAATATCAAAGATACATGTAAACATAAAAAAACCACTCAGTCCACCATACAGGTACCGAGCCAACCAGTAAAAGGCCAACGAGAAGGAAAAATTTTTCTCACTAGGGTCAAAATAACAAGGCCATCACAATAATATAATATTGTATTTCAAAGAATCAGCTTTACTTAGCTGCTAATTTGCATATTGTGCTAATAACACATCAACAAAAAGTTACCAAAAAACTGTAATAAATATTCAATGTCCAGGGTTCTACTTTGTATATACAAAATTTGAACCAAATTTATCCACAAATATATATGTAATGGCCATTTTTTTGTTTTTTCTATTTATAGTTATAGCGGCCATCTTTGATTTAGGATCTGGCTAAAACATGAACCCATCTGAGACATTACCATGATAAACCCATGTATGATGTTTCATAAAATTGTGTTGAGAAATAAACTTTTTAGAGCACTGACAAGAAAAGTGTAACACATGTACATACATACAGGACAAACCTATATTCCCTCCAAACTTTGTTTGCGAGGGGATAATAAATTAAAAGTGGCAAAGCTAAAAATTGGCAACAGATAGATCAACAAACAGCAATAAATCCCATGGGCAAAAAAAATATGGTATAATTGCTGGAAAGCAAGGTATTGGCCGTCCAAAGTTGTCTTGAAAAAAGCTAACACAGAGAGATTGTAGAGAGTTAAAGCTCTCAAATTTCAACCCCCATGATAATAAAAAATGGAGACATGGAGTGGAATCTGCCATGTGATCAACTAGCCAATCATCTGGAAAGGAGCCTACTAGTGTAGACAATGCTTCTGAACCTAGATGTTAATCATAAGAAACCAATGTCGATGATGATGGTGATGACGATTGTATTCAGATAACAAATTATAGTAATACCCATTTGTCTAAAATGACTTCGTCTCTTAGTGATAACTGTTCTTCATCATTTGATTGGTAAACTTTTAAACACTGACCAGAGACTGTGACCATTACTTCCAAGTGAGTTGCCAACAGTATGTCTTTATTATCTTTGTATACATGGTTATTTCTATTATTATTATTATTCAAACCAACTCTAATTGTCTGTATTGGATCGGTACCCTCTAATCTTCTCCATATATCAACATTACCTTCAATATAAAATAAAGTATTATACAATTACATGTACTTATATTATTGTGTTGTGTGTTGTTTATTTGATTTCATTTTTAGTCTTTTTTAATGTTGTTATGTGGTTGTTTTTTATCTAGGTGAGTGAGTGAGTGAGTGAGTAAGTGAGTGAGTGGGTGAGTGAGTGAGTAAGTGTGTGAGTGAGTAAGTGTGTGAGTGTGAGTGAGTGAGTGAGTGAGTGGGTGGGTGAGTGAGTGAGTGTGTGTGTGAGTAAGTGTGTGAGTGTGAGTGAGTGGGTTTGTGAGTGAGTGGTTGAGTGAGTGAGTGAATGAGTGAGTGAGTGAGTGAGAAAGTGAGTTATTATTTTAAACTCAGTGATTTTGGAGAAGATCAAAATGTTAACACACGATGGAAGATGCATGATGGACAATGCACAACGCGACGGATGGATAGCAATAGCTTATCTGAGTTTTCAGCTCAGGTGAGCTAAAAATATGGTTGGTTGGTTGGTTGCACATTCTTTTAAAACCATTAGCAATTTTTTCAGCTTTCATCATCAGTATATTAATTTAAGAAAGTCATTAGTTTGTATAAGTGTTAATGATTTGCATTATCTATACACAAGCACATGGAAGCTGATTGAAAATGATGCTACTGGTGAATGATAATCGGAAAACTTTGTTCCTTAAAGGTTCATACAGTGGAGTAGAGTATTTGTGTTTTGTGCTCTTGTAAAGATTCTTTCACATATTTCAAGACGGTCAGTTCTTGGATGGTGGAAAAAACAGTACTTAGAGAAAACCACTGACCTTTTGCAAGTGAACTGAAAAAATTTCACACACTAGGATCTGCTTGAGTGGGATTTAAACCCAGGTGTTGTGAGGCACTGTGTTTTGTAAGTGCATGCTTAAGACCAGTTGGCCACTAAGCTCTATTTCAATGAGGAGGCAACGAGCCATGAGCTTTCCTGCAATTGGTGATTTTTTGAAAGAACTTACAATCTAGCTATAACTCTTTATATCATATTCTCTATCTTGAAAAGACAAAACTGGAATTATTTTTCTGTTGATAGATATGTTTATTTTTAAATTCAGCTGTTAATGTGAACCATACCATGTTTATAAGCTGCAGCTACAAGCGTTGATGACAATGCAATGTGAGTTATAAAGTTTGATATGGTCCCCGATTCTTCACCCTCATCTATGATTAAGGCTGTGTTAGATGGATTAAATATGCATTGATCTTGATCCTCAATATCCCACATTTTAACCTGTCCATTTGTGTAACTGAAAAATATAACATCTCTATGTCCATTGTCGTTTTCTACACATTTATTCAATTTCATATTTTCTTGACTTTAAAGTGATGATTTTCCCCCATCCTTTAAGGGTTTTAATAAATTTATTACAAAAGTGTTTGAATAGGTTATATCTATCATATCAACCAACAGAAAAAAATCATGGAAAATTTTAATCAATATATAAGAGAAAGAAAAATTTCTGAAAAATATACACAGCTAATTTTTGACAAATATTGTTTAAATATTGTTAAAAAAAATTTTCTATTTCTGGTTTGATTGAAAATGTTTATCTAGTCAAATGGTTAAGTCTTCAATATGACACAAAATGCCTTTTACAAAAGGAGACTACAAATACCTTAGCACAATACATGTAACAAAAATGCACAAATAACAGTTTTTGAAAGATGTCGAATGGTGGAGAATCCAGTACTACAAATAGGAATTAAAAATGCATACTATGATACCATGTTTAGTTTACCTGGAGATGTTTATCTAGTCAGACACTTTGAAATCATCAATGCACATATTTGCATTCCATAGTAAAGGAGTACATGCTTTTTGTTGTTGTTTTTTATGTTTTTTCACAGACAAGAAATAATCAGGCTTTTATTGGGGTGGTTCAGAATGGAACAATCGTGATAAATGCCATAGTCAAGATTCTTTCACTTAGTTTCATGAAGTCAGTGGTGAGATGGTTGAAAAAACCACAGTAACCCAACCCCCCAAATGGGTGATGAACTGCCTTTGCTTAAAGCAAATACATGTACTTTACCCAGCAACAACAGTTTCTCCGTCAGATGTTACTGCACAGAGATAACCTCCCTGTATGTGTTCTAATTGTGTTACTTTACCAATTCTATTCTGAAAATGTGAATGTAAAAAAAATTAACATAATGTTTCAAAGAATACTTGGTTTTTGGTTCATTCTCAACAACAATATCATAATTATTGGTAAAGATGTGTGTGTTTCCACAATTTTGACAATTTGGTGTATACTTCTTTCAAAGTTGATGCACATTTAATATTTTAAAAAAAGCATTACCATAAAAGGTTACTCATACAATTTTATATTTTCAAGTGATGCATGTTATCTGTAAAAACTGTTAAAGACAAGTTTTAAACATATATACATGTAAGTAGGTAACAATATTTTCTCAACACTAAACTGACAACTGACAATATAACACCTGCATTTTTTTTTTCGTGGGCAATGGCACAATTTTTCTATCTAGACTGAAACTTTAAGAAAATTCCATCCCATCAAAAATATTCAAATACTGAAGATACAATATGATGTGAATTAACATGGAACCTTTCAAAATGTACAAACTTTCTGTAAATCATTCACTCCCTAGCAAATTCCAATAAATTGAAACTTTTAGAATTTTAAAGTACAGTAGATTCCGCTTAATTGCATAGTCCGTTTGTCAGAAAATTTTATGCAATTAAGCGGAATATGCAAATAACCGAAAATGTCCCTTGGGCACAAATGATTGATGGATACATCGGTTGGGGCCATTTTAGTACTTGTGTAGGCATCATAGTACACTGTAGAAACAACAGAAAATTAGTTATTACTTTGAAATTAAAAAATGAAATAATTCAGAATAAAAAAAATTAAAAAATTATTTTATTTAATTTGTAAAATGTTTTAAAAATTCTAGCTGATCGATTGACGGATACATCCAGCGAGGTCGTTTTTTTCAGTAGACATCAAAGTCGGTGTACTGTAGAAACAGCATAAAATTTGTAATTCCCATTTTTATGTGTAAAATGAACCCTTTTTACATTCAAACCATCATATTTTTTTGGGGTTTGCCATCAATATCCAATAATATGTCTGCAAAAAGAAAAGCAAAATGTTATATCACAAATTCATTGAATAACATCATTTCTACAGGAAAATACTAACTTATGCCATTCCAGTTACATCAGCAACAGAAATTTTAACATAAATGTAATATGGTTTCTAACATCTGGTATGCTTGTGAACCCCATAGTTTAAATTTCAATTTCTATAATTTTACACTTCCATATCAAGAAATACATTAGAGATATCTTTAATGTGATTTTAAATGACAAACCCTCCAGTTCAAGTCCAATCTTCTTTTTGTTTCCACATGATTCCGGACAATCATTTTCCAGTTTGCTCTATCAACAGTATGGAATGATTCTTCATAACCTTTTCTATGACATATACTACACCAAAGTAATTCATCTTCGGCCAAACTTCTCCAACTTCTACTCACCTGTATCAATAAAAAAATATTTCAATACAAAGGACTAATGGGGAAAAAAATAATATGTTGATTAATTTTATTCCTAAGTCCCAGTTTCACAATCATTTCTTAACTAGGATTTTTCTTAACTTATGTCAAATTTGAAACCTTAATCATTTCATTAGTTGTTAAGATATACAGGCCCTGGTTTCACAATCGTTCCTTAACTAAGATTTTCCTTAACTTAAATTTTGCTAATTTTGGCAACCTTCTGTGGAACAATAATTAAAATTTGACTTAACTAAATGTAGATGTTATAAGCATGAAAGTATTTTTAAAATGACACCTTAAATTTCTGTATATCTTTATAAAAATAATAAATGAAAATTTCAAATTTATTTTAAAACTGTATTAAGTTTTCCTAGTAAAATATTATAACAGTCCTATCTACTTAATGATGTTCCCAATGAACAATGTTACATTTGGTTCAACGATAAAAGCTCAAATAAATATAGAAACTGCAGAAATTTTCCAGCAAGAAGTTGAACTGTGTGATCTGATTTCAGAACATGGTTATGTCATAAAAAACTGGGTAGTTTAAACACAACTTACAAAATGGTGAAATACGATTAAAAAAATTCTGAACATTGAAAAACTTAATGCAGCTTTAAGTCATGAGTAAGTAAATTTTATTACAAGCCACATCAGCATTTTTTCAGCTATTCCTAGCTACAAAATTTAAAGATAAAAGGTACAGGTCTATAAAACATTGAATTGATGTCAAACTAAATACAACAGAAAAGAACAAGTATAAAAAGAAGTAGGATAGTTTTAATTTGGATGTGTGTACATGTGTGGGTATGCTTGCAATAATGTAATTTGTTCTTACCTGAGAACAACTGCACAGATCTCTAATATCAAGATACTGAAATATTTTAATTGCTATTTCCCTGGCTAGTTTTATTTCAAAAAATGGTATTTCATTTATTTCATCCTGAAATGACAAAAAAGTTAAAACATAAAATTATCAGTACAAACAATCATAACATTTCCATAAATCATAAGTCATTTATCATGAATTTTTAAGAAAATTTATTTTTTTAAAAAATAAAATAAATTTATTTATTTATTTATTTATCTATTTATCTATTTGACTTGTAAAGCAGGGCTAAAATTATTTATTTGTCCAGACTAGTAACAATCCTGTCAGAATGAGTTATCTTTATTTTTATTATTATTATTATTTTTATTATTATGTAAAAGGTCCCTCAACACTGTGATCAGTTAATCATTGAACTACAAGTCTATATGAAAATGACATCAGAATTGTCCTGCTTCTTGTATTTCAGAAAAATATTGGGTCAATAATCCCATATCATATGTAACACAATGACACCAGTTGTGTGAAAAATAATACCTGTGAACTAAGTACATTTTTTATTTCAATCTGCATCAGGAAGGCAGCATAATAATTCTAACTGAGATTGAAGAGTTAGTGTATGACATTAAAGATGATCAAATGTTAATTAACTAATCACTTAATGACAGCTAAAGCAAATGAGTTGCTTAACATTTACTTTTAATGACAACTCACAAAAGATGATGGGCTTAACTGATTTACAATTCATCTGTCTCACTGAATACTAGTTACATGTAAAAAAGTTTAACTCATTTGTCAAGTTTATTAGTTTTAGCATACATGAATAAAAATGGGGAAAGAAAAATGCAAGGTAGGACTAGGGAGCAAAACCCTGGATACTTTGCAATTTAACCCCTTATCCTGTTTTTCTTGTGTTCCAACAGTTTCTTTAATGAAATTTTTGTACTGTAAACTACAAAAATGAAATGCTATCACATTTGCAGCAAGAAAGGAATTTAAATTGAATTAGCCAAACTGGAACTTTTTAAATACAAAAAAGACACTCTTATGATTACATAAGTCTTCCATGTACATATATAACCTCTGTAAATAGAAAGGGGAAATGCAGCAGTCAAACCAGAACTTTCCCAATACAAATAATGGGGGGGGGGGGGAATTGATGTTGAAGGGCTCAAAAGCACATGCTTTGAGATCAAAGCATCGATCCTCTCACAGCCTATATTTTAATCCCACTTAGGCAGATCCTAGTGCAATAAAAACTGTCAGTTCACTTGCCACAGGTCAGTGGTTTTCTCTGGATACTCCGGTTTCCTCAGCTATCCCAGTGCTGACTGTCATTAAAATATGCCAAAAAATCCTGACTGGAGTGTTAAACACCATTGGTCTTCTCCACTCAAATACAAGAAAGATACAATACCAATTAATTTAGTCGGTCATGTGTCAAGTCATAATTGCCGCACTTACCAAATCAGCTATAAACTGATCAAGAAAACATTCCCCTACTTCCTTATTTACTCTTTCCTTGAATGTAAATATGTCTTTCAATCTTTTCTTTTTCAAATCATTACTTTTCTCAAATTTTGTTGATTTCTTAACTTTCTTGTGATCCAGTGAACTAAAATTAGGATCAAGAGATCTTTTCTTGTTTTCATTTTTGTAGCACGGCGAGCTTTCATCTAGAAGATTGCCAACTATTCTAAAGGGATAGTATTGTTGAGTTGCCTTATTTACGCAACTTCCTGAAGCTACAGTACATGTGTAACTGTTGGACTCTCTAAACGCTGGATGTTTTGTCTGGACTGTTAATAAATCAGATTCTTTATTTAGTCCTGTAGAATTTTTAGTAATTTTAGTAGGAAGTTCCGACCTACTAGTTGGTTGGCTAGAAGTGCCACTGTCCCTTTCAGCTTGTTGCCAGTTTCTGTCATTTTCAAAATGTTGATTCTCTAACTCTTTTTTCCAACTTTTTCTGAATTCTTCTAAGTCATCAGATTGAGTTGCCATCAGCGAAAAATGCAACCGAGTTTAAAAACAATGTTAAAATTAACTAGACGCTTAAAAACGTGAGGTTTGTTTACGTAATCTAAAACGTACCTCCCTCTGTGAAGATCACTTCCGGTTTCATTTGTTTGCAGCAGCAACCGGAAAAGAGAAACAGTTTTTATCATCTTTGTGTCAAAAAAGATTTGTAATTATAACCCTTTAAAGTTTTCATCGATAAGCATTTTAAACACATTAACTAAAGAGAAATTGCTGATGAAGAACAACACTGTCAAAACAGGTAAACTGTAACAAGCACCTGTCCATCTCAACATACTTTCCTTTATGGCCAGGAACACCCACTAATTTTTCCCCCATTTTCCAGGGATTTTAAGTTGTAATTAATATTTGAAGTTGCATCAAGGTGAAAGGTGTCATTTGAACAAACAAATTTTATGTAAGTTGTCTTATTCTCAAAGGAATTATATGTGTAACTAAAACGATTAGTAGTGCTATAGAAAGGTTACCAGTAAGCTCAATCAATATAGGTCAGTGATTTTTGTCTTCCAATATCTCAAGTTGTCATCGCTGTTGGTTTGAGATTCAGATCAGATTCTTAAATTTTACTAAATCACTGTTGGAATTTGCCTCTGTGGTCATTTTAGAGGGGATCCGTTAATATCCAATAAAAATGATCCAGAGACAAAATCCAATAGCTGTTACATTTTTAATATATTTCAGTTCTTAATAATTGTTATATGAATTTTTCTGTCATACAAATTAAATGAAATCAGTACTAGGCCTAGTGTTTTTGTACATTATATTTTAGTATAAAATCAATTATAAATAATTTACTTACTTACATGCAAATTTATACAGTTTTGTTTTAAAAAATATTCTGTGTTTTTAAATGAAATAATAGGCATATATAATATACAAGTGGTAAAGCTGCAGGTTATGATGAAATTCCTATGGAAGTTTTAAGAAATAATAGTGTAGTAAACTACTTAGTGCTTTTGTTTAATATTTGTTTTACAAAAGGTATTATCCCTGATATGTGGAGAAAGGGAATAATTAATCCGGTTTCAAAATCATCTACAAAGGATCCTAGAGATCCCTCAGGGTATAGGGGTATCACATTGGCACCTTCAACTTATAAGCTGTATTGTAATGTCTTAAATAATCGTTTAGTTAAGTGGGAAAATGATAATAATATTTTGTCTGACAAGCAAAATGGTTTTAGAAAAAACAGAAGTACTGTGGACCATATATGTACTTTAACTTCTATTATTGAAAATAGAAAATTACAGAATAAATCTACTTTTATTGCTTTCATTGATTTTAGAAAAGCGTATGATTCGATTGATAGATGTTTACTTTTTGATAAATTGCGAAATATTGGAATATGTGGTTATATGTATAATGCTTTAGTATCAATTTATTCCAATGTACAATGTTGTGTTCGAATTCATGGGTTTATGTCAGACTGGTTTCAAGTTAAGTGTGGTTTAAAGCAAGGGTGTATTCTCTCACCTCTGTTATTCAATTTGTATATTAATGACTTGGTTTCTTTTCTAGATACTTTATCAGTAGGTGTAACTATAGGAACTGACATTATAAACTGTTTATTTTATGCTGATGATTTGGTTTTATTGGCAGAATCTCCGTCGGATTTACAGTTACTTCTTGATAAACTTGAAGTATGGACTACGAATAATAAGATGTCAATTAACTTCGATAAGTCAAATATAGTTCATTTTCGTAATTCTACAACAAGAAAGACATTAGCAAAGTTTTCTTGTGCTGGTAATTCTGTGTCTGTTGTAGACCATTATATATACCTTGGTGTGTTATTACATGAACATTTAGATTATTCCTTTACAGCGAAACGTGTAGCAGCCTCGGCAAATAGAGCCCTTAGACTTCTCATTGCAAAATTAAAATCTACAGGTGGATTGCAATTTAAGACTTTTACTAAGTTATATGAGAACACTGTTGTTCCAATAATAACTTATAGCTCTGCCGTTTGGGGCTATAAACAGTTTCCTTGTATTGACGCAGTACAAAATAAAGCTAGCAGATTTTTTCTTGGTTTAAGGCACTATGCCTCTAATACCGCAGTCCAAGGTGATATGGGATGGACTCCAATAAGTGTAAAATCATGGGACTCTGTTATACGACAGTATCGGCGATTCTGTGATATGGACGATTATAGACTTAATAAACGTGTGTTTTTGTGGGCAGATAACTTGAAACATAACGTGAAAAATCGGAATAGTTTTGTTAATAAGAAGTTTATCTCTCTAGGCGTTACAAATTACTGTGAGATGGACGTTAAACATTTAATTAAATTAGTTTCCAACGGTAACATGGAGTTATATATAGCAGACTGGTTAGATGATTTAAATCGAAATTGTGCTAAACGTGGCCCCGGGGGTAATAAATTAAGGACTTATAGAACTTTTAAAAAATCTTTTTATACTGAATTTTATGCTAGTGGTTTTTTATCTCATGCACAGAGGAGTGCCCTGGCACAATTTAGGTGTGGAATTGCACCACTTCGTATTGAGACAGGGAGGTATGAAGGTATCCCATTAGAAAACCGTACTTGTTTTAACTGTGTACATTGTGTGGAATCGGAATCCCATGTTATTTTACATTGTGTTTTATATGATGATTTAAGAGATGTTTTATTTGAGAAAGCGAGATGTGTTGGTTTTAATTATGGTTTTAATTTTGACCTTTTAAGCGATTCCGACAAATTATGTATGATTTTAGCCCACAGTGATATGTATTTAAGTGCTGCCAAGTTCTGCAGAAGTGTTTTATTATGCCGCAATCATTTTTTATATTCATAAGCAGTTTTTTACTATGTACATTTTAATCAGGGTTTTTATAATTTTAAAGTCTCTTATAACTCTTTTAAGAGTGGCATATTTATATATTTTATGTGTGCTAATAATGTTTTATATGTTGTATATATTATGATGAGACTATAATAAAATTTATTATTATTATTATTATTATTATTACATGCATATAGTTTTCAACAAGCTTATTGGGAATTTAAAATTTATGTCAATTTTTTTTTTTTTTTTTTTTTTTTTTTGCAAGTATTGTCATTTCAATATATTTAATTTTGCATCATGGGATGATAGTCAGTATAAATGAAAGTGAAATATACAAAAATAAAATATTTTGACATCTTTTTTACATTTGCGAAATCATGCAAAAAAAAAAAAATAAATAAATAAAATAAAACACACAAAAAAATTTCTGATTAACTGTATTCATTTAGAAGCTTGATTGGCAAGCATGGTAAAATTGAATATCTTGACTAAGGATATACCACTCAGCACAACTGGGGCTCAAACATGTAACCCATTAATTCATAATAACTTCACAGCCTTTTGCAAATCACTCCCTCAGGCATTTTCACAATGAGGGTCGAGGGATAGTACATGTAGTTGTATGCTTAAGCATTACCCTGATGCTGCATTGTATATATTTGAATTTTCTTTTTCAGTGTTCAGGCTTAATTCAAGTAGATGTCTTCTAAAGAACCAAGCTATACATCACTTCTACAACTGATTAACCTTGATGTGGAGTCAAAAAGATGGCACATCATTTTTATTGTATTCTTTATCAGTGTTATTTATCTGTGGAAAAAAACACATAGGAACTTTCCAAATGGCCCCTTGGTTTGGCCATTGATAGGAAATTTGGATTTCTTCAGATCTAAGTCACACATACGTTTGACAAATTTAAAAGATAAGTATGGAGATGTGTATAGTATCAAGATTGGGAAACATGATGCAGTTATTGTGTGTAGTTTTGAAGGAGTTATGGAACTTGCTAGAGCAGAGCAACTTTATGAAGTTATATATGGTCGACCAGACTTCATGTCGCACCATGTTCTGTACAGAGGGGATAGACAGAGAGGTATGAATACATTTGTAAAAAGTAAAACCTTGTTGTTGTCACAATATTTCAAAGTCTGACATTTCATTTGTTTTTTTTTCCCCTTTGAATTTATAATGCTGTCTTGATTACGGTACCTCATATGGCAGTATATATATATATATGCATGTATTTATTGTTTCTTAGGTATTTCAACAGCAGATATGGATGAGAAGATGATTGTTAAGCGTAAATTCTTAGTAGAGAGTATTGACAGTTATTGCTCAACAGAAACTGGAATTGAGGACAAGATATCATTGGAGGCATTAAGTTTAACATGTTTCTTTATGCAACAGACTGATCCATTTGATCCAGCTGAATGTTTTCAATTTGCTCATTTACATATTATGATGTCATTAGTCTTCAACCAGAAATATAACCCTGAGGACGAAACACTTGATGAAATATTTGAGTCATTTGAAGAACGTTCTGAGGCCAAGAGGAGACAATTTTATGATTATTGTCCATTTTTAAATTCTTTTTATCGAGAACAGTTTCAAAGAATTTCACATCGGACCACTTTACAATTGAAACACCAGAAGATAATTTTAAACCATCACAAAGATATGTATAACCCAACCAATCTCAAAGACATGACAGACCATCTTTTGCATTTCATAGAAAATAATGAAGACCATTGTTTAATCAATAATGATGACATGGATTATCTCCTCTTGGATTTAGCTGGTTCTGGTTTTGCTGCTGTACCATCATTATTGACCTGGTTGCTAGGATACATGGCATTATTTCCTCAGGTGCAGGCCAAAGTTCAGGAAGAATTAGACTCTGTTGTTGGGAGAGAACGATTTCCTTCACTGCATGATCAGCCTTTTGTTCCATACACAATGGCTGTGATACTTGAAGTACACAGAATCGTTACTGTATTTCCATTCCTTCTACCATACAGGACCATCAAGAATTGTATATTTCAAGGTAACATTGACAATACAGTAAACTCTTAAATTATTGCTAGCACAGGTTTTGAAGTTATAAGTGGGTTTATTGTTAAAGGGAGGGGAAATAAGTCTAAAAGAAATAGACTTTGGGACTTCCTAACACCGTTTTTGTTATTGAAGTAGGTTATGGAGTTGTTGAAAGGCTTTGTAACAAGGTTTTGCTGTCTTTGTTACCTGTAAGTCAATATTTAATGCATAAACATATTATTGTTTATTTTGAGGAATTTTAATGTTCAAAACTAGTTATTCATTATCAATTATTGAAACTACCACAGTATTGCTTGTATTTACAACTGCTATTATCTATGAAAATTTTAGGCGTCATTATTATATTGCATTGTGTATGTCAGTGTGTCTTTCAAATATGTATGTATGTTTGTTCTCTGTGTGCATATACACATATACATAACATTGTAAAGACATTTAAGACCAAATGTTGGATTTTTTTTACATAGTCTGTTTCTACTGAGAAGATCTATGTTCTGTTCAAAATTTTCAGACATCTTAATTTTTTAAACTACATGTTATTTAAAACTAAGGGTATGTTTCCTCATGCAAAGCATTCCTTAGATCGATTTGGATTCATATAATTCTGTAACTTTGGATTTATTAATTTTCAATGTTTGGTTAATGTTTTTTATCTCTCAAATTTTTCGGCCTCTAGTGTCACTAATGAGGAATTATTTTCCAAAATGTGCATTTATGGCAAATAAAAAATTTAACAGGTATTTTTGTGATATTTTCTGCATACATTCAAATTTTCATTCTGCCAAATTGGGTTTTGGTGATCAGTTGTAGGAAGTTTTGAAAATTGTTATTTTCTAATATTTAACTATTCATGGATAAAATCTAATTTTAGGTTATGATCTTCCAAAAGATACCTTGATGTTTTTCAATATATGGAGTATTCATCATGACAAAAGATATTGGAAAAACCCAATGAGATTTGATCCAGAAAGGTAAAAAAACACATATTAAAACAGTGTACATGTACATGCTTTAAACATGTATGTGTATGCTTTTTCAGAAACAAAACAAAGCTTGTATACTAAGAATTCTTAAAATATTGTACAATGTACATACAGTAAAACCATCTTATAACAGTCTACTATTGGTTCACCAGCAAACCATGTGACCAAATACGCACCATCTTATAGCACATCATGGAAACTATTTAGGGCACAAGCTTTCTTAATTTACCATCATTTGTAAAGGACATTTTGCTGTATGTTGAGATCTGCAAAAACACTATTTGAGTTATCACTTGTGCATTAGGGAGCTCCATTGCTGTGACATTTTACTCATGAATATATTTTTAGGTTTGAGAGTTATTTCTATTGTTTTTTTTTTTTTTTTTTTAATTTGCTCTTTTTTTTTCAACCCACATATATAATAACTTTGACTAAACAAGTGAGAGATTTTACTGTATTGAAGATTATTTATTTAATGGTATTTTAGAAAAAGCAACATGTAATTTTAAATTATACCGATTGCTGTTTTTGTAAAAATGTTTTAAATATATTTTATATATTTTTAAGATAAACATGATTTTGTAGTCATAAAACTGTTATCTTATGTAAATAAATAAATAATAAATAAATATATAAGATCCAGTGAAAATGTATTGAATTTCAAACATAAACATGCATGTACCCAGGGCTCCACAAACGCCGGTACGGTCAATCGGCGGTAGGCAAAGAGTACTTCAACCCCCCCCCCCCCCCCCACCCCCAACGATAGGGCAAAGGGTATCCCCCCTCCGCCCGCCCCGGAACACTTTGTTTTTTAATAAACACACATCAGATAGGTAAAGATATAAACATTAAATTTTTATTTGAAAATATGGTGTTAACGTATTACTTTTATCTTTCCATAACTGTCCAGTCATTTGCAATGCAACAAAACGTCAATAAACAGTTAAACTGAATTTTGTTTGGTACATCGGGATATCTGTCGTTTTAATTATAAATTATAAGTTGATGTGTGACAGTGTCGCATATATAGATAAATGTTCATAAATACGCTTATTAATATCTTGCAAATATTCCATCACTGGTAACTTAAAATAGATCAACATATAACATATACAAAAACCACGTGTAATGCCGTGATCAATGTTGTTGTTAACCCGAAAAACGGTCGTTATCAATCTAGTCAGTTCTTGTTATATAGAATTCAGGGGAGGTTATTAACTACCTATAACTGGATCGATCAGGCACGTGTATGTTTTTGTATACAGGTGAAGCCACTAGTAATCAATTAACTTGTAAGGTATTAGGTAATTAATTACCTGTGAATAGGGAAATTCAGTGAATCGTGACACTGTCCTGAGTAATTTTAATTGTTAACAAGCCGGCATTAAAGAATTTTTAATCAGATTTTGTCTTACTATTATGGGGAAAAAAGCCGATTCGGATATTTTTCAATCGGCTTTTTTAAGTCTGAATCGGCGTTTTTTGCCAAAAATCGGCGTTTGTGAAGTACCTAACCTAGTGGTCAGATATCCATAACCCCAATACAAAGAGCCAGGTCATAATGTGTTGTTTGTATAGTTAAAATTTCTCAGGCTGGGATTGTCAGATTTTTCTTGATTTTGCAGACTACAGGTTTTAAGACACTTTTAAAAAGCCATCAAAATGTCTGATATTGGTTGGAATTCAAAAACCACTCAGCCATAGAGGACCTTGTTTGGTGATGATTTGGCATTTTTCTGAGACATTGTCATTAATTTACTGAGTTAACGTAACAAAAATGAATGTGGCTAAGTCTGTTTCCACCTTGTAGTATGGAGTGAGTATTGGTGTTTAACACTTTAGTCAAAACTCTTTCACTTATATCAGGCTGTCATTTCTTGAATGGTGGAGGAAACTTGAGTACCCAGAGAAAACCACCATCTTTTGGCAAGCTAATTGACAAACTTTCTAGAACTAGAATAAGCCCAAGTGTGATTCAAACTTCGGCAGTGAAAGTCACTGTGATCCGTTAATGCATGCTTTAGACCACTGGGTGACCAATGCCCCTCTGCTTTGTAGAGTGCAGACTATTATTAATTGATCTTTTTTATTGCCATACATGATAAATTCACAATTTACATTTCAGATTTTTGGATGAAACCAGAAGTTTAGTTATTCCAGACTATTTCATTCCATTTGGTGTTGGCGAGAGACGATGTCCGGGAGAAAGCCTAGTGGAAGTTGAAGTGTTCATTTTCTTTACTAGTATTTTACATCAACTGACCATTCATAGTGGTCAAGATAGACAGACTTTAAAATTAGAATCAGATTATGATTATGTGATCAGTCCCAAATCATTTCAGATATCTGTGATATCCAGAGAGGAAGAGTGAAAGTTACCTGTTTATTTATTTAAGCATTGAATCTGATTTTCATTCAGGTCATTAAGAAATAACTTGAATGGACGCTGTGGTGCACACTGTGTAACTTGTGAAGTGAGTTACGCAAAAATGTGCACAACATCCATTCAGGTTATTTCTCAATGACCTGAATGAAAATCAGATTCAGTGCTTATAATTAATTTTTAAAGACAACTTAATCAAATGAGAGAGTAACTTTATGCATTTTTTTTTTTTTTTTTGCTTATCAAAATTTCAAAACAAGGTAAAATGATGCACATTAATTTTCTTCGTTCGCTCTAGATTCTGTCACAAACACTTCGGCACATGAGTGGGCGTGGCTGATTTAGGTTCGAGTCATTAAGAAATAACCTGGTTCTATTTTCGCTTTCCAACCAATGAAATTGTAGAAAATTGTTTAATTTAATTATTTATATTTATCTCAAAAATGCATGCATCTACTGTAAAAGTCTCTCTGTTTGTGACAGTGAATTAAGCAAATTTTTTAAAGAAAATCCAAGTAAATTAAATTAAGTTTGGTATTTTTCACTTACTTGAGTCTAGTCATAACTGAACCTTGCTGTTCCCATCCCTGATTACCATGAAATATTTCTATAAAAGGAAACTGTTGCTGTGATGGGGATTATACATGTTGAAAATAGTGATATTTACACTGGCAGTGATGTTTTTGGTAATGTATTTTGTCATATGCACAAAAGAATCCACCATTTGCCTTTATGTAAAAGGTAAAAAGTTTTTACTGTGTGCAGAAATATGCCTTGGTAATAGCAAGTTTCTGTTATAACTAGACTCAAGTAAATGAAATCCCTGAACTTCATTCAAGTTAATGGATTTTCTATGAAAATTTAACATAATTCACTGTCACAAATAAAGTGACTCAAACCATACCTTACTATGTTTTAAAGATCAGGCCATTATTGTAAAATGTTTTGTTTTACATCCATGTGTGATTATCCTTTTGATTTTGAATGAAATTCACATGCACAATTTTTTTTCTTGAATTTTCTGGAAAAGGCAATCATTATTAAACTTTTACTTTAAAATTATATAATTTGAAAAATTATTTATTCATCTGTTAAAATAAAAAAAAAAGTTTCAAAATCTTTATCTCATTATTATTCTAGGCAAGTTAACAAACAGGCAAATTTTATACAATTCAAGTACTCTATTTCCAGTGTAAAAAAAGTTTTGTGTTATATTTTTTGTGTATGTTGCTTTTGCTTGCTTGCTGGTACCTTCTAAAATTTATCTTGGACGTAAAACATAGATATAAAACAACATGGCCTCCCCTTTATAAAAAGTACACCTACTTAGATAGTAAAGTAAATTTTGCCATTTTTAGCTCACCTGGCACAGCCATGGTGAGCTTATGGAATGGTAAAGCGTGTGTGCATGCGTGCTTGCGTGCATCCGTAAACTTCAATCTTCTTCTCTGAAACCAATAGGCCAATTCAAATGAAATTTGGTATGAAAGATCCTTAGTTGCTATAGATTAAAAATTGTATCCGACATGTCCGTCCTAAATCCAAGTTGGATGCCGTTACAATAAATAGAAAAAACCTATAAATGGCCATTACAAGTTTATTTATGTACCAATTTTGTTAAAATATGAAACATAGAAAATAGATGTCGGGGGATTAAACATATATAACAGGTTTCCCTGTACGATTTTTAGTTTTTGCAATAATTACGTAATATGCAAATAAGGTCTATTTTTAGCTTTGAAAATCTTCTTCTCTGAAAGTACATGGCCAATTGAAAGGATATCAAGTGTGGAAGGTCCTTGTGTGATATAGATTCAAAATTATATCAGACATTTATGTTGGAAATCCAAGATGGCTTGCAGCCATTACTATAAATAGCATAAATCGAAAAATGGCCATTATGGGTTTATTTATGTCCCGATTTTGTTGAAATTTGAAACATAGAAAATAGATGTCAGGGGATAAAACATATATAACTGGTTTTTCCGTATGATTTTTCGTTTGTAATATAATTATGTAATATGCAAATAAGGTTCATTTTTAGCCGAAATCTTTGAAAATGTTCCTCTCTGAAAGTACATGGCCAATTGAAATGATATCGAGTGTGGAAGGTCCTTGGGTGGTATAGATTCAAAATTGTATCCGACATGTCTGTTGGAAATCCAAGATGGCTGCTGTTACTATAAATAGCAAAAATCGAAAAATGGCCATTATGGGTTTATTTATATATGGATGTTGTTGAAATTTGAAATATAGAAAATAGATGTCGTGGGATAAAACATATATAACGTGTTTTTCCGTATGATTTTTCATTTGTGCAATAATTACGTAATATGCAAATAAGGTTCATTTTTAGCCGAAATCTTTGAAAATCTTCTTCTCTGAAAGTACATGGCCAATTGAAATGATATAGAGTGTGGAAGGTCCTTCTGTGGTATAGATTCAAAATTGTATCCGACATGTCTGTTGGAAATCCAAGATGGCTGCCATTACTATAAATAGCAAAAATTGAAAAATGGCCATTATGGGTTTATTTATGTTCCGATTTTGTTGAAATTTGAAACATAGAAAAAAGATATCGCGGGGATAAAACATATATTATGGGTTTTTCCATACAATTTTTTGTTTGTGCAATAATTACGTCATATGCAAATAAGGTTTTTTAGCTGAAATCTTTGAAAATCTTCTTCTCTGAAAGTACATGGCCAATTGAAAGGATATTGCGTGTGGAAGGTCCTTGGATGGTATAGATTCAAAATTGTATCCGACATGTCTGTCGGAAATCCAAGATGGCTGCTGTTACTATAAATAGCAAAAATCAAAAAATGGCCATTATGGGTTTATTTATGTACCAATTTTGTTTAAATTTGAAACATAAAAAATAGATGTCAGGGGATAAAACATGTATAACAGGTTTTTCCGTACAATGTTTTGTTTGTGCAATAATTACGTAATATGCAAATAAGGTTTATTTTTAGCCGAAATCTTCTGAAAGTACATGGCCAATTGAAAGGAAATTTATGATAAAAAGTGCTTGAAATAATAGAAAATAAGGATATTGCTAATGAGTTTGTTTACATTTTACTGATTGGATATATTTAAAAAGAAAAAGCCAAGAACAAAATAAGGGTATTCCAGGTGAGCGATACAGGCCCTATTGGGCCTCTTGTTTATTTTACTTTCATTGATAATCAAACCTGTATATGGTATTCAACTGTCCATAAAGGTCTCTTATTATGGTTTCCTTAGGATGTTTATGCCTCGGTTGGCAAGTATTTGGAAGTACTGGCAATAACTGATTACAACAATTTTGACTGGCTAGGTTAAAAAAAACAATCAGATAGATCTTAATGTGTTTTTTAATAATTTTTCTTTTGACAAAGCTTGATTGTTTTCTTCCAGTTTCCAGTAATTGATTGAAAGTGCTGGTGAATTGACTACTGTGCTTAACACTGGCTACATTCAAATCACCATCAAGAAGATCCTATTGTGCTATTTTTTGCCAAAGTTTTTTTTTTCCCTTAGGTACTCCAGTTTTCTCTTCCTTTCTAAAATGATCTCCTTGATATGAATTAAATAATTTCCATTTGTGAATAAAAATTGTAATTGCCATTCCACCTTACAAATCCTAGGTCATGGGAAAACTTGTTTTAATAGTTAGGGCTGTAATTTTGTGCAATTTAATTTTATTTGTCTTTTATGTAACTTTGAGGTAGAAATCTCAAGGGACAAGGTCATCATTTTATTAAGTAGACATTGTAATTATGTTGACCATTTTATGCAACATTCAAAATATCCAGTAACTCAAATTGCATGAGTTTTTGTTTTTAGCTATCTGATTAAACAAGAAAATCAGTTTGGAACCCAAATAAATGACTTTTTAGACATCTTCAAAATATGAAAGTTTCACTGGACCATAATTTCATCATAAATTTAGTCATTTTACAAAAACTTGACATCCATAAACATGTTTTTACATTCTCAATTTTTACATTTGATGTTCACAATGATTGTTTAACATTATACATTTGTTATAGCATTGTTTTTTGATGTTCATTTATTAATTTATTTATATATAATTCTAGATTTATTGTTTTACATGAAACAAATAGTATGGTATATTTGTATCAACACTGTTACACATAGTATTCTATATTTGTATCATTACTGTTACTTGTAATATGATATATTTGTATCAATACTGTTACATATACCCCGGTAGTATGGTATATGTGTATCAGTACTGCTACATGTAGTATGGTATGCTTGTGTCAATACTGTTACACATAGTATGGTATATTTGTATTGGTACTTTTTATACAGTATAATCTTGCCAAAACTAAAAATCTGTCTTTTCCAAAGAAAATCTTCAGTCTTGTACATGTTCTGTTGAAACAGGTTTGACTGTTACAGTAATAAGTGGTTTGTGCAACAGTTAATTCTGTTGCTT
>CM056607.1:17882078-17960402 GCA_029721355.1 Tegillarca granosa
TCATTTTGATATATGGTTCAAGGTCATATGTTGAAAGGTCAAGGTCACAGCTGCAAAAGAAGACTTAAATTGTTAATTATCTTCAAAAATATTACCTTTTTGCATAGGCAAGTATATCAGAATATGTAGGCATTGACATGACGGTCATTTTGATATATGGTTCAAGGTCATACGTTCAAATGTCAAGGTCACAGCTGCAAAAGAAGACTTAAATTGCAAATTATCTTGAAAACTATTAACTTGTGTATAGGCATGTATATTCGAATATTGTAGTATTGACATGACAATCATTTCATATATGTTTTTCAAGGTCATATGTTGAAAGGTCAAGGTCACAGCTGCAACAGAAAACTCGAAATGCTAATTATCTTGAAAACTATTAACTTTTTGTATAGGCATGTATATTAGAATATTGTAGGTATTGACATGCCAATCATTTTGATATATGGTTCAAAGTCATATGTTGAAAGGTCAAGGTCACAGCTGCAAAAGAAGACTTAATTTGCAAATTATCTTGAAAACTATTTTTGTATAGGCATGTATATTAGAATATTGTAGGTATTGACATGACGGTCATTTTGATATATGGTTCAAGGTTATATGTTTAAAGGTCAAGGTCATAACATAGGAATACTAAAATTATTAATTATCTTGAAAGCTATTAATGTTGTGCATAGGCATGTATATTAGAATATTGTAGGTATTGACATAACAAATCATATGTGGTTCGAGGTCATATATGTTCAAAGGTCAAGGACATAGCTGCATAATTATACTAAAATTCATTATTGATTTTGAAATTAGTCATTGCACTACAGTTACTTCATGCATATTATATAAGCTACTTATAAATGAAAAGTGAGTGGATATATTTCTAATTAAGTTTTGTGGGAGTTCTTAACTTGAGAAAACTTTTAAAGTTTCTGTACTTAATATATTGTCTATTGCACTTTGCAAACAATATTGGACATATCTTCAGGTGAGCGTTAAGGCCAAAGGGCCTCTTGTTTTTATTATTATTTTTTTTTATATAAATTTTATTTTTTTTTTGTTTTTTTTTTTTTTTTTTTTTTTTTTTTTTGCAATTTATTTAAATCAAAAAACAAAAGTCATCATGGTTATGAGACTTTTATCATAAAATGTGTTTATAAAAAAAATTAATCTGAAGCAAAGCAGTATCCAGAAACAAGTTTTTATCATGCAGAATGATGCTTTGATTAAAATGTTATAAATTTCTGATGAAAAAATATTTCCTGTCAGAGTTAATGTTTAATTTTATGATAAAGTTCTTAAAGTTGTTAAAGATTAGTTAGTGATTACATAAATGTAATTTTTTATGTTAGACCACAGCTTTAGATAGGAATTTAAATTATTATAGTTTTTAAACATAATTGGATTTTTATAATTTATTGAAGAGTTGTCAAACTACTTGTATAAAAATTTACCGAATGAGAAAAGGTCCTGTGAAGAAATTGGATTACCAGGATTGATAAAGCCATTTGTAGAAAAAGTTTTATCAATAACCCATTTTTTTTCAGACTTTTCTAAAACATGAGCATCTGTGTTCATTATTTTACTAGCATATGATTTTGCATGCTTGTTATTGGCATGATGATTTTCCCTTTGTACATATTTTTAAGTAAGAAAGTCAAAGGCCTTTTTTACTTTTGTCATGGTGTTGGTAACCAATTTAAACAAATTTCATTTTCTTGAGCACTACTGTATACTTGCATTCCAAAGAATTAGACCTGTGCAGCGCAATCTTGTTAAATCTTTGTATTTTCACTTTACATAATCACTAGTCTAAGAATGGTTTAAATATTTGGTGTTATTTGTTGTACTAAATGTTTTATTTATTATTTATTTGTTTGTTAATGTTAATTTTCATGTTACTTGCATAATATTCAAGTTGTTACAATAAAAATATTATAAATTATATATATTTTTTTTTATTTAAGATTTATTTCACTGCAAGAACTCTTCAATGGATATAACTATGTGTGAATGAATATGATGTTAGCACATCTATAGGTGACCATGTTCTAAATATGAGGTGTCTGGACAGTCTTTGTAAAAAAGGCATCGTTCCAAACACACAAGAATAGACAAACTTAGTAGAAATGCCAATAGACTAGTCAGTATTTTAGAAAAGGCATTGCAAGGACCAAACATCAAACTATTTATGATAGAATAATAGAATATATCATATGCGTCAGTGGTAGATAGAGGTATCACACCCGAGTGGGCAGATTTTGTGTCTGGAACGAGGCTTTGCTTTTTCTCCCATCCCCCTAAGTTGGAGATAATAATTTCCAATAAAGGAAATGGTGGTAGAAAAAATTTTCTGTCACTGTTGTTATGAAGCATATGATTATTAACTATGAAAAATCTACCACATTTTTTTCAGAACATTTTCCTTATTTTTAGTTTAGTGTTTGTTATAGTGTTTTATGCCCTTGTCGGGATTCTTACTTATATAGAGAGAATCAATTCATTGATGTTTTTTAAAAAAAAACAAATGCCCCCCAAAAAAATTGAATTAAAAAAAAAAATACCTGTCTTTTTGAAAGCAAACTGACAATTTTTTTGCTCCATATGGATTTGAAACCTAAGCAGTGAGATGCAGTGGTCTTTTCAATACTTTTGATAAAAAGTTAAAAACACTTTTATGTGGGCCAGCTTGTTAAGACAAAATTCCCTTCATTTGTTATGGTTGATGTGTGTTTGGGTCATGATGACCTAGCTAGCTTAAGCTTTATAGCAACACATTTGCTTCTTAGATGGAGTTTGATTTCTGTTTAATCAATATACAATGTAATAATTATGCAGAGTTTTCATAATTTATGAAAAAGAAATTATATCTTGATATTTTGCCTTTTATTTTAGTTCAGAAATGAAGAGGGAACAGATAATCATTGTGATTGTGTGATAAGCAAACCAGGTGAATATGTTATGTTTAGCAGTATAATTAACTCCATCAATTATTTTAAAACTTCTAAATTTATTTAAACTACACTGCTATCCTTCAATAACTATTCAATAAACCTTTCATATATATATTTTAGCTTTCATGTAAAATCTATATAAAGTTAAATGACAAAGTGAAAATACATTTTTTCACATTGTCTAAGTAATCACCCTTTTATACTATACTTAATTGGTAAATAAACATTATAGAATTTTTTTAGATTGAAAAGAAAGATGTCATACAAAATGATGTATGGTATACATGTATATATAAATGTGTACATGAACGTATGGGTGAGGGTAGATGTAATTCTATTTAATGAACAGATAAGTAATTCAGTTACCCGTTCAAAGATCCATAAATAACCTACTTGCTTTTGAAAGAGAATACTTTAATAGTACGCTAATCAAAGGAAGAATGGTTTTTTGAACCGGAACATCGATCAAATCTTTTCCGATTTCGAATTTTTTTTATTACGAAGCGCTTTACTGACTTTGACACAATAATTCCAAGCATGGCATCAAAAAGATATTTGCACTTGCTGAAAAAATCGGGGAATATTTTAGGTGTTTCAGGATGTGTCATAATAGGATATGTGTTGTATGACAAATTCAAAAAAGAAGGAAAGATTTATGCATCGTGGACAACAAATTTTGAACCAAGTGTCAAGTGGGATTCAAACTGGGACAGGTACTTGCCGGTCTTCATTTTCTCGGTCGAGTTGTCAAAAGCTCGCGGCCCTCAACGCGTATGTTCGAATTTCAGCTGGTGTTAAAAGTTTTGACAATTCGTTTGCCGAATGTCGTCGATTTCTCAGGTCACTCCGGTTTCCTTTACCATCCCAGAACTGACCGCCTTGATAAAGGTGAAAGAATCTTGATAAGGTTATTAAAAACGGAGTGGCTATTGTCAAGTACTTGGTAATAGCCATTGCCAAGTACTTGGTAATAGCCAAAACACTATTGCCACATATTACATTTTTGCTATTACAGAAATATATGTTGCTGTTGGCTTTATAATAGTTTTACTTTGCATACTTTATACATCTATGCAGGCCTTAGATAGAATTTTTAATGCCACTCGCCACAGTGCCTAGTTAAAGAAAAAACCACTCGTCACTTGGAAATTTGACTCGGCACAGTCACTACATGAAAACCAAGACTTTCTTGTCTTAACTACCGCCAGAGCTTGCACCAATAAATATGTTTTCTGACTAGCTTCTTAAGCTTTTCACGAACTTCGGATTTTCCACTTAAGTAACTAGTAACTTTCGTTTTAAAGTGGCAGGTTTAGAAATGATTCTACCTGCAACTGGTTTGTCGTCAGAATCAGCGGTAGTCTTATCAGTATCTTTGAAAATTTCTTTATCAGCTGTTTCATCCTTGTTTGTCTTTAGAAAGTCATACAAAACAGTTTGTTTTCTTTTATTTGACATACTTAACAGATCGACAAGTATATAAACACTCGCAACATCAGTTCGATTTTATGGTACACTAAGTAAGTTCCAAATGCGAAACGATAAACGATAGGTTTGCGCCAAGCTCCGAACAGCGGCCAACATTCGTACCTCTTTTATAACCGCGACATACGGAGCTAGGAGGTTGATGCTGTTTCGGAGATTGGGTTTGTGCATGTGATGCAAATGCTTAAATGATTTTGTTGATTGATGCTTTTAACAGAACGGCCGATGTCTAGAAAGGGTCTCATTACGATTGACCTCCTTATACAAGATTTTCCCGACAAACACTATATTATCTGTTGTTTATTAATTGCAACAAGCCCCTTAAAGTATATTTCTGATAAATTTAACTCGGCACCATTTCACTCGTCAGGACGAGTGGACGAGTGAATAATCGAAGCCCTGCTATGTAATTATTTACTGTCCAATTTTGGAAATAATTTGACTATGCAGACAACGATATTTTCCAAAAACGTAAACGTGGCAAAAGCCATTCCGTTATTGCAAAGTAGTTGGCAATAGCTTCGGCCTATTTTAAAAAGAAGAAATAGGAAAAGGGAAAAAACTAAATCCATGTAAGCTAGCTGTTAAATGCTTGTGCATTTTTACAGAAATCATCACTAAGTAAATTCAATGAAACAAGATCTTTTAGAAGCAGAGCCTTGAAAGTTGATGGCCAAGTGTGCTAATGGGTTGGACAGATTCTAGCCTTAGCTTGCCAAATTGGCCGTTTTTTCTTGGTACTCTGGTTTTCTCCACCATCCCAGAACTGAAAGCTTGATACAAGCAAAAGAATCTTGATAGAGAAAAAAAATTAAAAAATTAATCATTTCAACTCTGTTGCACATAGAGTACCTGTTGTGCATTTCTTGTTTCGATGATTTAGTGAAGAAATGTCATAATTACTGTGTAACAGAAGGGAGGAAAAACCAGACAAAAACATTTTCACTGAGTGCCCTGGTTGAGTATCAAACCTGATTCTTACAGGTGATATGCAACTGCTTTACCAAAAGGCTAAAAGATCTTGATCAGAATGTTTGGCAGTAAAATTGAGTAAATCACTCTAACATATCTACTACATATACAGGACAACACTATGCATGACTAGCTCAGTCCCGATACAACTAACTAGCTTCATCTTCCATGTTTGCATTCAAAATTGAGAATGAAAGGAACATGAAACTATGAGAAATCAAATATATTAAGAATAAGATTGGATACATTGACATAATACTTCAGTCATAAATTTTTTTTAGAGCCTTGATATGCCAAGACTTGCATATCCCTGTGACAAAAAAAAAAATATAAGCAGTTTGCTTCATTGTATAACATTTCTAAATTTTCTGTAGAGGAAATAAAGACTACCATACTATATAAACTGTGAAACCAATGGTAGAATTTTAGCTCACCTGAGTTGAAAACTCAGATAGGTCATAGGTTCAAAGGTCAAGCTCATAGCTGCAACTGAAATTGTTAAGGTCAAGCTCATAGCTGCAACTGAAATTGTTAATGATCTTGAAAGCTTATTTTTTGTATAGGCAAGTATATTAGAATATTGTAGGTATTGATATGACAATTATTTTGGTATATGGTTCAAGGTTATAGTTCAAAGGCCAAGAACATAGCTGCATAAATATACTGAAATGGTTAATGATTTGGAAATTATACATTTTTGCATCTCCAGTCAAGCATTGTGTGTAAACTTTAACATTTTAATCTTCTCTTTCAAAACCAATTAGCCAAATTTAATGACACATTGGTACTATTATGTCTGGGTGAAGGTCTTTAAGATTTGCACAAATGAAAAGATTATGTTCCCTTGAGGCCCCATAATGGGGAAATAGTGAAAATCTTTAAAAATATCTTCTCCTCTGAATGTACAATGTAAACTGAGCCAAATTTAATGAAACTTGGTTACCATACACCTAGGCAACATTAAGATACACATAGATACTAGTATACCTTCTTGGATGAACAAAAATGAACAAATTGCAAAAAAATTACATAAATTGCAACACCCCCCCCCCCCCCCCAAAAAAAAAAAAAAAAAAAAAAAAAGCACACACTAAACAAAAACATTACTGGTTATAAAGGCTTAATATTGGTGATCTCAGACAAGTTGATTTTTCTGTAAGTCCTGTAAAAATAGTTTTAGTCTATATGAAATTTGAATTTTTTTCTAACTTTACTTTTGACAGACGAGAACCTACCAGTTTGCTGAATCCAAAAAAAGTATCCAAAGATGACAAAGATTATGAATCAAAAGTAGAAGAAAAGACACCAACAGCAACCAGACATTTAATTCTTATCCGTCATGGACAGTATAATACTGATGGTGAAAGGGATAAAGACCGAATCCTCACTGAACTAGGTATAATATCTATAATGTACACAGTTAAAATTCTGATATATAGTGTTCAATCCAGTAATATGGTGGATAGGATCATCCTGATCCAGACCTTGTATAAAATATAGCAGCCATTTTTAGCTCACATGGCCTATATGGCATGGTGCAGTGTGTGTCCATATGTACGTGTGTGCGTTTTCGACATCTCAGAAACTACTAGGCCAATATTGATCAAACTTCACATGAAGGGTTATTGGAAGAGCGCTTTTCAAATTTGTACTTTTTGTTGCCAAAAATAGGTCACTGTGACCTACAACTGAAAAAAAACTTTAAAAAATCTTCCTCTCTGAAACCAAAAGTGCTAGAAAAAAAACTGATTTGATTTTCAGCTTCTCTAGAGACCTAAGTACATGTTTATAGTTTATACAAATCGTGAAATTCAGCTGAAAAAATAGGTTATGTGTTTTTGCATTTAACTTTGACAATATTGTAAATAGTTTCAAATGGTTATAAACTGACTATTTCAACAGATATTAGCATGGGGTTTAAAGTTTGAAATTGGGTCAAGGTCAAAGATCAAGTTCATGACTTGGTTTGTGATTTTTGCAGTTTTAAGTTAATTTTTTGCAAACTAATCAAATAGATTAAAGTAATACATTGCAGAAATAGTCAAAATGATGAAATCTAACAAGTTACCAAGTTTCGTAACAATATGTTAATTCATTCAGGAGTTGTTGCCCCTGAAATAATATTTTTTGCTTGCAAATACTAAAATTTTAAATTAGCTTGAAAACTATTAACTCTTGTATATGCATGTATATTAGAACATTGTAGATACTGAAATGAAATGATTTTGATATATGGTTCAAGGTCATTAATTTCAAAGTTCAAAGTCATAGCTGCACAAGAAGACTGAAATTGGTAATATTCTTAAAAATGTTAACAATATGTTGAGGCATGTATATAAGAATATTGTAGGTATTGACATGGTGATCAATTTGATATATGATTCAAGGTCATATGTTCAAAGTTCAAGGTCATAGCTGCATAAGAAATTTTGAATCGTTAATTATCTTGAAATTTACTAACTTTTTGTATAGACATGTAAATAAGAATATTGTAGGCATTGATATGATGATCATATGTTTCAAGCTCATAGGTTCAAAGGTCAAGGACATAGCTGCATATGTATAGTGAAATGGTTAATGATTTGGAAATTATTTATTGTTCTATAGTTACAATATGCAGATTAGATACTTATGAATGAAATGGGACTAGATATTTTTGATTGTGGCAGTTCTAAACTTAAGAAAACTTTAAAAGTTTTTGTTATTAATATATTGTCTATTGCACTTTGCAAACAATTATCACCAGGTGAGTGTTAAGGCCCATGGGCCTCTTGGATCAAATTTTTTGGATTAACAGTTCAGTAATTTAGTCCACAGGACACCTGCATACCCCTTCCCAACTCCAATTGCAAATACCCCCTCCCACTCTATCTGCAACAGCAGTAAACAGATTCCTAGCTCTGTAGGGGTCCAATGGACAAAGCCCCCAGCAAAAAATTAATTTGTATTTATGTTGGAACTTTTGGGTCTCTCTCTCTCTCTCTCTCTCTCTCTCTCTCTCTCTCTCTCTCTCTTTCTCTCTCGAATTTTTCAAAGGTGGGTAATTAATTTTTTATTCATGCTGGAACTTTTGGGTCTCTCTCTCTCTCTCTCTCTCTCTCTCTCTCTCTCTCTCTCTCTCTCTCTCTCTCTCTTGAATTTTTCAAAGGTGGGTTTGCAATCTTCACATCACTACCACCCTTTAAATCTGCCAATGAAATTTTGTATCAAATCATAAATTGTGCTAAATTTTACAACTGAAAGAGTGTTTGGATCAATGACGTACTTACTTCAGATTTCAAGAAGGGGGGATTTTAGCTTTAGATTGACAGCCACATGTATATTCTATGATCTTAATTCATGATTTAAAAAAAAAGTTTCATATTTGTATTTCATAGGTAGAAAACAAGCAGAATATGTAGGACAAAGATTAAAAGATTTGAATTTTCCATACACTGATTTCATTAGTTCTACAATGTCTAGGGCAGTAGAAACAGCAGGTATTATACACAAATTTGTGCCAAATTTAGAATGGAAACAATGTGAGATGTTATGTGAAGGTGCTCCAATTCCTCCAGAACCTCCACATGGAACTTGGAGGCCAGAAAAACAGGTTTGTATAAATTTTTAATTCATTACTTGTCCAAAAATCAGTATGTTTTAAGTTTTGTGATTCATCAGTTTTACCCCAATTTGACGAACAAACAGATATTAATCAGTCATAAAGTGTCAAATGTTTTGTGAGAAATTAAGTTAAAGCTGCAATAAGTTTTCCAAGAGAAAAAAATAAATCGGTGCTGATCTATTTAATGATGTTCCTAATGAACAATGTTACATTTGGTTCAACGATAAAAGCTTAAATAAATACAGAAATAACAGTAATTACCAGTGAAATGTAGCATGTGGGGTCTTATATTAGAACATGGTTAAGTAATAAAAAAACAGGTCAATTTAATACAACTTACAAAACAGTGAAATAGGATAAATTAAACCGAGAATTTCAGACTGTCATTTGTGACCTAGTAAAGGATACATAACACCATTGCAAATACATTTGGATATTAATGATGGACAATCAATACAATTTGTCAGGTTACACCTTTGATTCATTGGAGTTCCCGTACATCCATGTGCATGCTCCAAGCACATAATAATCATTGTTTAACAATGAGCAACCCATTAAAGGATTCAGTTTATTTGCAGCTAAAAGGGATGAAATTTAAGAAAATGAATCTCACAGATCATGATTAGAATTTATCTATTTTTTTAAAAAAATATATTTTTAGAAAATCAAAAAAAATTCAGAAAATTGAAAAACATAATGCAATTCTAAGATAAAGTGGGGCCCAACCACAAAAGAGAACCAATCAGAAAACAGAATTCTTTTGGCCACTTTTTAAGTATGGACGATTTTTTTTTAGAATAGCTGATGGCAGAATAGCTCATTTTACCTGAGGATTCTCACCTACATGTGTAAGTTGAGTAAAGAATGATTTCATAGGCTTCATGGGGCAGACTTAAAGTAAAACAAAAAGTTTGATGAGTAGTTTGATAAAATAAACATGAAGTTTGATAAAATAAACATGAAGTTTGATAAAATAAATGTGCAGATTGGTGTAGTTGATATTTGATACAGTTAATGTTTAATCATCATATCAAACATATTGTTTACAAAAATAAAAGGAAGTGATATCTCTTGCTGTCAGTACCATATTTCCAAATGAATTCATTCACATTCCTAATCCAACATATCACCTTATGTAAACACAGTCTTGTCTGGCAAGCTTAAGTTTTTGGGAATATTTGGAATACTTTTTGCCATGAAGACATTTTGGTTAATGTTTTGATTTCTAAAAAATGTATCCTAATAATAGTATTAATAGATAAAAAATCCTAATAATAGTATTAATAGATAAAAATTCTTATCAAATTTAGAAAGTCATTTCCTTTTCGTTACCTCCTAATATTTGAATTTCAATCCTATACTGACAATGCTTCGTCTGAGCAATCGTTAAATTTCTCATGAGCAGTTGACCAAAAACATATATTTTTTCTTGTCACCTTTGTGCAGCCATACTAAATTTTCAAATTAAGAACACAAAAAATTTTGCATAAGCCACATAATAACTTTCACATGAGCATGCAATAACATTCACATGAGCACACAATAACATACTTTTGTGTGAGTAATGAGCATGCAGTAACTTTCGCATGAGCAGGTGACATAAAACATATAGTTTTCTTGTCACCATTGTGCTGCCATACTAAATGTCCAAATTGAACGAAAAATTGGTAAGTTTAATGGATGGACCTTAAAGTCTTTTAATGAAGAATTTTGATATAGTGAAACAATAAAATTATTGATGGTACATCTGCAAACTAGCTATGACAAATTTTGTTACAGTGATATTTTGTTATTTGTTATATATTTAGCAGTTCTTTCAAGATGGTGCAAGAATTGAGGCAGCATTTAAAAAATATTTTCATCGAGCAGATCCAAAACAAAAGACCGATAGTTATGAAATTTTTGTGTGTCATGCTAATGTAATAAGATATTTTGTATGTAGGTAAGTCAACAGTATTCACTTTTATCTTATTTTTACACAAGTACAGTAATACCTGTCTACAAAAGCCTCTTGAAGGGTCAATATTCTTTGGGACTTTTTTTCTACACTGCATTAATATTGTGGCAGCTGTCATGAAAATTAGGCCAAAAAATCTAAGGTTGATACTAGTATTTTGTAATTGTTCAGTCGTAAATAGTTTAAAGCTTATTTGATCTTGATTATATGAGCTCTTGACATATTTTAGTGTGTGTATGTGCACCTCAATAACACCTGTTTTCAACTTCTTCTGAAATCCTAGAAGATTTCGACAAAGCTTTGACATCAGTGCAATGCACAAGCAAAATTTCTGTACTTTTACCTATAGCTGACAACGTCTCGTTATAAGTGAAATATTCTTGACTGGCACGTTAAACACTATTACTGTACTCAAACTCTCAATTCCAAATCATAAAAAGAATCAAAGAACATCTTAATACAGTGGAGATTTGTTGCTAAAGGCCACATACTTGCCAAATAGCCAACACAACCAAGAATATGACACAATTAGTTTCAATACAAGTCTGAACAGAACCCTGCTGTATAATGCCATCAGGGCAATGCATATGAACAATTTCTGCACTTCATCTTTTACTCCACTCAATTTTTTTCTTAATTTTCAGGGCTTTACAGTTTCCGCCAGAAGCTTGGTTACGTATTAGTCTAAATCATTGTAGTCTGACTTGGATAACTATAAGACCTAATGGTAGAGTTAGTCTCAGGATGTTAGGAGATTCAGGCTTCATGCCAGTGGACAGATTATCATTGCTATAAATTAATTTATGCATAATTATTTACTGTGTATCTAAGAACTTGATTGAAATCAAAAACAAATTCGTTTATTTGTTAGACTAGTGTATCAATATATGATTGAATATAAGCACTTAAATCGCACAATTTTCTCATCTGGTCTTATCCTAGTCTAAAACAGATAATGAAATTATTTAATGTTAGAATGAATTATTGTACAGGAATATTTAGTCTGCAAACCCAAAGGAACATTTCAAATATGGATGTCAACCATCAACAGAAATGTCTTCTAGACCAGTACTATAGTGTCCATGTTACTTCCATATTGGCAGCAAAACTGATACTATACTATAGTGCTCAAGTGATTTTATTATTTAGTGGCTCAACTATATAAATTTATATTGCATTTGTGACTTATACATTGGCAGCAAAACCAATACTAAGTGCCTGTTTGACCCAAACTGATTCTTTTTATATTATTTATGATTTCTTTTAATCCAGAGATTGTATATCAAGCTAATCTCCATCTGTTGTGTGGTTTGTTTCATGCTACATCATTTTATTGTAAACACATTTGGGACCACAGGTTTGTCGGCTTTGACAAATCTGTATCAAATTTGACCAGAATGGTCACCATGACAAACATAAATTAAAAAATGACTTTGTCATTTTGTTACAGAATTATATTATTTTTTTAATTTTTATGGATAGTAAGTCATTTAATTGTACATTTACTATGTTTTGGAGAGTGACGGGTGATCTTGATGGCCAAATATCTTTAGTGCCAGGTTATAAATCACAGTTCCTGTCATTACTGAGGTTACAGATCGGGTTCTGACCATTCCTTGCGTGAGAAAGTTGTCAATTCACTTGCCGAAAAGCACTGTTACTATTCTGCATTGATGGTAAACATTAAGCACATATATATATATATATATATATATATATATATATATATATATATATATAAGAACTCTTGCATTGTTAGGAAACTTGACGAAAAATAAAACACAATTGACCTTAAGAAAGTAAACTTTCTTACACTAGTATCTGCATCAGCGAGACATTGACACTGTGATTCCTACTGGCATTTTAGACCACTCAGCAACCCCTAATGCCTTTATAGTTTTGACATTTGATATTAAAATTTTATATAAAGCTGCATTGATATTTAAGCACAATGTATTTCAATTTATGTGTGTTGCAGAAATATATAAAAAGTTTGGTAGCATGTCTACATTTGCATAATCTAGGTGTGTGTGTGTGTTATTTATAGAAGAAATGCTGAGCTGCATGTAAAAAAATTCACAGGTAATAGTTGAATGACATTTGTTTCTGTAAATTTCTGAAACAAAAATACAAAACTGTTATTGCATAATGAAAATTATTTCTTGTGATTTACCTTAGCTTGATTTTGTCACACGAGTTATTACATATCATTGATTAGAGGAAGTTTTTGCTAGCCTTGAAATTTTGATTAACTCCAGATTATATATATATATATATATATATATATTTATATATATATATATATAAGACGTTACTTAAAAAAGTTTTATCGACAATATCTAATTTAATTGGTCAAAGTTATATATATATATATATATATATATATATATATATATATATATATATATATATATATATATATATATATATATATATTAATACCTTTGACCAGTTAAATTGAAAATTGTCTATAAAACTTTTTAAGTAATGTCTTCATGTTATTTGTAGGTGAACATTATACATGTATATCAACTAATAGAAATGACTAATAACGAACATGTATAAACAAAATGGTGTAAATGATTAGTCATTTGAGTATAATTTTCTTCAAGAATATAAGAAAATAATGACTCGAAAGATAAACATAAAAATATTTGCAATGATTACGATTTCTTGTTTGCTTTATGACTGCATATTTGTAAAGTTAATTTACAGTTCCAGGACCATATGTTTTATTCTTTATTCCTGATTCGATTTTGCAATCACGTTTCATCACAAACAGTTTTTCGTGAACAAAAGTGCATAAGGGCAAATTGCTATTATATGGAACGATTCCTTTTACCCATTTGTAAATGTGACTTAGCCTGTATCAAATATGATGATTGTTGCTATGATGCTTTAATAGCAGACACATTGACATCAACAGGTAGATTGCACTACCAAATTGAGTATATGACTTGCGAAAACGGTATAGTTTCGAAGAAATATTATGGAATTCTGATGGTATCAAAATGTCCAATTTCATACACCATTACTGACATTTCATAGAGATGTGAAATGGAAGAAAACAAACATCCCGTATCAGCAGACGATGGCTTTCTACAAAAACGTAAACTGCGCACTGTGTCATAACGTTAGTAAGGTAACACCATGGGTATTTGAATTTGTTTACAGTGGTGATTGTTCAGTTTTCAAAAAGAAATCATTAAACACAACAATACTTCAAATGTTCGAACTTATTTTAACTTTACCAAGAGGAATGGCAAAGATGGTTCCTTGTGTTCAAAATATCAAAGCACTGTAATAATTGGTGACAAGATACAAGATCGTTATTGTTACACGATCTGCTGCTTTTATGATAGACCTTCATCTAGCTCAGTTGTATAACAAGTCAATGTGATATAGGTTCCTTTTACAAAATAATTTTTAAGTAAGAGTAATTGGACCTGTTATTAAAATTGTTTTCCTTATTCTTAGCTTCTTTAAAACATTAAAAAATATATATATTTTTAAATGAGATAAGCAAAAAATTGTATATTGTAGCCTTTTACAGTAGAAAATGATATGTCATATTTTATTACTTCAAATTCCTCCATTTTATAAAAATCTTATTGCTCTTTTTTTTTTCTCTTTAATTTCAAGTTTCTTTAATTGTCTTAAAAATTGGAGATTTCTGTGCTATATTTATTAAAATCTTTTTCACCTTTTTAATATAATATTTACGCTTTGATATTTGGTATATAATTCAACATTATTGAACTTTAATAAGTGGCAAAACCTTAAATAACATCCAAGGCAGTACATTTTGATTGAACAAGAATTTTGTCGTCAATCACTTAATGAACACGGTAAGTTCTCGACAACATTTAAATAACCATAAATATACATTTTTAAATATTTAACGGTATACAATAACAGGTCTTAAAAGGTTCTCACTACAACGGAATTGTTTGTTATAGAGATTTTAAAATTATTTCTTAAAGACACATTCACTGTTTTTAGCTTGTGATCCTTGTGATCAATTTTAATAGTGGTCAAGCAATGATTTTTGTCATCATTTACAATCGTTGAAATAAATTTCGCACATTATGAAATTCCAATAGCAGTTTATTGTATAAAAGGAACATCAACTTTAAAACTCAACAGAATTCTATACAATGACTAAACTTTTTTTTCGAAGTAAAAGTTCAAATGAGTTTCTTTTCTTTTTCTGAAGCATCTTATTCATCTCATAAATTTCAAATTTACCTTTAACGGAAATTAAGACACAAACACCAATTTTTGATTTTTCTTTGGAGCACAAATGTTTATCACAAATGAAGTAAAAAATAAATGTAAAGTAGGTACATCTTCAATGGATAATAACCTTTATATGTTACCTATAATAAGTTTCCATTAGTTTTTTTTTCAAATTTTAAACCAAATTAGTTTTCATTTTAGCGAAAAGATAAAAACCTGTCGAATGCTTCTGAGACTTGCCTTCAATGTCGTTGCATTGAGAACCATTTTAGAACTGACATTGCATACCGTTAATTGTTTTAAGAATGTACATATTATGGTTATTGAAATGATGTCGCGAATGACTCACTGCATTGGTTAAGAGTTTGCAAATAAAAGTATAATTTGATCGGCAAATTAGAATAAAAAGCCTATTCATATCATGGGAAAACTTATTTAAAGCTGCATTAAGTTTTCCAAAGAAAAAATTAAAACGGTGCTAATCTAATTAATGATGTTCTTAATGAACAATGTTACATTTGGTTCAACGATAAAAGCTCGAATAAATACAGAAATTACAGTAATAACCCAGCGAGATGCAACATTTCGGATCTAGAACATGGTTACATCATCAAAACCCGGGTCATTTAAACACAACTTTCAAAACGGTGAAATACGATAAATTAAACACAGAACCTTGTTGAATTTGTCATTTGCGACTTAGTAAGGGATACATAACACCATTTCAAATACATCTGAATTTTAATGAAGGACAATTAATGCAATGTCATGTTTCACCTTCGATTCTAGGGTTTTCCGTACATCCGTGCGCATGCTCCAAACTCAATAATTACCATCGTAAAACACTGACCAACCGGTCAGAGGATTCCGTTAATTTACAGCTAAAAGAAATGAAATTTTAGAAAATGAATGTCACGGATCGTGGTTAGAAGATATCTATTTATATAATAATATATTATTAGAAAATCAAAAAAATTCAGAAAATTGAAAAACTTAATGCAGCTTTAAAGTGATGAATATGACACGATCTTCTTCGTAAATGACAACCATTAAAATTTCAAAAGTGTAAATATGTAAATAGCGTGCACAGTTCATAAAAACTATAATTTGAAGAATTTATTTTCATCCGGAAACTGTACCTCGTGTGCTTTACTAATACGGGCAGCTATTGCAAGTATCTTTTGTCGTTTCTTTAATCTGTCAGCTTGTAAGCTTTTGATTATGTTAAATTCAAGAATTAAATTACGATCATTGCCTATGAGCAAGTAATGACATTTACGTCTTTTGTCAATATACTGTTTGTTTGTAAAAATTCTGAAATAGATGAGATTCGGACCGGATCGGACTATCGGATTTATAAGGCCCTCTAAATACCAGCCCCCTCTGAAACTCTGAAATCGAGTAAATTTATCGGTCCCACACGAAGGCGGTTTTCGGAAGTTGCACTGTATATATATATATATATATATATATATATATATATATATATATATATATATATATATATATATATATATATATATCCACTGTTCCTGTTAAAACTAACTGTTTTAATTCTGACAAGACTGATCATAAAAAAATGTAAAACTTATATGGATGGGTCCCTCATCTTATAAATTAGTTTGCTTTTAAATATTATTTTCATGTGCATGATCATCATTTTTTTGATCACGAAATATTTCAAATAGACAAACAGTTCTTGAAGATTGATTGATTTAATGGGGTTTTTACGCCATAGTCAAGATAATTTCACTTATAATTATATCAAGACGTCATTGGCTATTAGTGAATGGCGTAACTGCCTATAGGCCAGGCACGTTCCTACAAAAATATTGATGTATAATGTTTTTTTTTTCTTCAATTAATACAAGTTTCTTTTCCAATGTTTCTACTGCATGGGTTTTCTTTTTCCTCAAATCAAGGATCCAAGCCCTAATACCGTCATCTGTATATGTTCATTACCATGCACATAGTTTTGGTGCACGCTTCGAAAGAGGTTTTAGTCCTTAACATGATTACAACTGTCGACTTTCCTTTTTCATATTCAGCCAAGAGAATTGGTAAATAGAAGGAAATTCTAGGAATTAACCAGCATGAAATTGAAAAAAGGACCAAGCTTAGAACATTGTGTGAAACGAGATGGTCTGAAAGAGCAGATGCTTTATACACTTTTCTAAGTTTTGACATAGCCATTGATACTTTGTATTCTTTAACTGAAAACGGAGATTATAAAGCTTATGGACACATTCGCAGTATTATGACTTTTCCTTTATTATGAGCTGAATTGTGGCAGAACATGCTCTGCAGCCCACTCTCCAGTTGTCCAACATGCTTCGGCTCAAAACAATGGATCTTGTAGAGGTAGTCGGAGAAGTGCAAATAGTGATACACATTTTGATTGACAAGCGCAATAATGACAGTGATGGGATGAGCTGTTTGACAAAGCAGTTGCACTTAGTAACATGACGTTGCCATGCCTAAACCGAGACTTGACGGTCGACAGATTTATAGTGTTAATGTTTCGGGTGATTCAGTGTCATCATACTATAAAAGAGCGCTCTATTATCCCTTTTCAGACTATTTAGTATCTGAAACGTCCGAATGGTTTATTGTTCCAGATGATCGTTTCAAAGCAGATAGATAGTCTTATTCCACCTAGACTGACTCGGCACACACTAGCGCACCAGAACGGGAAGTGTTTCGACATTATAAATTCGGTGAAAATGGCCCTGATGAATTTCGAAGATTTGTGTAGAAGTGGCAGAATCAAGAAGAAAAGTCGTCAACATTAATCGACATTTTATAACAAACACAACCAGGCTTATTTCGAAAAAACATTCACAGGATTATCACCATCTTGCTCACAATATCCGTCACAACAGCATCAGCAGAAAGGTCCTTCTCAGCAAAGAAGAGGATAAAAACTATCTCTGGACTACAATGACAAGATAGATTTAGCCACCAAACTCTGTTGCATATCCACGTGGCGTTCACCATAGATTATGAACAGGCACTAAGAGTTTTCAAACACAATTCAGAGAAACATACCGCTGTAAAAATCTCATTTAAAGCTGCAATTAGTTTTTTAATTTTCTGAATTTTTTTTTATTTTCTTAAAATATATTTTTTGAAAAAAAGATATCCTCTAAACACGATCCGTGAGATTCATTTTCTAAAATTTCATTTCTTTAAGCTGTAAATAAACGGAATCCTCTGACCGGTTGGTCAATGTTTAACAGTTGTAATTATGAGCATGGAGCATGTGCACGGATGTACGGAAAAACCTAATGAATCGAAGGTGAAACCGGAAAAATTGCATTAATTATCCGTCATTAATATCCAGATGTATTTGAAATGGTGTTATATATCCCTTACTAAGTCACAAATGACAAATTTAAGGAAGTTCTGTGTTTAATTTATCGCATTTCACCGTTTTGAAAGTTGTGTTTAAATGACCCGGTTTTTTTAATGACGTAACCATATTAGATCCCACATGCTACATCTCGCGTTGTTTCTGTTTTCATTCGAGCTTTTATCGTTGAAGTAAATGTAACATTGTTCATTAGGAACATCATTATTAGATTAGCGCCGTTTAATTTTTTTTCTCTGGAAAACTTAATGCTTTAACTTTGGCAGCAATCTACTGAAATAAAGTCTACACATGTATTTCTTTTTGAATTAACGATTTTCGTCTTCTTGTTTTACAGCATACGATGTGTAAAAAAATATAAAACATTGAAACACTCCGAATTGCGTGTTTTCTATTTAAGTCAGGAGGGGGATATCCCCTCATGCACCCTCCCCAATTGGCGCTTTGTGACTCATGCACATGTACTGACTTTATCTGCGCCTACATGATATCTGGGATCCAGCTACACCCCTGCGAGGAAAGGCAGAAATTATTACCTTTTCATTGTGCTTAAATCAATGAAATTGAAACACTTCGAACTGCGTATTTTTCTATGAAAAGTCAGGAGGGGGATATCCCCTCATGCACCCTCCCCAATTGGCGCTTTGCGGCTCATGCACAGACTTTATCTGTGCATACATATCACAGACCCAGCTACACACCTGGTTGAAATGGCAGACATTTGTATTTACAGTGTGCTTATTAAATCAATGTGCAGTGATGGTTCTTTAGCATGCCACACCTGGGGCATGGGTGGTTAAAAAGTCCATATTTTTTCAGAGTCCGGTGAGGTCTTTGTATGTAGGTTTAACTCTTCTTATAACAAAACAAAAAAGGCGTAAGAACAAAAACAACTTTAATGAATTTTGAAATAATTTAAATATCCATCACAATTGGTCTAAATAACTATTACGTTTTCATGGAGATGAAATACCGTTGGTAGCGGCGTTTGTGGCAGCTGCAGTTGGTGCACCTGGGCAGTTTGACAAGTCTTGTGTGGTAAGGTAATTATCATCACATTTGGCCTTGGAGAATTCACAGCTGTAAATGAAACCATTGTTTAAAATTAATTCTATGTCTATATATTGTATTACGTTTCATTTCCTAAAATGGTTCTCTTACCAAAGATATTGGAGAAAATTAGGTTACATGTAAGTTACATTTATATATATAAAAAATCGCTAAACGGTCTTTGTTGTGTGTTCAAGTGGATAGTAAAGCACTTATTTGTACATTCATAAGCAGTGAACGATTATGAAGTAAAATTAACTTGATGCTAGTTATAAAAAAATTACCATGCCTATTTATATATTTGGGTCAAAATAATATTAATTATAAACAAAACTTGATGCATTTTATTTGAAAAAGATTTGTATTAGGTTAAAGATGAAAATAAATTGCAAAAGAAACAGAAATGGATTTACCAAGAGTAAAATATGAAAGTGTTGGCCCAAGGACAATATGTCTATCAGAATTATTATTTTGTAGCCAATGTTGCAAAAACTTTTTCTAGACTGAACACTGCAATGGTTAAGAAAATTGATAATGATCGTTAGTATTAATCAGTAGATATGTAACAGTATGTTAGCACTGATTGTCTTTTTAACTAGATAAATCTAAGGTCTTATACTGATTTCAGAATGTCGGAGGGCAGTCGGGCGAGGTCGAAGTGGTTCCAAGATGATAACTTTAACAATAATTAGGACATTTTTCAAATAACTTCACATATGGATATATAATGACAATATCTTGCTTGGGATTGCTTTTGGGGTCATCGCATCAAAGGTCAAGGTCACTGAGACACATTGGCTGAAAAATCCTGGAGATTCTTGGAGGTTGTGAATAACTTGTTAACTTCAGCGTTTTTGCTGCTATGTAAAACACATTTAAAGATACGTTGGCTAATACATTCTGAATTTGGCTAATACAATAAGGTTTTCATTATTGTCTTGGCATTAAAATTATTCACTGTTTCATTGAATGCCGTAAAAAAATTTAGGTACTCCTAGATCATAAGATTATGGGACGGGTTACCTTAGCCTTTTTCTTAAGGATATCCCTTTTCTGAAGTAAGAAAACCCCAAACTTGCCTATTAGGATAAAGTGTGCCGTCAGATCCGCACATAAATTCTATTTTGCCAAGGCATGAAATTCCGTCTTTGTTGGTGCAGAAAACGTTCTTTATGAGTAGGAAAGCTGGATCAATGGTTGGTTTGACAGTTGTTGTTGTCTGTGTTGTAGATTGCATCATAGTAGTAGAAACGCCAGGGGCAGGTGTACCTTGGGCGGCTGTTGAACCGGCTTGGGCAGCTGTAGAAGCAGCCGGGGCAGCGGTGGAACCAGCAGGAGCAGCAGTTGAACCAGCTTGAGCAGCAGTTGAACCAGCTGGGGCGCCAGTGTTAACAACTGGAGCAGCAGTTGTTGCCGTTTGTCCGCATGATCCATGGTTGGTTATCGTCAGATGTTCGAACTTGCAAGCAGCGTGTACAAAGGAACAGCTGAATATATTATAACAAACTTGTGATAAATTCGAAACAGGATATTTAAATTGTAAAATAAAGGATGTTGTTCAAAAACATGTATGAAAATCCCAAGATATCATTTTTGTCAAGGACGTGGTAGTCTAGAGGGAGGTTAGGCGTTGTCCATCAAACCCCAAGGCGGGGGTCTCAGCGTTGTAGGTTTGACTTTGATCGCCCGCAAGTGAGTAAAGGTGTTTTCTTGTTGAAGCGTTTACTGGTAAGCTCAGAACCAGTTAAATAGACTGAGTTTTCTGCGATCTTTATACGCGACATGATCACATCAGTGTTAACTATCAGTCTGAAGGTCACCATAAGAGCGTCATATATTCAAACTCAAGCACCTTATGAATTTTAGATTTTTATTATTGTCCCGAATAGTCGACCACAAAAATCAAATTGGGGCCGTTTATAAAATCCTATTATAGGCCGCCTAAACGCCTTAACGTGCAAATCACTCAGTCACCGAGACTTCCGTTTTCCTAAGAGACTTGTTCCTGTGGTTTTGTTTTTTGGAGAATAATTCCTGAGCGAGCAAAAGGTGCTAAACTCTACAAAACGTTTATGAACAATACAGGTTGCTAACGACAAAACTGTACCAAAAGTATTCGTGTATGCATCCTGTTAATACCGAACAATTTATTACGTGATGTAGGTTAATAAAGTACTTTAGTTCATAAAATGATGGAATTTTATTAAGGTCAATGTCATATACATGTATATTAATTTTTCTTACTGATTTTTGTATTCGAGTCCATCACTTCCACAGATAACTTCGTCGCCACTTATTGGGTGTTTACTGCAATCAACAAGCAATAAGTCTAGACACAAATGTTGTCCAAAATGGGTATGAAGTGTATGCAGCTGACCATCGACGTTTTCAGGGGACGCTGTTACGTAATTATGACCACCATGGTGACCATGGTTGGCTCCATATACTGAAAAAATTGTTTTTGAATTGTTAGCAATAAGGAATAGGTATATATCTATGAACTGTGCTACATTTGAAATTTTATGAAAACTGAATAGAGTATTGGCGTTTTAGGCCCCAGTCAAAATTCTTTTACTTGTATCATGGCAAGCCTGTCAGTTGTAAGATGGTGGAGGAAACCGAAGAACACCTACGGCCTCCGCAATCAAATTGACAAACTTTCTCGCTTTAGGATTTGAGCATAAGTGAGATTCAACCGTAGGCGGCGTGGGACTGTAATCCGTAAGCGTTCGCTTATGACCACTCGGCCACCAAAGCTCCTTTATGTAGAAATGAAATTTTAAAAAAAGCAATTATGTTATTTTATAAGATTTTAAACACCGGGTACATTGATAAACATATGTATCAAATTGCATCTCTGCATACCACGTTGTCTAACTTTTTTTTTGTTAATAGTACTTACGGACTTTTTTTAATATTGATATGTTTTGATTGTTTTGTTTTCAAAACCACTGCAATGATGATTTATAAACTAATTAAAATAATATAAGTATTCCATAAATGTAACTAAACATCTTTGAACGGTCTTGTTTATTTAGTGTTTGTCAAAAGCGGATTAAAGTAATGATGTTTTACGCCCGTCAATTTTTTTTTACTTAAATTGAGGTCAGTTCTTAGATGGTGGAGAAAACCGGAGTACTCCCTAAAAACTGGCATTAATTTCCGCAAGAGAGCTGACATTGTTCAATTGGATTTGTCTCAATTTGGATTCAAACCTGGGTGATGTGACCCGCTAGTCGTCTCATTAGACCACACAGTCGCTGAGACGTATTCTTTAAAAGCGGTACTAGTATTGTTTCTTCGTACACTTGTGGAAAAAAAAACTTTATCAATTTTTATTAATTAAGGAATAACTTGTGTTTTTAACAAGTTTATTGAGTCATAACATGAAAAACGGTGTGCACACTTCAAAATGCACAAGTTATTCCTTATAATTTAATTTTAAATACTTAAACTGAAACATAAAACAAAGTTTTGTTTTATTTTTCTTGATTTTTTTATAAATTAAAAAAATTTCCTCCGCGTTGGAACTATCATCAACAAACAATGTCAGACAATGAAATGGAAAGAGTCATTACGTCACGCCATTCACGTTTAGCGTTGCTATGGTTGCGTATTTTATTGGAGTATAACATGAAAAACGAGCACGTGCAATTACATTGTGTTACTATTGCAGTATAATATAACAGAATTTAGAAATTAAATTATGATTTTATATTAAATATACTTATAAGTAAAATCTTGCTTTTAAATGCAAAACCACAAGATTAAAAAACATTGTGCACCAATAATTAAAAAGTTCATGACGTTGTGAACGAATACGGAAGCGTATTAGGGCCACGATAATTTTTTTATTTTACTATGTCCATTTAAATTCTCGATAAATCAACTTAGTATTTCGATAAATCGACTTAGTATCTCGATAAATCGACTTAGTTTCTCAATAAATCGACAAAGTATCTCGATAAATCGACATAGTTTCTCAATAAATCGACATAGTATATCGATAAATCACTTAGTATCTCGATAAATCGACATTTGATCTCGATAAATCGACTTATTTCTCGATAAATCGACTTAGTATTTCGATAAGTCGACTTGCTATCTCAATAAATCGACATAGCATCTCGATAAATCGACATAGTATCTCGATAAATCGACTTAGTTTCTCGATAAGTTGACTTGGTATTTCGATAAGTTGACTTGGTATTTCGATAAATGGACTTACTATCTCGATAAATCGACTTAGTTTCTCGATAAGTTGACTTGGTATCTTGATAAGTTGACTTGGTATTTCGATAAATGGACTTACTATCTCGATAAATCGACTTTAGTGTCGAAAAATCGACTTCCCATTAAGGCTAATGAGACTTCATTCAAAGTGTAATGATGACAAGAAATCTAGTAGTTGAGTATTTTACGTTAGGTTTGTCAAACAGGGAGATATTAGAGTGTCTGGCAGTCATACACGGGCAGGTCATTAGTATAAGGACACTGAAAAGGCTTATGAAAAAACTCGGCTTGTTTTGGAGAAAAAAACACAGTAACTTACTAGATGTTGCTTTATTTATTGTTTCTGAGTGCGCAAAGCCGGGCCAAACCAAGCCATCATGGTCACAGTATTTGTAAATCATGTAGATTGTATCAATATCCCAATGGTGAAGAATCCGGATCAATGAAAAATTAACGGGTTCTCACTTGGTCAAAGATCCGTCTTTAGATTTCAATATTCATTCAGTAATCCAGTAGTTTTTGCTTCATCTTGTCGACATTTATTGCCTGCTAGGCGGAGTAAATACTGGGTAATTTTCCAGCAATTTGAGAAATTTCTATGCAAGAAAATATTGTTTTCATATTTGTAACAAATACGTTAATTCCTTACATTAGAAAGCACGCCTTGACTATTCAAACACTATAAAATGGTCTCCATAGGAAACAAAAGTTAAGTATTCGTTTGAATTCCTGTAATTTGAAGTAACAAAAAGTTAAAGTAATATTGAGAGAAATTTATAAATAACATTCTTGGATGTACATGTCATTATAAAATCAATTAAGAAGTATGATAAGTATTTATTTGTACGGTATACTGAATATGCATGTATTCTTTTTTGTTTTCCTACGCCCGGAGTACATTTGTATACTACTGTCTGTCCGTCTGTCCGTCCGTCCGGGCGTCTGTCCGCGGATAATTTCGTTTCCGCACAATAACACGAGTTGCTATACAGCAAATGAATTCATAGTTGGTATGCAAGTATATAATATTGAAATACAAGTCAAGTTCAAATTGGCAACATTCCACTCATTTCTTGTATAATTATGTCACTTTTAAAGGCATATTTCATCTGGAAATTTGGTTTTCGCGCCATAACTTAGTAACCATTGATCAATTGAAATCACTTTTGGTAAGCAAGTATCTTATATTGAATTACAGGTCAAGTTCGAAAGTGGCCACAATCCAGTACTTTCTTGAAAAGTTATATGACCTTTAAAAGCAAATTTCGTGTACAAATTTGGTTTCCGCACAATAACATTACTAACAATTTGTCAGTTGAATTCATATTTGGCATGCAAGTATATGCATGTCATATCAATCTACTTCTCAGACCACAAACTTATTTATTTCGGATGGTACAGCTCGGTATGTCTTTTCAAAAATCCATGTATATATTTCCACGGTGCAATTTACAACTTTTTCCAACTTACTTCAGTATCCTGGAGAAATCTTTTAACGCGTGAGTAACTGAGTGCAGTGATTCCATCTTTAAGGTGCTAGTACACGGAGATAATAGCCGCAGCCTAACTACTATCCTGCTGGTCCGTTATCTTGACACTAGGTAAGCTAGTCGTTTCACTAACCCATTAATACTGAGTGTAGCTGGGAAGCGGAAACTGCTAATTTTTACGACTTTTGTTTGTTGCGGCCGGGGATCGAACCCGCGACCTCCCGCACATAGAGCGGACACTTTACCAACTAAGCTATCATTGTGGTATGTTATGTTTTGAGAAATATGTATCAGGGAGGTAATCTGATGAATAGATATTCATATATAGTAGTTAAAAATCGCTTAAATCCCATGATTACTTTATTCTAACGTTTTCATCCCTTTAGTGACTTTTAGTGTGTGTGTGTGTGTGTGTGTGTGTGTGTGTGTGTGTGTGTGTGTGTGTGTGTGATAGAATCTTATCGCACCCTTTAAAGAATGCTTTCAATGTTATTAAAATATGAATGTATTTAGAAAATAATTCCCGATAACTACCATTATGACCTACTACCAACAAATTAGACACTTTACCACATGGTCTCGTTTATTCCAGAAAACATTGGATGAAATAAACAGTCATGGAGTAACCACAGGATTCGCTCCTACAGAAACCAGCTTCTGACTTCAGGACGACCCTGAATATTGCATTCTGGTCCTGCTATCAACCGAACTGGATACTATGAAACTCTAGCGACTTATCAAAATCGTATGATAACTTATCGAGATGCTAAGTCGATTTATCGAGATGCTATGTCGATTTATCGAGATACTCAGTCGATTTATCGATATACTATGTCGATTTATTGAGAAACTAAGTCGATTTATCGAGATGCTAAGTCGATTTATCGAGAAATATGTCGATTTATTGAGAAACTAAGTCGATTTATCGAGAAACTAAGTCGATTTATCGAAATACTAAGTCGAATTATCGAGAAACTAAATCGACATATCAAAATTTTAAAAAATTGTCGTGGCCCTAGTACGCTTCCGTAGAACGAAACACTCATGTTTTTAGAAAATATTTGCCGGACATTTGAAATAAAAAGAATTTCAAGAATATTTTTTTTTTTTTTTTTTTTTTTTTTTTTTTTTTTTTTTTTTTTTTACAATTTTATGGACAAACTGTTTGGTTTACACCAAAAGCTATGTGTCTTGTTGTCAGCATTTTCAGTGCTTTTTTCTTGATAATTGTATGTAACAGTATATGGCAACAAACTCATTGACCACACTTCTCGCTTATCTTAGACGTTTAAGTTTATTTTATCTTAATATTCTTCATGGCCTTTCCTTCCAGAATTTATTATGATCGTAAGCAGATGTGTCGTATACCATTCTTGTATTTAATCATAAAATACATTCAAAACTTATATATGACATATAACATTACATCAGATTAAAATCGGATCATGGAATGTACAACGATCTTTGTCAGTAAAATTAAAATCAACTGACTTTAAAAATGTTATAGAAAAACATGATATGATGTTTCTTAGTAAATGTTGGATTTCTGACGTTGACAAATCAAATCTAAAAAGCGATTTTGTGATCCAGTAGTTGTAAAACGTGAAATTTTCAGCAGTGGTGTTGTTTGATATTATAAAAAGTCGTGTTCAAAATTTAAAAGAACTTCGTAACCTTGGACTTTTCCTCGTTAATGCAATTCTATTAAGACAATCTCCAACATAATTTACTTTGTCCATCCGCCACCACGCCTTTCCAATTTCAACAGCTTACAGACTTTAAAAATAATTTTGTCACGGTTTTTTCTTACCTTGTCTGTTTTTTCTCTTTGTATAATAATGATTTGCCGCCAAAAATGTAAATGTATATTATTGTATTGTATATTTGATTTGTATGCAACTAACCTTTACGAGTACAAAATAAGCATTGATGTAAGTTGTCATTTAGTTGCCATTGTCGTGTGCAGAATTTTGAACTTGTATTAAAAAAATACTGAAAGTGACAGAATTTTGATTTAATTTTTTTCATATTTATTTATTTATTTATTTATTTATTTATGGTAAAAATTAAAATTCTACACATGACACTTTTATCAACTTGAAAAACATTTATAATTCCTGTAAAATGAACTAAAAGCTAAATGGGGTGAAATGACCTGGAGAGAGAGAGAGAGAGAGAGAGAGAGAGAGAGAGAGAGAGAGAGAGAGAGAGAGAGAGAGAGAGAGAGAGTTGTATCGCTAAGAAAAGACACAAAAGTACTTTTTTGTTGTATGCGTTTCATGTAGTAACAGTTTATAATGGATGTAGTTTGCCAGAACTTTTTCTGAAGGCGATGAAGAAATATTTACCTGCCCCGAAGCAAAGTCCTACCAGTATGAACAACATCTTTATAATATAGAGCCTATCCTTGTCCTGAACAAGGGGGTTGAAAGTAATGCCTTTATTTAAGAAAGTAAAGACTAGACCGAACAGACAGGTGCTATCTGCACGATTGATAGATAAGGTGGTCACCTAAATATAGCAAAACTCGAAAAATAGGCCAAAGATCCAAAGGATATCAAAATCACATGATACTTTTATTACCTTTTTTATTAACATTGGAGAAAACAAAACAATAATGTATACACTGTGAAAATTTTCAAGTGTACAAAACTTTTTTAAAAAAAAAAAAAAAAAAATTAATGTTTCAACACTAATTGTTTTAACAATGCTTTCATACTCGAGCAATTGAAACTGCGCCATAAATGTGAGCATCCGGTATTAACTCTCTTGTCTTGGCAAAGGCAACGCGCTTTTCATCCATATATCATTTCAAAGTCTAAAATCAATACCAAATCTTCGAACAATTTGAAACTTTCCTAAAAACTTTAATTGCTTGAGTTATACAACTGTCATGAGTTTGTAACTATTTTAAGAATTGATGTGATCTTATCTCTCGATTAACTTGTAGTCATATCATGGTTTTCAAAGTAGATCTCCAACAACAAGTTTAAAGAATCGAATGCGGTCTTAACCGAGCCATCGGATTTTTTTACAGGAAAAATTCAATACATTGCCACTATTTGTTCAGTCATTTTTTTTTCGTTATTGGAAGCCGGATTTGCCAGTTTTAGGGGTATTCATAAAAATAGAATAAATGGATTTTGTGACTTAAAAATTTGATAAGTCAGGCAGCAACACAGCCCGGGGGGGGGGGGGGGTGACACGTTTTTATATCATTCTTTAAAAATATAAAGGGGACCGAAAAAGAGTACGCTAGTACATATATTTAAGAAATATATATATATGTGAAAACGCGCCACGACCTCGTGAAAGTTACTGGAGGGGGCATTGTAACGAGGTTTGACTGTGCTAGCAGATGAGGTTATGGATTCTTTACTTGTAACTTTTTCAAGTAGTACAATTGCTGTTCAAAGTAGGAGGATTCATATTATCAGATGTCTCGAAATGCGTTTATCTTCTTCCACTGTAGAATAACCTTATTTAAGCCTGTACTATTAAAGGCATTGCGTAGTACGTATCAGTCACGGTATTGCGGATTAAAAGCCACGGTAAAACCGAACTTTCATTTTGCGACGGGACAGTTGAGACAAAAACCATCTAGTGTATCTGCATTAGGAAGTGGAGTGGAGTTTAGTACCGTAACTAGGCCCTTAAATAACCCGAGGAAAGAATTGAAGATCAATCTAAACCAACAGTCCAATGTTTTATATCTTTCACATGTAAGGAAGGCACAGTATACATGTAATAGGAAAGCTCAAAATTAGACCAGCTGTTGTAAAATAAGGGGGGGGGGGGCGGTTTTGTGCCATCACGGAAAACTAGTTTAACCACACCACTAAACCTCGTAATCCAGGTTAGAGGATAGTTTAAATTGTATGTGGGCGGGTATCAGACAAAAATAAGTCTACCGTTTAAGATTTTTCAGCATATTTCTGCGTTTTCATAAGCAAGATCACTTGATACATTTCACACAGAGACATATATTACTATTATGTAACCCAATAAGACGCTAAATGCCGTTATCAGACAGTACCACAATACAGTTAGTAACCAAAAGTACTTGGTTAAATTTTTACCGAGGACTCGGTAGTTACGGTACTGGTAGTATTTAGGTTTTACGTCACTTAAAAGACAATCTGTCGAGGAGGTCATATAGAGAAACTGTGTGCCTGGAGAAATTTTCCGAATTTCGAAAAGAAAACTTACAAATTCTCGCACACTAGGGTCTTTCCCGAATGGTTTGCGAACCTAGGAAGGGAAAGGCGTTGTGTACTATGATATTTGTATCATTGTATAGATCTACATGATTTGTATGCGCAATCAAAAATGTTTTATATTTTCCCGCGTTTTCATAAAACCGCATGAATAAGTCCAATAGTAATTATCTCCCTTTACATAATGAGCTTAAACAAGGAAGTCGTTGTAGCAACAAAGATTTTTTTCATTGATTTTTTTCATGTTTTATGCTACTAATAGACACAAAGTTATATCCAGATTTTCCTCATCGATTATAGAGTAAGCACGGGATCCCGCTATTTTGCAGCAATATACATGCCTTAACCTTGCCCTAGATACAAAACAATGTAGCTAAAAGTAAAGAATAACGGTAACCCAGTGTCCCATAAACCTGCACCAAATCAAAATCATATGTATATGTACATGTTGACAAAATGAAGCAACATGTGTTCGGTTGCATTGTTTGAATTTTGGCTGAATCCGTTGTAGCGGTAAAGGTCAATGTTTTTTTTTTTTTTTTTTTTATTTGTTTTTTTTTTTTTTTTTGGTGCTCCGGTTTTCTACATCATCCAGATTTAAATGAATTCTGCCAGAAAATGTTGAAATAAAAGCTAGAATGAATACTTGAAATTTTTTGGGGGGAGGGAGTATGTTTTTGAACAATTTCTGTATCAGTTATAAAAAAAGTGTTTTTCAATTTTATATCTAACCAGCAACATTTTAAATGTCACTGATCTAACATTGAAGCTGCATATATAAAAATCATTTTAACATAGCCTATGATATTTTTTAAAAAAGCCTCTTTCTCTGAATAAAAACCTTTGTAAAATTATAAATTGATTCATTATATCATAGGTAATTTGTAGCTAGAATATGGGAAGGATGTATAAGTTGATTGCTTAGCCAATTGGTACTATTTTGATATTGTCTTGTATACTTTTTTAGGAACTTTTTTTTCCTACCATTGATTTACATCCTGGTAGTGTCAGGGTCATTTTAATAAATAGCTCTTATAAATTTAAAAACTATCAAATAAATATAGTTGCTATAAAACTACATACAATTTTTGGACTATACATATAAAATTCCTGGGGAGGGGGGGGGGAATGGTTCCACTAACCTTTGATTAGCCCTGATCAGTCCATACAGTTGTTTTTTTTTTTTTTTTTTTTTTTTTTTTTTTTTTTTTTTTTTTTTTTTGGGGGGGGGGGGAGGGGAAACACCCAAGTATTAAGATTTTAATTAAAATAGATTAGTTAGCGTCTCATATTATGGGCATGGACCTAATTTCATATTTTCACAGGTTTCTTAGAGACACATTATTTTGAAAACGTTTATTAAATTTAGATCATCCTTATTTACATCTTCTGTATCAATGATGATGAAGAAAATATTAATTTTAAAAATTATTACACTGAGAGGTTATTTTTTTTTTGCATTTTGCAATGAATCAAGTTGTACATGTATGTTTTTGCTTTATTTTGTCTATCAATTAATTCTGCAGCCTTACAACTGGTATTTTACACATACATGTACATTTGTATACATAATTATGTAAAACAAAAAACTATGTGTGTTTTCATAACAATTATTTTTTTTTATCCATATATTTTTCTTCTTGTAGATCTTTTAAGTATCTGTGATGGCAGACACTTCAGATTATGTACGAGGAGGGCTATTTATTGTAGCTTTTCTCTTGACTGGGATCTGGGACTTAAAGAGATGGTTTATGGCAGACCTGGTATTTACATCAATGTCGGGACTGTATATATACATCAATCCCACATGGTCTATAAATCTACAGGTAACATATGATCAGGTTTTACTTCATGTTAATTTATTATGAAAATATTGTTTGTGTAAACTATGTTCAGATAACTTCAAACAAGTAACAAAACTGCTAAATCTATAAAATTAAGGAACTTAAAATATCATCTCTCTCTCTCTCTCTCTCTCTCTCTCTCTCTCTCTCTCTCTCTCTCTCTCTCTCTCTTAAGCATGGACTTATGGATCACATTGCTTCTTACAACTAGGTTTAATCCCCCCCACCTCTCTCTCTCTCTCTCTCTCTCTCTCTCTCTCTCTCTCTCTCTCTCTTAAAGCATGGACTTATGGATCACATTGCTTCTTACCACTAGGTTTAATCCCCCCACCTCTCTCTCTCTCTCTCTCTCTCTCTCTCTCTCTCTCTCTCTCTCATCTAAAGCATGGACTTATGGATCACAGTGCCTCTTACCACTAGGTTTAATTCCCCCCACCTTTTCTCTCTCTCTCTCTCTCTCTCTCTCTCTCTCTCTCTCTCTCTCTCTCTCTCTCTCTCATCTAAAGCATTGGCTTACGGATCACAGTGCCTCTTACCACTAGGTTTGATTGAGTCCCACTCGGGCAAATCCTAGTGTGAAAATTCTGTCAGTTTCCTTGCCAAAGGAAGTTGGTTTTCTTCAGGCATTCTGTTTTCTTCCACCACCCAAGAACTGACTACCTTCGTATAAATGAAAGAATCTTGACTAGGTTGTAAAACATCATTAATCCAATCCAAATTCAATCTCTGTTTTGAGAGTTGTTTATTCTCCTGATAATCCAGCAAACAAATGAAATGCTTGGAAACTATGTAAATATGTAATTACTACATTGCATCAGAGAATTTCATTAAGTATATATTTTCTTATGGATTTTAAAAAACAATATCCAATATACCTTATTAAAATGCAAGGAACAAAATGAAATAGAATTCAGGTTTCTTATTTCTTCTAGTTGGTTTATTTTTTGTACTTTTTTCAGACAAAAGGTATAAAAGTTGATGATTTACATGGACATTTAAACAGAGTTTTTGCTGCTTTTCTAATTGGACCTGTCCTTATTTGGTTATTCTGCAGGAAGTCTAAAGATAGGCTTATAATAAGTGCTATGTTACAATCCAGAACACTGGTAAGAGTCAAATAAGTACTTCTTACCTAAAACTATATATGTGAGCAGTATATTATTTACCAAATTCTAAACTTCAGTATTTCCAAAATCTGGAACTTTTCATTGGCTATTTATCTAGATAAAGTAATTGTGTCAAGCAATGAAATCTTTGTTTTGAGTATCCAATCAAAAAGCACAAAAGAAAAAAATGGAGATCACAGAAGATAGAGATTCATGAGAAGATTGGTATAAGTGGGTTCAAATTTAGTAAATCTGGCCTAAAAGAAAAAAAAAAATGCTGTTTGTTGTATTTTTTGTGATTTTCCTTTTTACATTTTTTTAAATACATGTACTTTTTTTAAAAAATTTTTAAAATTCATTCATTCATTCATTCATTCATTTATTTATTTATTTATTTATTTTCAGAGTATACTATTACTGATCGTTGTGATGTCATTTGGACAATTATCATACGGCAAAATATTTTCTGATAAAGTAAGTAGAACATTTTATTTTGTCAATTAAGAGGTTTTTCAGTAATAGTAACTTAAATTTGATTCGACATGAAAGCAGTTTTGTATCGCAGTTGTGGTAAAAAAAAAAAAAAAAAAAAAAAATTGCGGTATCAGACACAAAAACCAAAAAGTTTAAAATGACAGTATATATTATAAATGTTTAAAAAACTGTTTAAAATGGCAGCAGACAAAACAAAATCAAACTTTATGCCAAAATAAATCTTATTACAAATTTCATATTTAAATGTGAAATAAACATGTCAAGTTGTTAGCATCTCGAAATTGATATCGAAAGTTCAGTGTCATGTGACACTTGTATAGTTACATTAATATAAATATAATAATAATCCTCATATCTGTAGTATGAGAATACAAAGGGTTATTTTTTCCCTTTAGATTAAAAATAAATTTTTATCTCTTGATCAACCCTTAATTATAATTTAATATCATGCAAAAATAATGATGACATAATTTTTTTTTCCAGCATTTCTGGTTTGGGTTTCTTGGTAATATATTATGGTGGCTTGCTAATGTTATACAGCTTATAAAGAATGACCAGGGTCCAATCAAGGTCAACATGCTACGTGGAGTTGCTCTGACCATTATATCCAGACTTAACCTAATCTTTCTAACACTCGGGGCCATAACTTACCTGACATCACCAGAACAAACTATAGAATTTGTAAAGGTAAATTTTATAAACATGTAATTAACAGGAAGTCATGAAAATGAAGAACTTAAATAAAATAATTATTAGAAAATGTAATTTACTTTATATAGTAAATAAATTTTGTTTGATTTTTATAATAAAATGCATTAAAGTTTTCATTATCATAGATTTATGGAAGTAGATAACCTGTTTCTTACAAATACCCATTATTCACATAGGACAACCTTGTTTTCATAGAATTTCCTTGACTCTTTTTTCAATTCTATTAACCATTCAACATAAAATCTGCTCAGTTGGTATTAGAAGTGATTAACAAATATGTATAAGTATTTATATTAGCGTGTATTATATTTGGTGCTCCCAAGGGTCTAAAACATTTAGCATGTATTTATCATTGCCATTGTTTCCCCTTAGACAGGTGAGCTAAATAATGTTGAAGTGCATCAATATTGGCAGAAATTAATTTAACGCCAAAAGCGCCAATATTATTACACAGCCAAAATAAATATGTACTTTACTTATACAGTAGCAACTAGATGATCACAATAAAATGTTAAATTTTAATTGCTTTAAGATTTTCCTAACAGAAGTAGTCCTCTATATACATGTAATATAAAATTTAACCTTGACTTTCAGACTTAGGATTGCTCTTGGTTATATATACCTCTAGGTTGTCTGTGGGTAAATGGTACTTGTTGCACTGCATTATGGGAAAAATCACTGATCAACCTGGTCCATGGTGGTCAAGAAGAACCATCATGTCAGCTTATGGATAACATTGCCATTCAGCACCTAGATTTAAATACAATTTATTACAAATCTTGTTTCAAGAAATTTTTTCAGTTTACTTATTGAAGGTCATTGGTTTTCTGATTCCAATTTTCTTTACCATTCAAAAATTTGACTGTTGACTAGGGTATATAACATCATTACTTTCACTTCACCTATCAGAAGCCATTTTTCACAATTTTAAATTGCTATATTGTTTCTTTTGTTTTTAGAATAAAAAGTTAGATAATTACCATATACACACAGCTAGAGCTATTGGTGCTATGATGACTGGACTTGTGGTGTTTTCATGGTACATTCCCAGATTTAAAGAAAAGAAATCCATTAGAGTTGTCTTTCTTGGTCAACTTTTGGTGAGTGCATGAAAGTATGACAGTACAAACCCATGACACTTGATTCGTGAAACTGTGATCATAACCAAAACCATCCGAAGCTCATTTTAGTATTAATCAAAGTGTGAGAAAGATTCTTGTTTAGCCATCAGATGGCCAGATATCAGTATAGTATTACCATGACACCATATATGAATTTTCATTTTGCAAGAGCATGTTAGAAGATGGTAGAAGGTTTCATTACACTCTGTAGTATGAAAAGTCTGAAGAAAAAAAAAACATCAATGCTTCCACTTACCACATGGACTTATATCCAGTGGTTGGTTCATTGTAATGTTGTATAACTTCACATTAGCAATTTATAAGCTATTTGCAACAAGAGCAAGTTTTTTTAAAAGCTAAAGATTAATCTAAAGAAAAGTTTGTGCATGTATCAGATGTGCAATTGTTTGGTCTTGTACTAAGGTGCACTGTGAGCAAAGTTTAATGTGCTGTCTTTTTGAGTCATTACACTTCAAACAAGCATAGCACTTCCCAAGTAATATTATTATGACACCAGGTGAACCAGTTGATACTCTTTCCTTTTTCTGTTAGGCACCAGGTGATTAAGCAGTATCTCATTTTTAAAGTCTTATGCAAGAACGTGCCTGGCTGCGATTAGAACCCACAACTTTCCACTCTGGTTTACTTGAAATGCATGAATTTGTAGGTACAATGTATAGTACAAAATAGTCACTAGTATTTCCACTTAAATGCTTCTAAATGAAACACCAAAATAAATTAGATAATAATGCCAATACAAATAGTTTCCTTATTCAGTGGCGAATTATAATACAACAATACATTTTTTTTGAGAAACAATATGAAATAAGAATTTTGAATACATCTGGACATCTGTTTTAATTTTTAAAATAATGTTAGAACAACACTGTCATCTTTCTGTGGTATCAAAATTGCTAACCTTGAAATTTATTTTAAAAGAAATAATTGCAAAAAAAAACTACTAGTAATAATATTAATATTGTTTAATACATAATTTTATTTTTCGTTTCAGAGTGGAGTTTTAATTATTGGAAGTTTTTCACATTTACATTTCTGGTCTAAACTTTTATCAAGGAAAGAATTTCTATCTAAAGTTGGTTTGACATCACCATTGATTATAATATCTATCATTGGACTGGTTATCACAAACTATTGTCAAACTAAAGATAGTGACAGCCCAACAGATGAATTAGAGACATCCAAAAAGACTGCTAATTCGGCAGATAAAAAGCAGCAGTGATTGGACACATTTTACAACACCTACTTTATCTATAGAAAAATGGCTTTGTCTTGAATTTTAGGAATTGGGTATTTCAGAGCTTCCACTTTACCAAAGGGTTTTTTACTTTGCATGACAAATAACTATTCTAAAATAATCCTACATGGGAAGTCTGTAAAATAGTTTGAAGATTAAATTATTTTTTTTAAAAGTTTTTTTTTTTTGTTGACATTTTCAGCCAGCCAACATAGGCATTTTTTTTTTAAATTCTCAGAAAAATCTCTGACACATTATTGTTCACAGTCAAATTTTACTCACACAAGTACATTTATAAGTACATTTTTTCATGATAAAAATACTAGTAATAAAAAGATAAATGCTGGATATCAGTGTTTTTTTTCCAGCATATAATATGAGATTACAGGGGCAAACATTTTGATGCATAAAAAAGAAAGATTTATAAATACCGTAATCCTTTTATCTACTGATCTGTCATTTGAATTATAAGATTCCAGCATATTATATTTTGCTATTAAAAATTTCTGATAATCTGAAACAAAGATTGAGCAAGTAAATACAGTCAATCTGTCTTAAAGGCCACCTCTATATAAAGGGCCACCTGTTTATAAAGGCCAACAAAATCCTACCCCAGTTGCTCTTTGTCTATATTATTTGAACATGTATATAAAGGCCACCTGTTCATAAAGGTCACTTTTATTGATTCCAATGAGTGGCCTTTATAGACAGGTTTGACTGTAATATGTTTTTTTTTTTTTAAATTGAATTTTTATATGACCTTTTGTAAGTGACATTGTACATTAGTCTATACATTTAAATTTTATTTATATTGTCATGCCAAAGAAAATGAGACATAATGGCATCATTTCTACCTCCACACAAAATACATTCAAAACTTAGAAATCCATGTACCATGATGCCCATGTGTTGCCATGTCATTTGCAAATATTTTATTAGATCATATGATTTCAAGAAAAATTGTGTGTGTGAGAGAGAGAGAGAGAAAGAGGTGTGTGTGTGTGTGTGTGTGTGTGTGTGTGTGTGTGTGTGTGTGTGAGAGAAAGGGAAGAGGTGTGTGTGTGTGAGAGAGAGAAAGAGAGAGAGGCATGTGTGTGTTTGTGTGTGACATTTCAAGTACATGTACATGTATCTAACATTATGTCTTGAGACATCAGAGACATTTAAAACAGACCATTTGAAATGTCGCTGGAGACAGGAAATACTCAGGGACAATAGGGTCAAATGTAACAAATTATATAGAACAATGCATTATGGTCTCATTCTATGATCTCATTTGTGGTATAAATGACAGTTATACTTAAAAAATAAACATTTACATGGTACATAAGATAAAAGTCAAATTTTAAGATCTCAGATAAACATTTTTGTCGAACCTGCCAATGCCATAAGGCGACACTTATGTGTTACTTTTCTTGTGGTGTTGGTGGTGGTGGTGGCAGCGTGTCAAAATGTGAAAGTTATGTTAAAGTAATTTATTTTGTACTCGATCAAAAACTAACTAGGTAAGACATATAACACTGTGGAATTCTTGTTGAATACTTGTTGAATTATTTCCTTAAACCACTTCACCTCTACCCCCTTTTGTTACACCACTTGGCACTGGTATAATAAAAACATTTGTGGAATTTTGAAAAAATATACAGTCTTCTCTTATTCCAAATACTTCAGCTAAACAGTGTCAAATGCACAACTATTTTTAACTCACCTGACCGAAAGGTCATGTGAGCCTATGACATGGTGCGACATGTGTATGTGCATGCGTGTGTGCGTGCGTACGTGTGTCATTAACACCTATTTTCGACTTCTCCTCCAAAACTGTTGGACAGATTTCAATGATACTCGGTCAAAGCATGTATGGACCGGTGCAATTCAGATTTGTTCATGGCGTTGCCATGGCTACCAAAACTAGGTCACTGTGACCTAGGAGTGCAAAAATCTTAAAAAATCTTCTTCTCCGAAAGCAATGATGGGAGAAAAAATCTGATGTGATATTTGGCTTTTCTAAGGTCTTAAGCCTATAGTTTGTTCATTTCGTGAAATTAGGTCAAAAATTGGGTTACGCGTTTTTGCGTTTAAATTAAAAAAATTTCGTAAAATGGCTTCAAATTGTTATAACTTGACTATTCGAACAGATAATGGCATGGAGTTTTCAGTTTTGACTTTTTCTTGAAATGACCTTGAAAAAAGGGTCAAGGTCAAAGTCCAGGTCATGACGTAATTTGTGATTTATGCAGTTTTAGACAATTTTCTTGCAAATATTAAGAGATATATGAATTCAAAACATTGTTAAAATATTTCCCATGACAAAATTTAAAAAGGTACTAAGTTTCATAACTATATTTTAATCCATGTAGGAGTTGTTGCCCCTGAAATGTTATTTTTTGCTTATAAATACTAAAATTGTGCATTAGTTTGAAAACTATAAGCTTTTTTTATAAGCATACATGTATATTAGAATATATGGTTCAAGGTCATATATTGAAAAGTCAAGGTCATAGCTGCATACATGTACTGAAATTGTGAAATATCTTAAAAACTGTTAACTTTTTGTATAGGCTCGTATATTAAAATATTGTAAGTATGGATATGACGATCATTTTGATATATGGTTCAAAGTCATATGTTCAAAGGTCAAAGTCATAGCTGCATACGTGTACTGAAATTGTTAATTATCTTGAAAACTATTATCTTTTTGTATAGGCATGTATATTAGAATAATATAGGTATTGATATGACAATCATTTTGATATATGGTTCAAGGTCATATGTTCAAAGGTCAAGGTCATAGCTGGAGAAGAAGCCTGAAATTGTCAATTATCTGGAAAAGCATTTATTTTTTGTACAAGCATGTATATTAGAATATTATATATTTTGATATCAGGTTCAAGTTCATATGTTTAAATGTCAAAATCATGATTTGGAAATTATTCATTGTACTATTTGAATCATGCATATAAGCTTTTTATAAACGAAATGTGACTAGATATTTCTGATTAATTATTGCTGGATTTCCAAACTTGAGGAATTTTGTAAAGTTTTTGTAATGTAGTTCTTTGCAAGTTTTTGGACATTTCCTCAGGTGGGCGTTTAGGCCCATGGGCCTCTTGTTTTTTTATCAAAGGATAATCTGTAAATCGACTAAGATATTTGTGAGAAAGTATTTTGCAACACATTTGAAATTTGTATATCATAGGGTTTGACAAAACATAACTGCAGTGCTGGGTAACATTTTATCATTATGTTTTGTTTTAGAATGTTTTGTCTCGTGTTCCACTTGTTTGCAGGAGTGGTATAATGGTGTTTAATGCCCCGGTCAATATTCTTTTATTTATATTGAGGTGGTCAGTTTTTGTATGATTTTGGACACTTGAGTTCCAAGATTTAACCATGGACCTTCTACAAGCAAATTGATAAACTTTCTCGCACTAAGTTTTGTCTGAGTGGGATTTGAAATAAGCAATGAGAGCAGTGACATTTAGAACAGTTTAAATGTTACTGATGAGATGCACTGTGATCCATATGTGCATCCTCCAATTGTGTTTTATTTTATTGGCAACAACAAATGTTACCTGGAACATGCTTTTAAGTATTTCTGTAATCAAAAAGGGTTTAATAATTTTTAGCTCACCTGAGCTGAAAGCTCAGATGAGCTATTGCTATCCATCTTCGTCCGTCGTGCGTCGTCCGTCGTGCGTAAACTTTTTACATTTTAATCTTCTTCTCCAAAACCACTGGTCCAAATTTAATGAAACTTGGTAACCATCATGCCTGGGTGAAGCCCTTTCAGATTTGCACAAATAAGGGGGTTATGTCCCCTTGGGGCCCGATGAGGGGGGAAATAGTGAAAAACTTTAAAAATCTTCTCCTCTGAATCTACAAGAGATATACCTTAGTTATTTCATTTATAACATCCTTAGGTCATCTATTTTCAGATTTGCACAAATGGTAGCCATGGGGCTCAAAATGGGGAAATTGTAAGGCACTGAGTGGGGAAATTGCTAAAAATTATATAAATGTTACTATATCTTGAAAACTATTAACTTTTGGTATAGGCATGTATATTAGAATATTGTAGGTCTTGCAGCAACGATCATTTTGATATATGGTTAAAGGTCATATGTTGAAAGGTCAAGGTCACAGCGACAAAAGAAGGCTTAAATTGCTAATTATCTTGAAAACTATTAACTTTTTGTATAGGCATGTATATAAGAATATTTTAGATATTGCGACAATGATCATTTTGATATATGGTTCATGGTCATATGTTGAAAGGTCAAGGTCACAGCGGCAAAAGGAGACTTAAATTGCTAATTATCTTGAAAACTATTAACTTTTTGTATAGGATTGTATATTGGAATATTTTAGATATTGACATGACAATCATTTTGATATATGGTTCAAGGTCATATGTTGAAAGGTTAAGGTCACAGCTGCAATAGAAGACTTAAATTGCTAATTATCTTGAAAACTATTAATTTTTTGTATAGGATTGTATATTGGAATATTTTAGATACTGACATGACAATCATTTTGATACATTGGTCAAGGTCATATGTTGAAAGGTCAAGGTCATAGTTGCAGAGGAAGACTTAAATTGCTGATTATCTTGAAAACTATTAACTTTTTGTATAGGCATGTATATTAGAATATTGTAGGTATTAACATGGGGATCATTTTGATATATGGTTCAAGGTTATATGTTCAAAGGTCAAGGTCATAGCTGGAGAAGAAGCCTGAAATTGTCAATTATCTGGAAAAGCATTTACTTTTTGTACAAGCATGTCAAGGTCATATCAACATAGGAATACTAAAATTATTCTTTATCTTGAAAGCTATTAATTTCATGCATAGGCATGTATATCAGAATATAGTAGGTATTGACATGACAATCATATATGGTTTGAGGTTTAAGCTACTTATAAATAAAATGTGAGTGGATATATTTCTGATTAAGTTTTGTGGGAGTTCTTAACTTGAGAAAACTTTTCAAGTTTCTGTACTCAATATATTGTCTATTGCTCTTTGCAAACAATATTGGACATATCTTCAGGTGAGCGTTAAGGCCCATGGGCCTCTTGTTTATATGTAATGTTATATACATGTATATAAATATTTAGTTATATTGTTATAGTAGTTTTATACATGTGTTGATCCAATAGATATTTATGTTCATTGCATATGTTTTTTTTACATAATTATTAACTGTAGCAATAATATGACAACAAATAAATGCTAAATTCAAATCTATCTTTATTGTGATTTGTAAAAGAGTTGAGTGGTGCAATTTTGTTTAACACCTTAGTCACGATTTTTTTTACTTATATCAAGGCATTAAGTTCTGAGATAGTGGAGGAAATCGGGGTACCTAGGGAAAATCACAGACCTCCGACAAGCGAACTGACAAACCATTTTTTCACAATAGTATCAGCCCGAGTGGGATTCGAACCAAGACGATGAGAGACAAAGTGATTTGTAAGTTGGTGCTTATGTGTTAGGGACATTGAATCAATAACAATAATATATTTATTATGCAAACAAAACATGTCATCTAGAAAACTTTAAGTTATCAGCCATTGTTTTAATACAAAGAGAAAGAGAGAGTGAGTGAAACAATATTTCACAAAACTCTGTATACTAAGATTGGCCAAAACTGTCCCACTAACAGTCATTTCTTGGAACCAGTATTTAAGTTAAATTTGGATACAAGTTAATGGCTCTTAGATAAACAGTGATTGTCTTTAAAAGTGGGTTTTTTTTTATTTTTTTTAAATTTTTCTTTTATTTATTTTATTATTATTATTTTTTTTACTTTTAATAGTCAAAAATCAGTTAAGTTAAACTTTATGGTCGCCCTTTGATCTTACCCTTTTAAATAGTATCTTAAAACCTTGACTTTTACTTGGTGTCATTGCTTCATTCAATCATGCATCTTGTCATCATGGAGAGCTTTCATCTTGAATAACAATCATAATTGATTTTACTACAAACATGTTATAAAGAAGGTTTGTCTGTCTACCCGTCTGTCATTGTAAAAACGTCATTGTCCGCTTCACATCTTTTACATCAGTAGATGGATTTTGATCAAACTTGGAATGTACATGTATACCAACATGAAACGACATTTAGGGGTATATACCGTAGGTCAAAGGTATAGATCACAAGGTCAGATGGGGCAACACAGTCCACTGGCGGTAACATTAGCCATTAGTAGGGTGAAAAATTATTTTAAATCACAGTAATGAAGAAAGAACCCACTATAGGACAAGAAATTTCAAGAATATCGCTTATGAAGACGCCAAAGAATAGTGGCCGGTATTCATCACGTCAGAAGCCCATTATATATATATATATATATATATATATATATATATATATATATATATATATATATATATATATATATATATATATATATATATATACTCTTCCATACTTTTCTGCCTACACGAAATAAGCCCAGAGCCTGCTTAGGCCTTTGATCATCCGGATGTGATATATGATGTATTTTTTTCTTTTTTTATTTACCTATTAAATACTTTAAGAACACAAATTAAATAAAATGCGTTATAGTGTTAAAATTTGAAATATAATAAAAGCAATTTTACATAAAACGTTTACTTTCTATCACATGGTCATGGCTGGGGCATTCGTTTTAAAAACCTGGTCAGGAGGGCAATCTTAATTACAACTATTTAAATTTAAAAATCTTAATAACAACGAAGAAGAACTGAAGCGAGACTTTTGAATATTATGGATAAAAAAACGAAAACTTTCGACTATAGAGTTGGCAATTAATCTTATTGCTGCAAAAATTACACAAGAAAGAAACAGTGGCATGCAAGGAAATAGCACTTGACGAAAGAACATATACCTTTTAATAGATACATACTTTTATCTGAACGCAGCCTTGATATTCTTTACTTGTCAAAGATAAAAATTGTATTTTTTTCGAAATTTTGTTTGCTGTGATAGGTCAATGTGGATTGCCTTTTAATAACCTACAATAAAAGAAATAAGCATAGACACATCATATAATCGGTGCGGTTTTTATTTTCCACTATATCATAACCATACCAAAATTCATTATTAGGTATAATAATTAATAATAATTATACTACATGTAATAATAAATAATAATCATAAATAAATCTAGTATTGGGATCTTGTTTACTTAATGGAAGTCCATTAGATACCGTCATAAATCATTTGACTTTTTAGCTCTAATCCTTTATCAATAAATCCACGTATGGGTTCGCTAGTAAACTTTTCATTAAGGATTTCTTAAAGAAAACGCGCACCTGATTTCTATCGTCGTTTTATATTTTGCCACCAGATGTCGTGTTAGCATTCATATTACATACGATTAGCGGCTTTGTAGACCAGTCAAGCTGTTAAAAAATTCATAGCGTCAGTTGGGAGCGTAAATTTGAAGTTTAAAACCGACAAGGGTTGCAAGATGGTGAATTGCTATGACTACATACGTGCAGCTGCATTAATTGCAGGTTTTGCAGCAGGTTTTCGTCAGAGAAAGAATGCGATCCTTGCCGACATGGTTTTTACAGGATGGCTTGGCTTTTGCCTTTATGCTTTCCCAGAACAATTCATGGAACAACAGGTTCATAATTTTATTTATTTTAAGATCATTAACAAAAAGTTTGAGCTATAATTAAAACATTAGTCTGATTATGTGGCAAAACTCTAGTTTTAAGACGTCTCATTCTAAAGACATAGAAAAACAAATTGGTCTGTTGTCGACTCGATGAGGATAATTTATTTGGAAGATATAGACTAAGTGTAATGAATATTTTCATTATCGATGCAAAGAATGTGCTCCATGCTTTTAGCTTTTAGCAATCAATGTTTATGCAGGCACTTGGGTATAGGATGTATGATGAATTATGCAAATCTCAATCCATGCTTACAGTCATCGACACACCTAACGCCTAAAGAAACTTATTCTTTCCATTTGCTATTGTTCATGGTGGAAGCTATGAACTTGCATTATTCAATATACAACTATAGACTCCTCCAGAGAAGGGTTATCTTGTGTTGTTCTCCAAACACTCCAAAAACTATCACTCATATACAGATTTTTATTGACTTGCTAGTTTTCAAATCCACAACACTTCTAAATGTCAGACCTCAGTTTCACAATCATTCACTCAATTGAGTGTACACTCAACTCAAATTTGGTATTTCATTGTCAGTTTTTAAGACATTACACAGTTAAACTTAAATATCTAATGTTATATCTAAATTGTTTAGTGTCGTTTTGTGGAACAAAACAAAATATTTCTAAAATATTTAAAATATTGATGAGCAAAAAATGGCAATATTTGAGTTGAGTGTGTACTTAGTTGAGTGAATGATTTTAAAACTGGGGTCAGGTAGAGATATTGTTCTAAAATTTTGCTTTCCTTCATGTAACTCCTTTATTCAGCAGTAATAGTAGTGTTGTCCAATCAGACAAAAATTAATGATTGATAATCGGAGAGGCATAATCAATCGATTAATAATTGAAATTACTTTGTAATTGTACATCAGTATTAAGTAACATGTAAAGCTGAATATAGGTACTTTTATTGTAAAAGCCAAGTGTTCTTGCTTTTTGATTGTAAGTCAAAGGCCAGATAGATCCTTGCACTGACAGAGTGACAGTGATCATTGGTCGAAGCATCTCGCTGGTGTAAAAAGTGTCTGGATATGGATAAATTATCTGATTGTTGTCTGCCATTGTTGTTTTAGTAGCAAAAACCTGAAAGGAAACAGACTTGACTTAATACGGAAACTACTCACCAATGTTGGCAGTGATTGATTATTTACGTTGTGATCAATTATTAGGATCGTTGCCCTGACAACGATTGACAATCGATCATCAGCGATAAATAGATTCACAACATCACTTAAGTAATAGTATGCACAAATTGTAGATGTGTATACATTGATGTTAGCACTTTTCCCTTTTAAGTCTTTGAATTCTATTTTTATAAATTTTAGGCTTTGTACCTGTGTAATTAGTTTAGTGACTTTGAATGTTAATCGACAATTTTAAAAATTATTATTTGCCCTTTAATTTTTGATACACTTGAGAATGTATAAAATAAAATTTACATGAAATACATGACCATACACACAAACTATTAATGTTTTAGAAACTTAACAGTTTTAATAAGGTTAAATTTTTTCTTTCCAGGTTTCTGTAAACATTGGGAGGCTTTCCATCTTTGGTTTCCGAGTGCTTGGGGCATGGTTACTTGGATCTGTAGTCATGTGGGAGCTGTGCAGAAAATCTAGAGATGAAAGTGTTATTGGAGCGATTCTTTGGTCAAGAATTGTGGTAAGATTCACTTGCTGTTTTGTTAACTAATAATTAAGCTTTGTTCACTACTGTCTATGTATGCCTGAAAGTATTAGTAGTCTCCAGTTTTGACCCAAGTGGCTGACAGACATTTGTCTGAATAACACATATGAATTCCTAAACCGCGAGATGCAATGTAACCTTCAAGAAATCACAGTGTTAAAGTTAATAATACTGTTTGTCTTGTTATTATTTATTTATTTATTTATTTATTTATTTATTTATTTATTTTTGCAATCAATGTAAAATATAGGTTTAATACTGACTTGAATTTTCAGAAAATTAAATATAGATATAAGTAGTATAAAAAATTCTCCAAAAGTCTCCAAAATCTTGTTTTTTATAAGGAAAAAACATGTATTTTTATATGTAAAAAATTGACTGTAGATGATGTGGTGTCAGAATTACTTCAGTTTCAAAATCTTGATAGAAGAAAAAAAATTTTTTGAGATGTTATCCCATTTTTAATTTTCACAAACCCCTTTCAGTATTAAAGATTCATGGGCTGGCACAACATTTGAGATTCAAAGATAATTTCTGTTGAGCCTGGCATTGTCACAAGGCGAAACTTATGTGTTACTTTTCCAGTGTCATCGGCGGTAGCAGCGCGAGACATTTAAATCCATGGAATTCTTGTATATACTAGTGTAGTATAATGCAAAAATTCATTATAAGTTTGAATTTTATATACTTGATAATCAGATGGTAATTTATGTTATTACTCTGTATTTCTAAATATTTATAGAACACACTATTTCACTCTTTTACTACATGTACATGTACATTTATTTACAGGGAATGATGATGGTGTTTCTACTGATGTTATTTAGCCAGCTGACTTACCCAAAAGTGTTTAATGATAGAGTAAGCAAATCTAAAAATTACTTTTGTTGAAAAAGAATTTATGACCCTTATTTTTCCATTTTTAAAAAAAAAAATCAGAGACAATGTTTATCTGCACAAAGTACAAAAGAGCTATATATTGTCATACACTGCCATCAGCGTAAGCATTTTAATGTAACTTTATGGGCAAACACTATAAAAATGAAGTAGTAATATTGACTGTTTCTTGTGATTTATAAAGAGTCTTTACCATTAGTGAACAGGATAAATATATAATTTGTTGTTGATCAAATTTTGTTGAAAATATGGCTAATAATATCTAATAATAATATCATCTATATCATAAGATACTGTGCTAATTTTTTTTTTTTTCGGGGGGGGGGGGGGGGTAAACTCACAATACGGAATAATATATTTAACTTTTGGTAAAAAAAATTATAAAGCATTTGTATGTTCAAGTTATTGGTTAAATTTTATTAAAAACCTGCTGTAAATGATGAATTCTTCAGGTAATTTATCTGCTAACAGGAAAAAAGAGTGTTAAAAATATTTCAGATGACCAAAAATAAATCCTGTTCTTGCTTAGCTGAATATTGAATTTTAAGGTGATTTTAACATTTTAATATCATTTTTACAGCACCTTTGGTTTAATGTTTTATTAAGTGGACTATTATGGATGTCGAGTGTTGTTCAGATGATTAGAACCAGGCCTGCTGTCGGACGTCGTGAAGAGAAAGGTCCAGTCAGCATTATAACAAGAATCTACTTCCTGTTTCTGTTTCTTTTTGGAATGGCATTTATGGCTTTTCCTAAACTTGCTGTTTTAACTATTGTAAGTATTTGTTTTATTTGTGTCATCCAGGGTAAGCTTTAATATATATTTGGTTAATGAACTTGCTAAAAGCTAAATTTTGTATGTTCTGATATCAAGAATTTCCTATTCATGTCGTTTACATGTACATTGATTCAAAACAAATTTTGTGTTACTATTATATGCAATGTACGACAATGACATTTCTCTATTTATCTGTAGTTCTAGGAGTTGTGCTGGGAGATTCAGCTAACCCAGTAGATGACAAGGAGGGTCAATTGTGGTCTGAAACAGAGATGCTTTTACAGGGTATATAAATATATATACATGTGTGTATATATATATATATATATATATATATATATATATATATATATATATATATATATATATATATATATATATGGCAAAGCATGGTAAATTGAAGCTTATAAATCTTGTAATGATAGTAAAATGTTGACAGATTACATGAGACACGTTAAGCAAAAGTTTCATGGTGGCAAAACACATGCATAGACTGCTTCAATTTATCCTAGAATCTTTAAATATTGTGCATCACTCTTGCGAATACACAAAAGGTTGCAAGACATTCATACTAATGTTCTTGTATTGCATTGGGATATTTTGGATCACATTCAGTCTGATCTGAATAGTGTGCATGTCCACTTTTTTTTAGGACAGTTGATACTGCCATTAAAAGGCATGCAACAAATGCAGGGTATCGTGCAAGGTAGGCGAGAGCTTGTGCGAATTCAAACAGTTCCAATTGCAAATTGTTGTAAGGTGCTCATGCCCTAGTTGTGAAAGGGGCTGTAATTCAGCAGTCTTGTTTTGATGTTTATTTTGCAGTCTGAAAGTTCAAATGATCTCCACCTATACATTGCCAGAATTGATGGTGCTCTGGTCTTTGGGGCTGTTTTTATTGCCTGGTATGTTCCAAGCTTCCGTTACAACGAAGACAAGAAGTCATTCTTTATAAGCCAGATGGTGGTAAGTTTTTTTTCTGCTATTCTTAGTTGTAATCTGTTGAAGATCTGAAGCTCAGTGAAAACTGTCAATAGAGGCTTCACTCTCACAGGCAGTCATTTGCCATAACATTAGGGGTGCATAAAATCTGTTGATAAATAAGTTTGATTTGTGATTGCTTTGATTTCTGCTAACATCATTTAAATTTAAATGCCAAACTAAAGTTAAAAAGTGTAAAAAAAAAAAATTATAATGACTGGACAAGCATCAGTTAAATCAAAAAGTCTTTTAGCTAACATTGAATATATCACTTTAGGTAGTAGGAGTTTTGTTATTATTTTCCCTATGGTTGATTGGTTTAAGCGCTAGTTTACGAATCACAGCTTCTTTTACCATCTGTTTTCCAGTTTTGAATCCTGCTCAGGTCAGATCCTAGTGTGAAAAAAAACTTGTCTGTTCACTAGCCAAGGTTTTCCTCCAGGCACTCTTGTTTCCTTCACTATCTCTGCATTGTCTAGATACATGTACTAATGAAAGCAGGGGCATAAACACTGTTACTTCATTTCACTGAATTTCACTTTTCCTGATAACATATAAACATTAAAAAAATTATTTTAAAAACAGTCTAATTTGTATTTCTTTTTCTTTCGTTTTTTTTTTTTTAGACTTTGGCACTCTTCTGGGGTGATTTGCTCTTCGCTTACTATCAGGGTACAGTGAACAGATCTCATGTTATGAATCAGGTGGTACTTTCAATACCGTTCCTCTTGCCATTAACAGCACTGCTGTTACTGCTTCGTAATGAACATATTGTCTACAACAGTTACTCCTTGAGATCTAGAAGTTGAAGATTTTTAATCAGTGACTTATATCTACTGTATAATCTACATGAAGTAGAAGTTTTATCTACATTTTGATGATGAGATATAATTTTAACTCATTGATTTTATTTGACATTTATACATGTATAGCAATATTTGTTTTGTGACTTGACTTTTACGATGTTTATTACCATATTGTCTATTAAGAATTGAAATAACCAGGATATATCCATAAATTTTTAAACATATATCTGAATTTGATCATAATGAAAATTTTGATCTGAAAATTTTTTGAGATATTACTGAACAAGATGGTAGGGCAATTACATATAAACAGCGACTAATCTTTAAATTACAAGTGTTGTTTATTTTAGAGGTTAAGCTATTATAAATGTTGAAAGATATTAATACTGTCTAATATGTTGTGCCTTATAAATTGGGAGAAAATTGTTTGTACTGGTGTCTTTAAACAGCAATATAAGAATAAGTTTCATTTTACAAGAATTTTTCAAGCCAAACATACTCAAATCTGTTCTTCTGTAGCAGCACAATATACCGTAATAACATTCATGAACAATTTAAAAATTTTTGTTTAAGACTTTCAAATTTTACCCTAAAAATACTCTTTTCTTTTTTTTTTTTTTTAATTTTTTTTTTCAAAGTGCCATGAAAGTTCTTTACATCTAAAGAATCAACTGACTAAAAAAAAATAATAAAATAAACAATACAAACTGTTCAAAGAGAAATTTTAACTGTGTATTAAATTTGTTATTTTCCTAGTAGCTGATGAAAACATCCTGAAATTTTACAAAGGAAAGTTTCCTTGCAACCAGAATGGTTGATGAGTGAATATTTCTGCTTATGCAGTACATGTACAAGCACAGGTAGAACTTTTTTAGTGGCTTTAAGGCAGACAATAAGATGAAAAAATACAAATTCTGTTTCCAAATCAGTACTTTTTTCTTGGCTTTAAAAATAATCAAATACAAACACACAGGATCTGGTTAAGATGTACAACCAGCTAGGAAGTAAATTTTTGTAACTTTTTTGAAACTGTTTTTGTGATACATTTTTGATATATTTTTGCTAAGGCATATTTCGGAAGAAAACATCGCAGGGCAATTTATATAAAATTAGTCTACAGTAGTTTAAATGTGGTCTAGAGTTATACTCAACATTCTGGCAGCTATTGTATAGACTCTTATATCATGTGTAATAAGTAAACAATTAGTGCTAATTAGCTATATAACATGTATTAGTCTATTGTGTTTGAGAGATTTCAATGTTACCATTTAAACAGAATGATATTGATTTTGAAATTCATCAATTTCATTGCAATTTGCATGTTTTCTTGTTTGTTTATACAGATTTTGTTTTTAAGTAAATAAAATATGCTTCTTTAATTCATAAGAGTTTTGTTCAGAGTTAAAAAGTTTTAACAAAAAGAATCAGTTTAGTTCAATGATGGTCTTAGTCTTTAGATGGTCTCGGTTGTAGTTAACATGCTTTTTACATTATGTAATTAAAATGGTCAACATTGAAACTGAGGGTGTGTGTGTGTGTGTGTGTGTGTGTGTGTGTGTGATTTCTACGCAATTCAGATCTAGCCGATCATGACTTTTTTTGTATAGCATATCTACCAAATATAAAAGCAGTTACTAATTTGCATGTAGATTTAGTTAGTTTAATAGGAATACACAATATAAAAGTTTCAAACTTGAATAAGAACAACAAATGAAGGTTAATCATTTTTCGTTTAATATAAAGGCCAAGTAATTCATTAAAATCATATTCATTACACCATCTGCTGGTATAAGTTTGTAGAAAGACTTTATGAGTATTTCTGTTCATTTTGAGTAATGATTTAATTCAAAAAAGTTTTGGGAATTTTGTTAACGGTAACAGAACATGGAAACCATTACAGTGATGCATATATATTTAGTGTTTGAATGCACTAAAACACTAGATATTGATACCATGACAATGATTTGTTGCAGAGGTTGTTGATTTCATCACCATTCATTTGACATCAACAATTATTTTTGTTTTCTGACATTTGTTGCAATTTTATTGTATAATTACCTACAGGTTTTAGGTATTAAGGTAAACTATACATGGTGTATTTTTTTTTTTTTTTTTTTTGTAATTGTGTACCTTGAATAAACTATTAACATTTGTAGATGGTTGTTTGTTTTTATCCAACCGTTTGTAGTTGTTTGATTTCATCAACCGTTTCTGGTTGTTTGATTTAACCAATCATTTGTGGTTGTTTGATTTAACCAATCATTTGTGGTTGTTTGATTTAACCAATCATTTGTGTCTGTCCAGACAAATGTTACGTATGTTATAGAATTTCACTTCTTGTTAATGCTATTTCAAATATATATAGTATAATCAAGGCAATGTTACAATCAATGTCATTCGCCGGAAAGGAAAATCTTGTTTATATTTGCAAATGTACAAGTACGTTCAAATGCTTTGAATAGTTTTAAATTCTGAGTAACGCCTAGAGGACATAAAATTCTCGTTATCTAAACGATATTTATGTGTTCATTGTTTGTTATTATCATTATGACTCGAAATGACGTCATTAAACAATCGAACAATGACGTGATCGACGATAAAGTTCCTCGGTAAAAAATTTTTTACATGGATAGATTTCAATCGGGACTTTCTGTTTTGTTTTGTAAATAAGGCTTTTCTAAAGTTTATTTCAAGAAGTGCGACAAATTAACAATTGATCAATAATAGCTTTATTCGATGACAATCGTGCGTCGGCCATTGGAGATTTGATGTATTCATCCGCCGATCAAACTGTTCACGTGATATCGTGTATGGAATTATGAGCTGACAATCCAGACCATATAATTAAAAATTACACACCGGATGTTAATATATATAGCTATGGATGTTATACATTTTGGATATAAAATAAAACACGAACACATTACACACAAAACATCTTTATTTTATTTTTTCTTTCAACAATCATGTTCTATGGAGGGTCATTACTATTGCTTTGCCTCTTCTATCGCAAGTAATTTCCTCACAGCACCTGCTATAGAAATTTGTTTCTTACCAAACGCGCTTTGTTTGGTGGATAGTGGCTTTATTGGGGGTAGACGGGTTTTCGGTACGTTGCTAGATTGTGTACTCGTAGATGCCGGAACAGCACTGAGCTGGGGATTGGCGGTTGAACGGGAGTACAACTCCATTTTCTTCCTGCTTTGCTCACATAGATAAGATATTTTCCCCACAAATTCAGTATACGTTGCTGATTTGCATGTAGTTACATTACTTCTCTTGATCGTTTGTTCCTTTTCAATTTTCTTCCATCTTGGATAATATCCACTGTCGAATTCCGGTGTATGGTATTTTCCTGTATACACCGGAACCGGAAGTTTATAAACATTACTTAATCCCCTGATCTTTTTCTCATTATTTTTAGCCGCTGTTTGTTTTTCATGTTTGACATGACTTTTCTTTAGTTTTAGTTTTGTTTTCTTATCTGACGTTAACTCTGGCTCTAGAATCTTGTTTGGAACAACATAAATTCTCTGAGCATGTGTACTAACTATGCTTGTCGTTCCTCTTGCTATTCTGAGGTCACCCAAGTTGAAATGAATTATTTCATTTTGTAATATCTTTTGATTTTTACAGGACCTAACTGTTTCATTGGGATCAATGCGAGAACCGAAAACTTCTTCTCCCATTGGTGGACAGCAGTTAGCATGTGCCCGCGATTTACCCACTTTCGGCATAAAATCTGGAACTCAATCACATATTTTAGTCTAAAAAAAGAAATAGTACTTTAATGCATTTCTATATATTTATCGACGTCCTATTTTAAATTTAGGAACTTGTCCATAGCTCACACACAATGGCCAGAACTAAAATATATCTTTTGTATATGATTTACATTATAACTTTGGAAACGGAATTATTATAAAATTCCATTAGTATATATTTCCACAGAAACATTACTTTCTTACTACAAAGTGCCGTCTTAAAAAACGCAACGCTATAACCCAGAACTGGTTCATTACTGTTGTAAAGCACTATTTTAGGGACTATGGATTATCTTTGTTTTTTAAGCATCATATTGTAGTAACATCTTAAAAAGAACGTTTTAACACTGCCTTGTTATATTACTGTTTCAAGCAAAACTCATCCAAGACTTATCACTGCCTTAAACATAAAACTATCTAGATTTATCACTGCCCCATTCCCACTTATCAACTGCTTCAAACACTAAAAAGTTCTGTAACTGATTGAAGCACAAGACCCAGATCTATCTGTGCCTTAAACGCAACACTACCTTGCTCTATCGCTGTTTCAAATAAAACCATCCAAGACCTATCACTGCATTAACACAACACTACCTACATCCATCACTGACCGGCCATAGCCCAAACCGCTTCAAATACTGCATGGTTCTATACCTGCTTGGAGCACAACAATACCAAGATTTATCACTTCTTCAAACGCAACACAGTCGTAACAATCTATGCGGAGTGCCAAAAGAAACTTCCGACAAGTGAAACGACAAACTAAACACATATCCCAAACGCGATTAAAACACTTTTAAGTTCTATTTTCTGTGAAAGCGTACTAGTAAGTACCGTTTTGCTTTTGCCTTTGCAGTTATTACACGGAAGTGTTCAGAAAAGCTTTAAGTCTTGTGATTATAGTTTTATTGTACATTATTTAGAAAACTGCTGAATTTGGACAGCTGTTGTGGCTCGTTTTTGAATGCATGTGGATGTATTGCGTAACGGACAAATGGATGTACATGTATCAAATTAACTAAAAGATTGAAAGTTTTTTTGGGTCATATAATATTCTATCTTCCGCACAGATTTCTTTCTTCAATATTTATATTGCAAATTTAGTATAAAGGACCTAATGGGATTGTACATTTTACGTTATTCGATTTGAACAACAAGTGTTAGCGAATATCCTATCTTTGTTTACTATGAAGGGATTCTCACAACACCATTTTAATTACAGGGCTATGTGGGGAATCTAATCGTTTGCAGTAGAATGTACTTTTGTGTATAAAAGATTTCACACTGATAGATGAATGCCTCACACTAACACGAAATAGTTCTTAATCTTATGTTTCATTTAAAAAAAAAATTCTTTATTTAAATATCATTATATTTGATGAGTTCCATCAAAATCCGAATTTTGTATTGATTCAAATGGTTAGAACTTTAATTTAAACATACTATAGCATACTATAGTTTTTAACAAGTAATTATAATAATAATAATATCGAAAACTTACCTTCCCACCTAGCTTGCGTGTCTCCCTATATGTTTATCTATTCCATGTCACTGTGACGTCATCGCATTGTTCGTTTCCTCTGGTAATTTGATGTCATCTTATTGTTTGTTTCCCCTGGTAATGTGACGTCATTACATTGTATGTTTCATCTGTCGACTCTTTGTTTCTTCCATAGGTTTACGTAGATCAAGTGCATATCACAGGAACTTTGGGTCAAATATTTATTTTAATATTTTTTTCAGTCGTTTAAAATCACCGTTTATCCTAAAATTAGCGAAAGTAACGAAACATTCAGTTTAAAAAACTACCCTTTGCCTCTATATAAAATTTTATACAAAGTAAGTATTAGTGCGCTTTTCCGCCAACTATCTGTGCATATAATATATAAATTTTTGCATTCTCGGGTTGCTTGTTTTCGCGTATAATAATACACACATGTATTTGTTTAACCGATTTCATTAAACCTACCATTTAAATATCCTCTACATGAAAAACTTTGTCTCACAAAATATCTCTGTATCTATTTGATAATATGAAAAAACAAAGGGGACACCCGGGTTCGAACCGGGGACCTCTCGATCTGCAGTCGAATGCTCTACCACTGAGCTATATCCCCAATATATCAAGCAATATGTCATTGTTACTTATTTGAATAGACAATTAAATTAGTTTCACATGTGTTGCATTCTCACATTAACATTTAACACGTGGTGTTATATGTGTGTGTGTCCGTGTTTTATCCACGTGTTAAAATCTCTTGCATGAATCTGCGAGGATAAAAAAATAGTGCTTATTAAAAAGGGACACATATTTTGCTTATATAGATCTATATATTTATTATATAATCTCTCGCGAAAATATTTGGTGGTCTTGCAGCAATACGCGAAAGAATTTATGTCATCATGCAGCAATAAATGCGTGCTCACGCGAATAAATTTGCGTGGTCTTATAGCAATAACTGCGTGTTCACGCGAAAGAATCTGTGTCATCATGCAGCAATAACTGCGTGTTCACGCGAAAGAATTTGTGTTATCATGCAGCCGAGTAAATGCGTGCTTACGCGAATTATCTTACTTTCGCGCACTCATGCAATAACTTTCGCCTGAACTAGCAAAAACATTTCGCGTTCTAACGTACATTTTATCGCGTGCTCATGCAATATTTTTTGCAAAACTACTTTTAACATAAACATTTTCTTATTACGTTCAGTATTCAAAGTCAGCCATGTAAGCAGTTATATATAAATTGATTTTTAAACCTTTTTCTGTATTTGAACATTTGGTACGTACGATAAATGCTAATAAAACATTTAAAATATTTCTGACTCTATGTATCTGTGGTTTGTGCACTTCAGATTTGAAAGTTGATTTTCGAAATTGCTTTTAAAAAACTGGTTAAAAATATAAGTCATTAATAACCAGACAATATCTTTCTTTCGGGTTCGAACACAGTATTTTTGCATGGTACCTTTACTTGGACCTACAATCATAAGCTGCTATATCTCTATAATATTCAATGGGCTTCGGAAGTGTATCATTTGATACCCCTAAACCTTGAGCAAAACAATAATTTATTCATAAAAATTTGCATCAGTTAATTTCTTTGTAAAAACAACCTTATTCCGGGAATTCGCAACATTGACACTTTCCTAAACGTTCAGGAGTACTGATAACGTAATACGCTGTTAATCCCGTGTCTACGCTGTAAGACCGATGTTTCATTCAGTATGGCGATAACAAAGATCTTCAATCTCAAAAGCATAAATCTCGCCTTTACAGGAAGTACTTAGGATAAATAAAGAAGTCGGCTGTGAATAGTATATCCAATATCATCTTTACATTTACGAACAACGCAAATAAGAGCAAGTACAGGCGAGTCCAGCCACCAGTACCACAATAATTCCTTTGCTAAGATTTTCTTTAACTTAAATTTGGCAAATTTAAAATCTTATTTTTGAGATATTCAGGAATTTAAGATTCATTTTTGAAGATCATCTTAAGTTTATAACATTTAAATTTAGCTTTTGTCAAATGTCCAAAAAAGATAAAGAAAATTTTCTTAATAAAAAAGAAATGATTGTGAAACTGGGGTCAGGTTCCCTGGAAATCAATTTTCAGTTGAGCTAACAAGAACCTTAAGCTTGCAGCTAAAAATCACAATACCTTCAGATGTATGACAGGAAGATTGAGGCGCCAAATTCAGCTGGTCAAGAATGGACATTGTGAGACTTCCGATAATAATCATAAACAAAATTTTCATACATTTTATTTATTATGTTACATAAAACTATGTTTAAAATATAAAAGTAAAAATATAACATTAACATATAACAGAAATTTCAACTATACAAAAATGTTTAAAAATATAACCACGGGAATACCATAATAACAATATACTAGGTCTCGTACAATACATAGTCATAAATATATTTTTATATGTGGACTTATATGTGTAAAACCTAATGTGCAATTATAACAAATTAATTGGTTTTAACATAAAACATATTGGTGTATCCATACAACCATTTTAGAACATCATTAAATAAGGACCTGTATTACAATAAGGAGTTTTTCCCATGAATCATGCGATACTTTTTAACACAGAATTTTTGAATTTATGCCTTTTTTTCCTTGAAAACACAAAATAATGGGATTTCATTGCTGGAAACCAGGGCAAGCATATCATTGCTCAAGGGCAGATAACTCCTTTCTAAGTTAAATAAGACTCAATTGATTTTTCTTCATTTGTATATACTAAAGCTGTTTGAATTTACATTTAGAATGGGGTTGTTTTTTTTCTGTCTTGGTGCATGCTGAAGAAACCTCTGTAGCATTTCAAAGTGTAGATCATTTCAGTTGACTCCAGCAGCTAAAGCAAAATAAAATAAGCTGATATAATGTTGAAAATATAATGCTGAGAAATTGTACATTGTTATAAATAAAATAAAATGCCTTGATTAACAATACTTTTGATTTTGTAATTTACATTCGGTAGGATTAGTGTACATATATATAGGATTACGGTTTTTGATATTTTTAGTATATATCTTGCATTACTGCAATGAAAGCATAAGTTTTCATTTCTAAATTATTTGCCACTGACAAACCATGTTCTCTTCATATAATAAAGCTTAAAGCAGAAATGCTACAAATTGAATAAACTTAATCTTATCTCTAAACGCTGTTCACTTGAAGAGGTTCTTGCGTTATTGAACTTAAGAGTTAAAATACTGGTTCCAGGTCCAAAAATAACCCAACTTTGTCCATTTTGTTAAATATAAGTTGTATATTGAGAAAATAACGTTTTGCTTCCCATTTTTCTTTTTGATAAATCTTGACTGATAATTTAAAGAAAATTTCACATGTGACATATACATTTACATACAAATATATATATACATACATGTATGCATAAATGTGTTGTTTAATTTACTACAAACTACCTCACTGATCTTTCTTTATACAACAAATAAATGTACTGGTAAGTTATACCGGTAATGTTGAAATACGGCAACAAATTTCTCAAAGCTAGGACCAGAAAAGCCAAATATTTAATAATTTATTACTTTCATACAAAAATGCTTAACTAGGATGAAAAGGTTAAGAAAAACAAAAATCATTTGTAAGCAACTAGCAGCTCATAAATATATTTTATGGACTTCTATCATGGGAAAAATTGTCATTTTAAAATGGCAACAATTTTGGCAAAAGAAAAATTAAATTTTTAGCAAATTGTATAAACTTTTCCTTTTAAAATTACATGTTAATTTATGTAACTATGAATACTATGAAATAGTAGAATACTTGAATACCAGTAGTCTTTTTTTTTTTTTGCATTTCATTTTTAAAATATAATAATAATTACAATAATAATAATAATAAAATTGCATAAAAATGTTTAATAGTTTAACATGCACGAATGTATTTAAATACTGGTAGGATAAAGACACAGTTTACATTTGTGAAAACATCTTGGTAGATAAATAAATAATTCATCAATCCTTTTCAACAACCAGGTAAAAATATATATACATGTATATCACAGAATTGGTCATTATTCAGGTTACAGAAGTTTTAGTTTTTCTCATTACCACTATATCTCCAAAACAATGGCAGGTATGTGACACCCATACTTCATCCTGTCACATCTGTGCTGAGCAGAAAAATCACCATGGGTATACATACAAACAGATATACATGTACAAAATTTTTATACATGTACTTCACAATCAGAATGTATGATTATGTGGTACATAAATAAAGCCTTTTTATTCAGACAAATAACCGTGGGTTTCTATAGAAACCAAATGCCAAAATCCGTTAATATCTCTCGATTAGAAAGTATAATTACGTGTCAGATAAATGGAGTGTTTTTTAAAATGCTATAATCAGACAAATGTATTATCAAGATGAGCATACATGTATATATGTAAGATGCCTTTTTAACAGTCATTTTATACATGTATGTACGGTATACATTGACTACCTACATGTATATTGTTCCAACATTAGCATTGTATGAAATTTTAAATCATTCAACACTTCAGGAAAAACTGTAAATATAAGGAACTAAAGTTAAGCACAAGAAAAGCACCAAATATCAAAATACATGTAACTGTGCTGACTTTGTTCTAATAGTTTTGAGACACAAAATATAATATCATAGTTTGACTGTTCCGAAGTTCAAGTCTTAGAAATACACAACTAATGTACATCATGTTTTTTCTTCCTTTGTGTTAATCTGGAATGAATTCTGTTCCGTGTTTTCTGATGATTTCAAACTCTCATCTTTACTTTTACTCTGAAACAGAGGAATATAAAAAAAAATTGATTTTCTAAATTTCTTGTTATCAGCTTGAAGATAATGTATTTTTGTTTTTATTTTCTTTCCAAATTTTTTAAAGATTTTTTGATGTAGAAGATAAAACATTACTCAGCTTGGTTATCTAGACCTATTTTTTCAAAGGTAATTTTTGTCAAAAGATGAACTGGCTTTCAAGATTTTCAGATCAAGTGATGTAGTCAATCATTTCAAAAGATACATGAAATCCATTGGCACTTGTCTTCATATAAATTATCTTTTTGGGCACTAATAAATGCTAAATGCCATTCGTTTTTCTTAAAAAAGAGTACAGTAAGTTTTCATTTTATATAAAGAGTTATACCTCTGCAGTAATATGCTGAACTGGAATGGACGAATCTTCTAGTTTCTGAATCATCATGCGAGATTCCAACAACAAATTTTGTAATTTGGTAGCTGGAGATGACTCAACCTATAAAATATCAAACAGATCAAATTAAGCCATAAACCTTTACTTTTAAATTTGTTTATCGTAAAATAATTAAAAAACAGTCAAAATGCTGGGAAGTGTAGTGATTGATCAATCAAAGCAATTAATGTAACATGATTACATGTAAATGTATTTGAAATGCGAGATTTTACTAACAATTACGTTCTGTATTTGTTAAATAATTTGCTCACAATGACTCAAAAAACAAAAAATTTCGGATAGCTGTGACGTTCACCATTTTAACAGGTTTTAATTATTGTAATGAAACTTTGACGGTGACCTCAAATAAGTGAAATAAAGCATTTAAGGTTCATGAAAGATACAAACTGTTAAGAAGTACTAATATTTATTGCACAGTCCTTGAATCCTGCTTGGTAGTTTTCAAAATTAAGTGTTGCTTATTAAAATTGAAAATTTTTAGTAGATCTTTGAAAGAAGAATTTTTAATTGTTTTGGCAATCAGACATAGCTGTCTAAATCACTGTTTTGTCAAAAATCAAAATAGTTTTTTTAATCATATGTTGTATAAAAAAGAGAATCAAACTTTTGGACTATAGAATATTTACAAGATTTTTCTATTTGAGATATGGTGTACTACATTTGTTCCTAACATAAACTGATTAACCAGAAATTAACTTGATCATTATTTCAAGTGAAATCATGTCATTTATTATTTACTACTTTCAACTTACATCTCTTCTGTCATAAACACTATCATCTAAAATACTATCATCATTATCACCATTATCATCAAGAAATGACGACAGTCTATCTTCAAATGACTGTTTATGTAACCTATTAGATCGTTCACGACTAGAATACAGACTGCTTTCTCTATTCTGATTTTGAAATACCGGTATGTCAGTTTCTAGCATTTTCTTTTCATAGATAGTTTCATGGTATTCATCAATTATTCCATCAGAATTATAATTATGTCCATTTGCACTATTTTTCTCATGAAACATAACATGTTTGTTTGGAATTATAGATGGTGACATCTCTGAACTGTATAGATTTGTTTCTTGCTGTCTTGAGTCATCCTGAGTTATCTCCCTTTCATCTGATGGCACTTCCCATGGAATAGAATCTTGATCATCAAACAGTTTTAAAAATTCATTTTTCTGTTTATTAGTTTCAGATAAATACTGATCATGATCAGTAGTAACTTGTCTGTCTTCTGTATTTCTGTAATTTTGACTTAGTGATGATTTATTTTCAGGAGATATTTTTCTAGATTGTCTTGATAGGTTATCAGTAGAATTATCTAGTGACTGTTGTGTAGATAAGTCCTCTGTAAGTCTACTGTGAGATTTACTACAAGTACAGCTACTACGAGATGAACTGAAATGAAATACAAATGACATAATCAGAAATTCTTAGATTTGAATATAAGAATAACCCTTTGATAATAATAATAATAATAGCCCATACAAAAACACATTCATGTACTATATACATCCATCAATCTACAAAACAAAACCAGCTATTGTTTTTAAATATCATGTTAAATGTTGCTCGCTCTCTCTCTCTCTCTCTCTCTGTCTCTCTCTCTCTGTCTCTCTCTCTCTCTCACTCTCTCTTGGGTTGTCTAAATTTGTACCTCAGATTACACAGTTCTAAACTAGATGGTAAAATTTTTATTTCTAAATGATACTCAATTAGGAGAAAAAAACTGTATTAGTGAACTATTAAAACAACAATCAAAGGTACATGTAAGGCACTTCAATGGCTAATTTTTATAACAAAACAGCCACTTGTTACCATTAAATTCAATACAGTATATAAGTGGCATAGGTGTTTCATACTAAACTCTTTACCTCAATTCTTCAATACTGTTCTGTTGTTTAGTTATAACTTCTTTAGAACTGTCTAAATTTAGCTGCAGTAATGACACTTCTCTCTGTTGACGTTCATACAGCTATAAAATACAAACAATAAATTAATATTGCTTTATATACATTTTTATTAAAGTGCACCAAAATTCCCTTTCTTATTACCGGTAATCATCTACCGGTAATTATTTTATTTCAGCAACTAAAGTTTACATATGTTTATATATTTCAGCAAATGCATGTAAATTAAATACCAAATAAATTTAAGCATGATAATACTGGATTTGCCAATTAAAATTCCGACATAATATGAATCGGTTTTCTATTAAGATTTTACAACTTGACCGGACAGTTCTCGGGGTTTTTTGTTACATAAAACATGACTTCTCTTGGCAAACAATTATATTTTGCATATAATGTCTCAAATGTATTTAGGCTTGTCTGGTAAACTTTTTAAATAAAATGACAACATAGAAATTACACTTGGTAAAAACAGTGCTTTTGTACGAAAAAACCTGAAAATTCAGAGGTTTTGTCCCCCGTCATTGTAATATCTAAATAGGAAAATGATTCACGATGACTCGGAACATTTAATTGGCAAATAGTCTATTGCAGTAAATTGTTAACACTAAAATTTCTTTCTAGAATGCTTTTGAAAGAAATTCCTTCTTAATGTAGCACATAAACTGAAAGTGAAAGTTTATGAATTATTCTAAATATACCGGTAACTAACGATGTCAAAGAGAGAAGCTAATTTTGTGGAACCTATTACATTCTCCATTTGAAACACACACACACACACACACACACACACACACACACACACACACAAAAAAAAAGAAAAAGAAAAAAAAACCACAAGTAATATGAATGATACAGTACATTTGTATCTGAAAGTCATTTCAGTAAAATAGTTTTCGGGTTGTTTGAAATGATAACCATTGCATATTATATCATTTTGAGAAAGAGATTGATCAGTTGGTTGAATGTTGACTTAGCAATTTTTAAATTGTATTCATGACAAGACAATGTTTTATTAATCTCAAGGTTCAATCTCAAAACAATGTCTTGTAGATGTTACTGATCTAGACTGTACTAGTGTGCACTCATGATGACCTTAATAGTGTTAGTAAACTTGCCTGTCATGTCCATTAAACTGGTTCTGAACCAAACCAGTAAGGGCCTATGACAAGGAAAAACCTCTCTCACTTGAAGTCAGTTGGGGTCTAACTAACAGAGGTAAATTGCCTTGAGTTTAAAGTCTTAACAACCTGGTGAGAGAGAGAGAGAGAGAGAGAGAGAGAGAGAGAGAGAGAGAGAGAGAGAGAGAGAGAGAGTTCAAATTTCAAGGACAAAGGATAAAACATTCATTCAATAATATAATTCATTATAAAATGACTTTAAAGAAACTTATGAAACAATCAAAATTAAGTATCTATTACCTCCCTTAGATGTCGTAACTGATGATCTGTTCTAGTTTGTTTCAATTTCATGGACTCTATCAACTCATCCTTGCATTTATCTCTCTGACCTGTAAAATAGATAATTCTGACATATTTCAGACTCATAAGTCACCATGGCAATACAGTAAACTTGGATAATTCAAATATTATTTATAAAACACTACAGGTACCTTAGCAACAATTTTTCTTTACCATCTTTTGAATTTTTTTAAAACTCAAAACATTCTACAAACTTTAAAGTCTTAACTAAAATCAAAGTTATTGAGTAACACTGAATTTACACTTGAAACGTCAGTAACATGAGCATTTGTTAAATGTTTCTTTCAGCATATTATGAAAAATAGTGAATTTGATTAGTAAAAGTGACAAATTAAAGATGAAGACCTTACTCAACATGCTCAGATTCTCTATCCTCAAATTATAGAATTCATACAAATTCAATATTTTGCATACTAATGTGGTGTGTATTACATGTTATTAAAAAACGTAGACTAATTAAATATCAACAAGTCCCGAAAGTTTTTTTTTTCTACTTGTTAACTCTCTGATCTCTGATACTTCAGAGGTCATTTCAAACACTGGGTACTAACACTTAGTTTAAAAAAGAATATCCAAGTTAGTTTAAATCTACTTACTACTTTCTTTCTGAAACAGAAGATTTTTTTCTTTCAATGTCTCAATCTCTGTTATTTTCTGTTGGAGTTCTGTGTCTTTCATGTTTAAAGCCTCTGCATTATACAAAGATTATAAATGATTACAAATGGAAAAATAGAGCAATGCTAAAAACATAGCAATGCAAAAAAAAAAAATTAAATTTTTACAACTGTAGAAGCACTGAAAGGACCAAGAAAAATTTGTGTGTGTGACCCACTCATTCCAAGTCAGTTGAGAGCCTCTAATGATGCAGAAACAAATTTTATGTATTGTGCACTTAAAAAAATTTACAAGAAAAGCACCTGTTTTTTGCATGAACAGTACATACTAGTACCTTGCTCTACTATTAATTTAACACTCAAGTTCTAGTACACACAGTTGATAAATAATTATATATATCTGGTTCTAAAAGCAACTATGCATTACTTTCTTTACTGTATCTCTTGTGCCTCTCACTAACAGATTCAATTTCTTCTGGAACAGATCTTTTTTGAAAACTATTCTAGACATAGATATTTGTTTTTCCAGTTGCTCAGAGTGTCTTTACCATTCCATTTTAGTGAGTTAAAGAATCTTGACTGATGTTCAAAAACAAAAATCACTCTATCTCCATGTATATGTAAAGTTAGGGTGGTGTGGTTACCAATACTCTATCTCCATGTATATGTAAAGTTAGGGTAGTGTGGTTACCAATACTCTATCTCCATGTATATGTAAAGTTAGGGTGGTGTGGTTACCAATACTCTATCTTCATGTATATGTAAAGTTAGAGTGGTGTGGTTAACAATACTCTATCTCCATGTATATGTAAAGTTAGGGTGGTGTGGTTACCAATACTCTATCTTCATGTATATGTAAAGTTAGGGTGGTGTGGTTACCAATACTCTATCTTCATGTATATGTAAAGTTAGGGTGGTGTGGTTACCAATACTCTATCTTCATGTATATGTAAAGTTAGGGTGGTGTGGTAACCAATACTCTATCTTCATGCATATGTAAAGTAAGAGTGGTGTGGTTACCAATACTCTATCTTCATGTATATGTAAAGTTAGGGTGGTGTGGTTACCAATACTCTATCTTCATGCATATGTAAAGCTTGGGTGGTGTGGTTACCAATACTCTATCTTCATGTATATGGTAGATTGATTGATTTAATGGTGTTTTACGTCCCGGTCAAGAATATTTCACTTATATCAAGATATCACCAGCTATAGGTGAAGAAAAAGAAATTTTTACCTTAAAGTTTGCAGTGCACTTTGGGCAATGTGCAGGGAGGGTTCTTTAATGTGCCACATCTGCTGTGACACTGAGCATCAGTTTTTAGGGTCTCATCCAAATGACCCTGTGACTATTATTTCTAAATTCCCAGTGCTTGGCAAAAGAACAGTCACCTTCCAATCTTCTAGTCTTGGTCAGACCTGGCCAGGATTTGAGTTCTTGACCTCCCACATATATAGAAAGCACTCTACTAACTAAGTTACTGTAGTGGTTGTATATGGTAGAGGTAAAGTGGTGTGGTTACAGATTCTTATGCTAATGTTAAGTACACACCTGTAGACTGATCCAGCTGTTGTTTTACATCTGTATATTTTTGTTTCCACAAGTTACTCTGTTTTACAGCCTCTACTTCCATGTCCTGACATTCTTTATTTCTTTTATCTAACTGTTTTAATCTTTCACTTAGTTCTTTCATGTGCTCAGTTGCAGTAGATAAATCCTTTTCCTGTAATAAGAAAGTCTAAAGTGCTAAATAAATCCAATTTATCAATCAGTACCGAATTTGTAGATTTTTACGAGTACATTATCTCAATCACCATTAAGTCACAATATAAAAACATATCATATGTTACTAACAACACCATTACTCTGACATCAGTGCTTCAAATTGTTTTTGAATCTTATGGGTCATGTTGGCCCATTCTGATAAAAAATTAAACTGATAGGTTTTTTTAACTTTGGCCATTGAAAAAAAATACATCAATCGGATAATTTTAAAAAAAAATTAAATGTCTGTGAAATATTTAGAAAAAGTGGCACAAATATCATGTAAATTACTTCATTGATTTTTTAGAAAAGCTGAGTAAAATAAACAAATTTGTGTCAAAAAGACATGTCAGACCGAACCATTAGTTTACAAAACCAAGGACCATTTATGTTTCATGATCTGGTAATTCCCCCTCCCCTTCCCAAAATAATCAGAAATAAGGAATAAAAAAAAAAAAGATAGAAACTAAAAATTCTTAATTTCTGCTATTTTGTTCTTTTGTTATTTGCTGACAATTCTATGTATTATATAGTACCGGTAATTTTTTTTAAAATTTAAATTTAATAATTTATGCTTTAGATGTACATGGGAACCTGTCTAAACCTAAACACAATACAAACAGTAGATTTTGTTCTAATTAGACAGATGTTTGGTTGACATTTCATTTAACTAACAATATTAAGGAAACTTTTTATAAAAATCATTAAGTTTAGACAAGCTTTCAGTTCACTCAAGATGCATTTTTTTTCAGAATCCTCCTCTCTCTCTCTCTCTCTCTCTCTCTCTCTCTCTCTCTCTCTCTCTCTCTCTCTATATATATATATATTTTTTTTTTCAGTGATTTTTTTTTACCATTTATGGGAAATGGGCCAGGGCCTGAGCAATAGGGAATTTTCGCATCAATTTGAGATGGATTGGGAAATTTTTATGTTGCAAAAAAAAAAAGGAAAAAAAAAATAATCACAATTAACAATGATGTGTATGAAATAATAAATTATACTTAACTACAAAACACATTTAAAATCATAATGTATTCATTTTCTCTTTCAGGATAATGAATTTAATTAATTTAAGATTTTTTGGCATCATAATTTTGAATCTGTCAATGATATTTTCAACTTGACAGGTATTCACAGCATCATAATGCACTACTTTTACTTTCATTTTCAATTTTTTTTTTCACTTATGCAAATTACGTTGACACTGTCATAATTTGGTTCACTTCTTAAAATTTTTTTGAGGGGGCTTGTCTAATTGTTCTGGTTTTTGCATGCTTTTAGGAGTGTTTGCGATAAAATTTGAATTATGTGACATTTTTTGCAGCAATGCTTATGTCCACATTTTTTAAATTTGATTAAACAGGTTAAATCTATATACAGAAAAATAAAATTTTCAATATGATTGGAAATTTATCGTCCAAATTTGGGAAATTTCTATTCTTTTTGTGATTGGGAATGGTGCCCAATTTCGGACCCAAATTAAGCCAACAAAAATCAATGTACATTATATATATAGTGAAAAAAGCTTGAATTTATCTATTGTATTTCCATACAAAGAAGGATATTATACAAGTTATGTTCAATTATTGTGATATGAGCATTGTCCTCATTTAAAGAATAAATGACTTTTTATGTTTATATAAATCAGTCTATCTCACCTTAAGTTTTAACAATGTTGTCATTTCTTGTTCTTTAGCATGTAATTGTCCAATTGTTGTTGACATTTCCTTAACACTTGTACTTAAGCTAAAATTCTTCTCCTAAAAATGTAAAAAATGAAAACCATGTAATTGGCAACAGCTAACACAACCAAAATACAAGAAACAATAAATTTTAAAAAATGATATATATATCAACAAATACATCTTGAATATTTAAAGTGCAGTACAAATGCTATCACATAGATTACTTGTGTGAAAGCATCATATTAAGAAGGTATCCAGTAAACTTAACAATGGGCACCAACAAAGATGCTAGACCTCTTTTGCTTATTACTTTGTGAAGGCAAGCTAAAAATAAGTACCAATTCATAAAGAGCACTAGAATGACAACCTAATTTCCAGTGGTGTGGTTACAGTACTACTGAATGACTACTAACCATCCAAATTGTTTTATAAGCAGTCGTTTATAAATTTGCACAAATATATTACTTGTACATGAAGGATTTTGTTATGAAGAATATGTAGTATACATAAAGAAATATATCCAGTTTATAATTTTCTGGTCAATCAAAAACCATAAACCAAATTATATATGTACAGTAGAACTTCGATAACTCGAAGTCCATGGGACTTCGTTGGTGACTTCGAGTTATCGGGGTTTTCGAGTTATCGAAGTTGAAGGATGGCGTCACCTTAATACTAGTATATGTTTTCCACAACAGAAATCTTTGATGTTGTAAACAGTTATCGGAACTCGAATGAGACGCAATAGAAAAAAACAATACTAATAGTTACTTTCGAAACATAATAATAATAATCATAATACGCATACAAAACGTGTTACTTTATTTTAAAATGATGATGCATACGAACAACGGAATCGGAAATCAGATATGTGTAATGTTTATCAGCAATACTTATTTATTACATTTTAAGATAATACGAACTCAGTAATTTAATTACAAAGCATTGCCATAAGACTTTAATATTTTAATGCAGTTGTGAGTACCACTGGGTTAGTCGTTTAAATTAAGCTTGGAGTAATTAAGTCGAAAGTTGAACTGTTTCTCGACGGCGGCATATTACTCGGCTTCTGTAATTAGAGATAAGAGTAAGGGATTAGCGTACCTATCAAAATTAATTGTCCGTGACGGTACTGAATATTAATCCGTTAATTGATACCTATTAATACAGTAGATAACTATAAAAATAAAAATAACTAGATCTACTCGGTTTACTTCTCTAATAATTACCCATATGTGATTTGTCTGATTGTTTTAATTACGGGTCTTTGGTCAGACATTGTAAGAAAAAATTCGAGTTTTTGAAGTTAAATTTAATAGACTTTTTAACTAAAGACCAAATATTTACTTCGAGTTATCGGGGGTATTCGAATTATAAAAGTTTGAGTTATCGAAGTTTTTCTAATATAGTTTATATAGAAAACGGGTCGGGACAAAATAAAGACTTCGAGTTATCCGGGGTATTCGAGATATCGAAGTTTGAGTTATCGAAGTTCTACTGTATGTTGAAATTTGTTTTCAAAGTCAAGTTTGACTATGAAAGACTTTGAGCTTTCTCTTAGGATGAGTTCTGCTTTTAGATATATAAGCTGCAGATTGTTGGATGTATCTCCTGTAACATGACAAGTTTAGGTAGCACCCATCATAATTTTTCTATAATTACATAAATAGTTAACTGTTTTAATTAATGAAATTTTAATATAAATGAAATCATTGTAACTAAGAGACTAAATGCAATGCAGTCAATTAAATCTAAAATCAGTTGTCACATCTCTTCTAGGTGCTGACATGCATCTTTTCATGCATAATTCAAAAGCAAATTTGTTAATGAAGCCCTTTTTGTTGAGCCATAATTAAGCAGTTCATCAACCCTGTTTAGTATTATGCAAAATTATCTAGATAATCCTTACATGCAGATCTAAATCCATCCCACCCCCACCCCCTTTATTACATTTTTTATTCACTTATTATTTAACATAAACAAACCTCATAATCCTGTAACTGTAGTGACAGTTTGTTATTTTCATCTTGAAAGTTTGCTAGTCTATCTTGAGTTGTTTCCAGTTCTGAATTCTGTGTCTGACTTTCATTCCTTGTTTCTTTCAGCTGATTCATGGCATTACGTAGCTGCTTTGTTCTTTGCTGAACTTGTTCTGGAATATAATATTAAACATATGTTAAACTGTATTTTAATTAAGGATTTTTTTTCTAATTTGCTAAAACTGATCATGCAAAATGCAAGAGTTCAACCATAAAAAAAAACAACTGAGTTACAAAGTTACATACTAATACAACTTTATGGATAACCTTTTAGAGTACTATCTTCAGTTGTAATGTCCTTTACTCAGTTGTTTGTTTTGTCTTATTTGTGACTTTTTTTCTTTTCTTTGCTTGTTGTTTCTTGTTCTTGGTTATACTGGTTACAAAAAAGATAAATGTGTTTTATCAGTTCAAACATCAATAAATGTACTATATTTTGCCATCTCGATTATAAATCTAGATAGCTAGATATTAAAGTACATGTATTAACAAAAAAAAAAAAAAAAAAAAAAAAAAAAAAAAAATTAAACAAAACAAACAAAACTTCACATAAATTTAAATGGAGATTGATGACCTCACAAAAGTTACATGCAAGAACAAATATTAAAACAAATTAATAATATATTGACCTTGATATTTAGCACATTTCTGTTCTAACATAAGAAGTCTTTGTCTATCCTGTTCCCAAGCTATTAACTGATGTTGGTGGGCAGATACCATGTCATTTAACTCACGGTCACGATCCTGTAGTTCTGTTATTAACATCTGAATCTCTGTTCTCTGTTTCTGTATTGTAGAGCTTTCCAATTCTGCCACATTTGTCTGAAAATAAAATTGATAAAAAAATTCAGCAACAAGGAAAAAAGCCTTTATTTTATCCAAATCCAATATGTCCAATACAAGATATTCATGAGGCCACACCAAATTTATTTCTAGTTCTATGGATTTTTTGGAAAAAAATAGAGGTGAGCAAGGGATTAAAAATCAATTTTTTTTTTTTCTAAAATACATTTTTCTTCAGGCGAACAAAATTTGAACCTGGCAAGCAAGTAAAAAAAGACACAAGAAGATAATTATTTCAGGAAAAGGCAAAAAGGTTTTAAAAAAAACTAATTAAAGCAAAGAATATGGTGTTCTGGCAAACTCCCATCTAATATAGCAAATAATTAATCAACTAAGAACTGTTTAATAGTAAAACACTGGACAAATGTTGTCCTGATATTGTTAAATTTACACTGAATGCAGCCAAAGATTTTGCAGAAAAATGGATGTGGTATTTCACTGGAAATTTTAGAGAGGCAGATAATGATTTGCAAATGAAATTAATTTTATTTTTAATCCAAAATTTTAGAAGCAAGTGGGTCCGATGAACTACAAATTAATTTGTCATGGCCTAAATATTAATAGCTCTATTTTACAGTGTTTTAACATTTTGGTTTAATAAAAATAACAATAAAACTTTTGAAAAAATGTCAGATTTAGTTTTTACATTGCTGACTTATTTATTTTATCTGTGACAGATGATGCCAATGATCGAACATGCAGATTTGAATATGTAGAGTAAGTTCTTTAATTTTAGCACTAAAAGTGATTTATTTTCCCAAAACAATGATATTAATAACATAACTTACATCAAATTTAAAACTGTTCTATAAAATTTCTACAACAACTTTTTAATTCTAAATTATACCCAGACCCTGGTTTTACAATCGTTCCTTAACTAAGATTTTCCTTAACTTAAAATGAGCAAATTTTGGCAATCTCTTTTTAAATTACAAAAAACCTTTGTGACAAAACTAAATACAGATTTTATAAGCTTAAAGTGATCTTTAAAATGACACTTTAAATTCTTGAAAATCTTCACAATGAACCAAATTATTTAGATTTCAAATTTGCAAGATTTAAGTTAAGGAAAATCTTAGTTAAGGCATGACTGTGAAACCAGGTCCAGAAATCACAAATCCAAGTTGGTCACATGGTTCTAAAAATTTATTTACAGAATAAATAAACTTACCTTTTCTGAAAATGAAAACTGTTCTGTGACACTGGTATTTTTTGGACTACCAAATGTTGCAAGGTTAGAGCGTATTGGACTGTCCTTGTTGTCTATTCTACTAGTAAGACTTGGACTGTTTGGAGATGAGAGGTAGCTTTTTCTTGCAGGACTATTGAAAGAGATATTTTTGTTATAAACTCTTTGTTCGATGGTTGTATATTTTGTCTGTGATGACACTGAAGAATTATGAGGTACACTATGATTATTACGTGATCTAGGTGAAATTTGTTCATCAAAGTTTGGATCTAACGCCCTGGGAACAAACTGAGATATGTACTGTTGTTGTGATTCCACCTTGATTTGTGTTCTGGGTGAACATTTTTCATCAAAATAATGTTCCACACTCCTGGGTACAGACTTTGATATGAACTGCTGTTGTGACTGAAACCCAGTCTGTGGTTTGGGTGAACCTGTTTCATCAAAATAAGGTTCCTTATTCCTAGGTACTGGTTGATATATGTTTTGCTGTTGTTTCTGAAACCCATTTTGTGGCCTGGGTGAATTTTTTTCTTCAAGGTAAGGTCCGAGACTTCTGGCTACAGACTGAGACACAATTTTCTGATGTTTTTGGAACCCATTTTGTTGTCTCTCAGGATCATGTGCCTGTGACACTGAGCTTCCATAAGATGGGTGATTTTGATGATGTTTGTGTACATTTCTTGGATGTTGATCTTCTGGGTTATGATGTAGTCTTTTTGGTTCTTTATGGGCACTTCTCTTGGTGGAAAATGGTGGAATAGATGACTGAAAATGCAAAAAAAAAAATTTAATGTTTTGAATATGATCGTCAATTAAATGCTGATAAACACTTTGCATTTTTCAGCAAATCAAGTTGTTTTATGTCAAACATGTTTAAGGTTTCTATACTCCTTTAGAAAGAGTTACAGTAAAAACAAAAACTCATAATTATGATCAGGTGCTCAAAATTCCCTGAGTCAGAGGTCCAGGACCTTTTATCTTACTTTGGGACCCTTGGAATTTTTGGTGTAAAAGTCTGATGGACCTGCCATTTTTTGTTGGAACAATTTTTAGAATACTTATTCTTTGTGTATTAAAACATTTTCAGAATACTTTTCCTTTGTGTATTAAAAAAGTCTCAAAATCACTTAATTTATTGCAATTTGTCAAAGGTTTTGATTTCCAACCATTTTCAGACATGAATTATAAAGTGCATCTGCTTTGACAACAGTATTACTTGAGTGTTTGTTAGTTGTATATAATATATTTGTTAAATCAAGAATATAAACAAAGTTGATCAACATAAGTTTGTTCGAATTTGGGGCACATGGACCTTTTAGTGCTGATATGGGACCTGTCTATTTTAATTTGGGACCTACCAAAAAAGTCCTGAACCTATCATTGTGAAATATAATTTTTAACCCCTGTATGATGCTCAAAAAACAATTTCTTGGGTTGTTAAATTCCATATAATCAAATGTCAACTTAGACATTTATTCACTTTAGTTCATTTTCACACAATATAGTTTTATGAATTTTTTTTATAAAATAATTACAGAAGATCAAAATTTTAAATTTTGAAAAATACTCCAAATTTAGATCATATCATAAGGGAAATATTCATACTTTTTATAAGGATCTGGTAACTTGAGTGGTAAGATATGTAAGAATTTTGATAATGATGCTCAAATGTTTAATAATACATGTAATAATAGTAATGTGGGAAAAATACTAGTATTCAAAATTCCAACACTGGTAATAATGTTGAAAGGTACCAGTATTTGAAATTTCAAAGATAATCTGAATTGTGACAATTGTTGAAAATATAATTCAACAAGAGGCCCATAGGCCTTAACGCTCACCTGAGGACATGGCCAACCTGAGGATATATCCAAAATCATTTGCAAAAATACATAAAATATTCTAATATACATTCCTACAAAAAAGTTAATAGTTTTCAAGATAATTAACAATTTGAGTCTTTTTATGCATCTATGACCTTGACCTTTAAACATAAGACCTTGAATCTTATATCAAAATAATCACCATTACAATATTCTAATACACATGCCATACAAAAAGTTAATAGTTTCCAAGATAATAAACAATTTCAGTCTTTTTATGCACCTATGACCTTGACCTTTGAATGTATGACCTTGAGCCACATATCAAAATGATTGTCATATCAATACCTACAAAATTCTAGTATATATACCTTTGCAACAAGTTAATAGTTTTCAAGATAATTAACAATTTGGGTCTTTTTATGCATCTATGACCTTGACATTCAAATGTAAAACCTTGAATCTTATATCAGAATGATCACCATATCAATTCCTACAATAATCTAATATACATGCCAATACAAAAAGTTAATAGTTTCCAAGATAATTAACAATTTCAGTCTTTTTATGCACCTATGACCTTGACCTTTGAATGTATGACCTTGAGCCATATATCAAAATGTTTGTCATGTCAATACCTACAATATTTTATAATACATGCCTATACAAAAAGTTTATAGTTTTCAAGCTAATGCACAATTTTAGTCTTTTTTAGCAAAAAAATAACATTTCAGGGGCAACAACTCCTACATGCATTATCATACAGTTACGAAACGTTGTACCTTTTTACATTTTGTCCTGCTAAACATTTTAACAATGTTTTAATATTATATATCTCTTATAATTTGGAAGAAAAAAGCCTAAAACTGCACAAATTACAAACTAGGTCATGACCTTGAACTTTGACCTTGACCCCATTTTGAAGGTTATTTCAAGAAAAAGTCAAAACTGAAAACCCCATGTCAATATCTATTCATATAGTCAAGTTATAATAATTTGAAGCCATTTTACGAAATTTTCAAAATTAAACGCAAAAACGCGTAACCTAATTTTTTACCAAATTTCACGAAATGAACAATTTATAAGCTTAAGACCCTAGAGAAGCCAAATATCACATCAGATTTTTTCTCCCATCATCGCTTTCGGAGAAGAAGATTTTTTAAGTTTTTTGGAACCATGGGTCACCTTTACCTAGTTTTGGGAGCCATGACAACGTCACAAACAAATCTGAATTGCACTGGCCCATATATGCATCTGACCAAGTTTCATTGAAATCTACCTCATAGTTTTAGAAAAGAAGTTGAAAATGTAAAAGTTTACGCCGCGGATGACGACGACGACGACGACAACGACGACGACGACGACGACAGACAAATTTTGATCAGAAAAGCTCACTTGAGCCTTCGGCTCAGGTGAGCTAAAAACTAAGTGAGTTGAGTTGAGTAATGGTTTTTAACGTATCAGTCCAGAATATTTTATTTATATCAAGATATTGCCAGCTACAGTTGAAAATGCAGAAATTTTGCCTGTGCTTTGCACTGATGGCATTATACAGCAGGTTTCTTTATTGCGCCATGCCTACCATGACACGGGGCCTCGTTTATTTTCTGATCCAAAAGAACCATGACTTTCATTTCGTAATGCAGTGAGCTTGGTGAAAGAACAGTCACTACCCACTTTCAAGTGTTGGGTCAGACCCAGTCAGGGTGCAAACCCACACCCTCCCACTTACGGAGCAAGCACTATACCAAATGAGCTACTGCAGTGGTCTCAAAAACTAGGTAATAAAATACTACTACATGTGTACTTGTAATGATTACTATGACATATCCCAATATCTTTAGAAACAGCAAGAATCTAGATAAAAAAAAAATTGCAACATTTTGATATTTTATATAAAAAAAATCATATTAGCTACATTAAAGCAACAAGAATAAAGGTCATACTTTATTATAATTATTATCATTATCATTATTTTTGACAATATAAACAAAATGTTTTTTACTATAATAAATTTTTAACAATGTATGATGCTACTTACTTTCACTGGTGTACTATGAATTGGCCCATCTTCAGGTCTAGGTAAAAAATCTGAAATATTGATACATTCCAGTGTAACAGTTCTATATTCATGTTATATTCATGCAGTATTATTCAATACATATACATGTATACACTGTAAACCTGGTAACAAATTCATAGTAAATGAGAAAACCTAACCATGTTAATAATGATCAGAGACCAGATCAATGAAACATAAACATACCAGTCCATGTCCAAATCAGAACCCCAAAAGCAAAGTTAAACCTTCGTACACTGTCTAATTTAGTGACATATGTAAACTTCCATCATGGAAGTTAAGCCAACAGAACAATTTGTAGTTTGACCTTCCCCTTTATTGTGCAGAAAAGATAGGTTACCAAATCAGTTATTTGTTAAAATGTGTATTGACCTTACTTTGTCAGAGGTAAAAGTCTATTTTTAGAAGTCTATTGGTAAACTTTTCCAGTTTAAAGATCAAGTAAAGCAGGAAGTTTGTGTGCAGTCTTCTCATGCAGAATTGAACCTCACTACAGAAACTGAAGCAGCAAATGTTCTTTCCTGAAACCTTTTTGACTGAATGAGCAAGCAGTGAAGTAATATTGTTTTCTATTCTATCAAAGGTTTAGGGACTGTACCTTGGTGGAACATTGGTATAAAGCATGTGTATATGGATCACAAGGCCTATCTGTTTAGGTTTAAATCTTGCTCAGGCAGATCTTAGTGTAAAAATGTTTGTCAATTTGCTTGTTGAAGTTCAGACTTCAGTGACTTTCTCACGGCACTAAGGTTTCCTCAAATATTCCAAAACTGACTGCCTCAATATAAGTGAAAGAATCTTGACTGGGATGTAAAAAACATTACTAATTTACTACACACCCCTTCTATTGTTGGGTTAAAATTTCAATGCATTTTGTTCCTCTTTCAGATGCCTTGTTGGCAGCACTGCTCACTACCTACATTTAATTTTAATCTGACCCAAGTAAATCTTAGTGTGAGAATGTTTGTTTGTGTGTTTGCCAAAGGTAGGTGGTTTTCTCTAAACATTTCTATGTCTTTTACTATCCAAGAACTGGCTGTCTCAATATAAGTTAAAGAATCTTGACTGGGACATGAAATTCTATTACTCCACTCTTTCCTCTTTCTTACCCGAATCTTCAGAAAACATTCTCCAGATTTAATAAGCTACAACTTCTTTCCATGCAGCAGCAAACATCTGTAAATAAAGACCTGGTATATTTACAAGTCAATATACATGTATTGTGTTTCACTTTTGTCTTTTGGTTAAAATTTAAGACCCCTTCATTCATTACCCTCTTCTTCTTTAGAGGAATGTCCAATCCTAATAAGAGGGTGGTCAAAAAAATAAAAATAAAAATAAATAAATAAAATAAAAATAAAATAAAAAATAATAAAACATGTAATAAAAAAAAAAAAATCAAATAAAATTAATAAATAAATGAAAATATTAATAAAATAAATGTATAAATAAATAAGAAAAGTAGCTTGAAAAGCACTTGTCTTAAGGTATTACCCATTTTGATAGTCTCCAACCCTTGCTTAAAGCAGCCAACAGGTTTATATGTATAGGGAGCTTTATTTCATTAATAATTGTTTTCTAATGACTGAAGCAAAATATCAAAAGCATGGATTTTAGAGATTTGAATAGATAAATTGGTAGTTATGTTAGAAACATTGCCTTTAGATTTAGTCTCAATTTGACTTGAGATCTGTTTTATCCTCTCCTAATACACACATCTTTAATTATCTATATTGTTTGAATTTTTAAGCTAACCAGCATAAGAAATAATAGGCTTAATTTGCAATCTACGACATGTATACAATTTTTCAATATCAACTGGTGTCTATAGAAGCTCTGCAAAATGGGGCTGCACTTCTTCCGACACCAGTTGGTATAAGAAAATCTCAGGTTTTTAATATAGAAATTGTTCTGACCCTACACACAGCCACTAGGCATAAAGTGTTATGGTCAGAGGATATTCCGGCTATCTTTTTGTGCAATATCTATTTCACTCTTTAGAAAAATTATTGTTTTCTAAAACAAAAAATAATAAACTTAGCAGAAAAAAATTAATGAATTCATTTTATAAAAGTACAGCGGAGATCTGATATCAACAGCAAGAAATAAGTACCACCGGAATTTTGGGTCATTTATTAAACTATATATTTATTTGTTTAATCATTTCTATTTCAGAAATATAAAAAATAAATGAGTTTTATTCTTTATAAACTGAAAATAAAGACAAAAAATTAAATTGCAATTAAATCAAGTAATATAAAATTTATCCGATGCATTTAGTTCAAACTATTGACAACTGATCAGGAGATAAACTTGTAAAACTTTTGCGAAAGCAGTTTCTAATAAACTTATAAATAACTTTTGCAACATATCCTCATGCTTTTTGTTCTTGATATCTTGTTAAACCTGGAAAATTTTATTAACTGGCTAAAAACTGAAAGTTTACGAGTTCTAGTTAAATTTTAGCAACTGTTTGAATAAAACGTGTATATATATATATATGATTGAAAAAGTATACAAAACTTCTTTATCTATGCTTTTTTATGATTTCTCTTGACAGATTTAAAAAGGGTGTCGGGTCGATTCGCCCTTATGCCCATTCGCCCCGGGTTGTTTCGCCCTGCAAATATGCTTCGGCCTGGAGTCGCACGTGTAAACATGTATTTGTTTGTGCACAGTTCTTTGTTTTAAAAGTACAATGACCGGGTATTTGTTTGATGTACCGCGGATGACTGCTATTTCTGCTTTGATGTACCGCTGTCCACATACATTAAAGTATCTTGACCATGAAGACACAAGCTGTGTTGTTTGTTATTGTTTTATGCAACTTATTAAACACTTATGTTGAGAAGTTATGTTATTTTAATGCAAAACAGATAAAAAAATATTTTTTGTAAGGCAACTTCAATTAATATGTACAACATTTTAGATTGTTTTTTTTTATTAGTTAATTTAATAAACAATGCGGCGAATCGACCCAGGGCGAACGGGAATCGGGGCGAATTGACCCACGGGGCGAACGGGAATCAGGGCGAAAAGACCCGGATTCTTTAAAAAGAACCACTTTTGTTTTGTACCGGTTGATGACAAAAATTGCGAAGTTGCAAGCTTGAACGTGTTAGTGAAACAATGCCCAAAGACGACAGATATTAAAAAAAACCTTTTTAGTAGTCTTTTAAATAAGTCTTTGTATTTGCAGGTACCAGGAAACACCTCCGCATTAATCTTGTCCATGAATGAAAGATTTTACATGTCTAGACTCCATCCTGCAGCGTTGCTTTGCAGTTTGTTTACAAATTATCTACTTCCGTTCGTTATCGGATACCTAATGCTGGAAAGTGGTTAATCCGGTAAAATATTTTCAAGAAAATAGTATCGTTAGACACAAATTTAATATTATTTTGATTTAATAGTCGTTAGAATTAAGTACAATTGTTAAAAATATATATTGCATCCATCCGGATTGTCAGTTCT
>CM056607.1:17960502-18060502 GCA_029721355.1 Tegillarca granosa
ATAAAGCCATTTTAGAAAAAGTTTTATCAATAACCCATTTTTTCAGACTTTTCTAAAAATGGCATGAAAAACATGAGCATCTGTGTTCATTATTTACTAGCACATGATTTTGCATGTTTGATAAGCATGATGATTTTCCCTTTGTATATATTTTAAGTAAGAAAGTCGAAGGCTTTTCTACTTATGTCATGGTTTGGTAACCAATGTAAACAAATTTCATTTTTCTTGAGCACTACTGCATACTTGCATTCCAAAGAAGAAGACCTGTACAGCACAGCACAATCTGGTTAAATCTTTGTATTACCACTTTACATAATCACTAGAATGGTTTAAATATTGGTGTTATTTGTTGTACTTTACTGAATGTTTATTTATTTATTTATTTATTTGTTTGTTAATGTTTAATTTTCATGTTACTTGCATAATATTCAAGTTGTTACAATAAAAATATTATAAATTATAATTTTATTTTTATTTAAGATTTTTTCACTGCAAGAACTCTAACATGATATAACTATGTGTGAATGAATATGATGTTAGCACATCTATAGGTGACCATGTTCTAAATATGAGGTGTCTAGACAGTCTTTGTAGAAAAGGCATCATTCCAAACACCTAAGAATAGACAAACTTAGTAGAAATACCAATAGACTAGTCAGTATTTTAGAAAAGGCATTCAAGGACCAAACATCAAACTTTTTATGATAGAATAATAGAATCTATCATATGCGTCAGTGGTAGATAGAGGTATCACACCCGAGTGGGCAGATTTTGTGTCTGGAACGAGGCTTTGCTTTTTCTCCCATCCCCCTAAGTTGGAGATAATAATTTCCAATAAAGGAAATGGTGGTAGAAAAAATTTTCTTCACTGTTGTTATGAAGCATATGATTATTAACTATGAAAAATCTACCACATTTTTTTCAGAACATTTTCCTTATTTTTAGTTTAGTGTTGTTATAGTGTTTTATGCCCTTGTCGGGATTCTTACTTATATAGAGAGAATCAATTCATTGATGTTTTTTAAAAAAAACAAATGCCCCCCCAAAAAATGGAATTAAAAAAACACACCTGTCTGTTTTGAAAGCAAACTGACAATTTTTTTTGCTCCATATGGATTTGAACCTAAGCAGTAAGATGCAGTGGTCTTTTCAATACTTTTGATAAAAAGTTAAAAACACTTTTATGTGGGCCAGCTTGTTAAGACAAAAATTCCCTTCATTTGTTATGGTTGATGTGTGTTTGGGTCATGATGCCCTAGCTAGCTTAAGCTTATAGCAACACATTTGCTTCTAGATGGAGTTTGATTTCTGTTTAAATCAATATACAATGTAATAATTATGCAGAGTTTTCATAATTTATGAAAAAGAAATTATATCTTGATATGTTTGCCTTTTATTTTAGTTCAGAAATGAAGAGGGAACAGATAATCATTGTGATTGTGTGATAAGCAAACCAGGTGAATATGTTATGTTTAGCAGTATAATTAACTCCATCAATTATTTTAAAACTTCTAAATTTATTTAAACTACACTGCTATCCTTCAATAACTATTCAATAAACCTTTCATATATATATTTTAGCTTTCATGTAAAATCTATATAAAGTTAAATGACAAAGTGAAAATACATTTTTTCACATTGTCTAAGTAATCACCCTTTTATACTATACTTAATTGGTAAATAAATATTATAGAATTTTTTTAGATTGAAAAGAAAGATGTCATACAAAATGATGTATGGTATACATGTATATATAAATGTGTACATGAACGTATGGGTGAGGGTAGATTTAATTCTATTTAATGAACAGATAGGTAATTCAGTTACCCGTTCAAAGATCCATAAATAACCTACTTGCTTTTGAAAGAAAATACTTCAATAGTACGCTAATCAAAGGAAGAATGGTTTTTTGAACCGGAACATCGATCAAATCTTTTCCGATTTCGAATTTTTTTTTATTACGAAGCGCTTTACTGACTTTGACACAATAATTCCAAGCATGGCATCAAAAAGATATTTGCACTTGTTGAAAAAATCGGGGAATATTTTAGGTGTTTCAGGATGTGTCATAATAGGATATGTGTTGTATGACAAATTCAAAAAAGAAGGAAAGATTTATGCATCGTGGACAACAAATTTTGAACCAAGTGTCAAGTGGGATTCAAACTGGGACAGGTACTTGCCGGTCTTCATTTTCTCGGTCGAGTTGTCAAAAGCTCGCGCCCCTCAACGCGTATGTTCGAATTTTCAGCTGGTGTTAAAAGTTTTGACAATTCGTTTGCCGAATGTCGTCGATTTCTCAGGTCACTCCGGTTTCCTTTACCATCCCAGAACTGACCGCCTTGATAAAGGTGAAAGAATCTCGATAAGGTTATTAAAAACGGAGTGGCTATTGTCAAGTACTTGGTAATAGCCATTGCCAAGTACTTGGTAATAGCCAAAACACTATTGCCACATATTACATTTTTGCTATTACAGAGATATATGTTGCTGTTGGCTTTATAATAGTTTTACTTTGCATACTTTATACATCTATGCAGGCCTTAGATAGAATTTTTAATGCCACTCGCCACAGTGCCTAGTTAAAGAAAAAACCACTCGTCACTTGGAAATTTGACTCGGCACTTTGTTCTCTTAACTACCGCCAGAGCTTGCACCAATAAATATGTTTTCTGACTAGCTTCTTAAGCTTTTCACGAACTTCGGATTTTCCACTTAAGTAACTAGTAACTTTCGTTTTAAAGTGGCAGGTTTAGAAATGATTCTACCTGCAACTGGTTTGTCGTCAGAATCAGCGGTAGTCTAATCAGTATCTTTGAAAATTTCTTTATCAGCTGTTTCATCCTTGTTTGTCTTTAGAAAGTCATACAAAACAGTTTGTTTTCTTTTATTTGACATACTTAACAGATCGACAAGTATATAAACACTCGCAACATCAGTTTGATTTTATGGTACACTAAGTAAGTTCCAAATGCGAAACGATAAACGATAGGTTTGCGCCAAGCTCCGAACAGCGGCCAACATTGGTACCTCTTTTATAACCGTGACATACGGAGCTAGGAGGTTGACGCTGTTTCGGAGATTGGGTTTGCGCATGTGATGCAAATGCTTAAATGATTTTGTTGATTGACGCTTTTAACAGAACGGCCGATGTCTAGAAAGGGTCTCATTACAATTGACCTCCTTATACAAGATTTTCCCGACAAACACTATATTATCTGTTGTTTATTAATTGCAACAAGCCCCTTAAAGTATATTTCTGATAAATTTAACTCGGCACCATGATGAGTGGTAGTAACAATATCACTCGTCCAAGTACACATTTCACTCGTCAGGACGAGTGGACGAGTGAATAATCGAAGCCCTGCTATGTAATTATTTACTGTCCAATTTTGGAAATAATTTGACTATGCAGACAACGATATTTTCCAAAAACGTAAACGTGGCAAAAGCCATTCCGTTATTGCAAAGTAGTTGGCAATAGCTTCGGCCTATTTTAAAAAGAAGAAATAGGAAAAGGGAAAAAAACTAAATCCATGTAAGCTAGCTGTTAAATGCTTGTGCATTTTTACAGAAATCATCACTAAGTAAATTCAATGAAACAAGATCTTTTAGAAGCAGAGTCTTGAAAGTTGATGGCCAAGTGTGCTAATGGGTTGGACAGATTCTAGCCTTAGCTTGCCAAATTGGCCGTTTTTTCTTGGTACTCTGGTTTTCCTCCACCATCCCAGAACTGAAAGCTTGATACAAGCAAAAGAATCTTGATAGAGAAAAAAAATTAAAAAATTAATCATTTCAACTCTGTTGCACATAGAGTACCTGTTGTGCATTTCTTGTTTCGATGATTTAGTGAAGAAATGTCATAATTACTGTGTAACAGAAGGGAGGAAAAACCAGACAAAAACATTTTCACTGAGTGCCCTGGTTGAGTATCAAACCTGATTCTTACAGGTGATATGCAACTGCTTTACCAAAAGGCTAAAAGATCTTGATCAGAATGTTTGGCAGTAAAATTGAGTAAATCACTCTAATATATCTACTACATATACAGGACAACACTATGCATGACTAGCTCAGTCCCGATACAACTAACTAGCTTCATCTTCCATGTTTGCATTCAAAATTGAGAATGAAAGGAACATGAAACTATGAGAAATCAAATATATTAAGAATAAGATTGGATACATTGACATAATACTTCAGTCATAAATTTTTTTTAGAGCCTTGATATGCCAAGACTTGCATATTCCTGTGACAAAAAAAAAAATTATAAGCAGTTTGCTTCATTGTATAACATTTCTAAATTTTCTGTAGAGGAAATTAAGACTACCATACTATATAAACTGTGAAACCAATGGTAGAATTTTAGCTCACCTGAGTTGAAAACTCAGATAGGTCATAGGTTCAAAGGTCAAGCTCATAGCTGCAACTGAAATTGTTAAGGTCAAGCTCATAGCTGCAACTGAAATTGTTAATGATCTTGAAAGCTTATTTTTTGTATAGGCAAGTATATTAGAATATTGTAGGTATTGATATGAAAATTATTTTGGTATATGGTTCAAGGTTATAGTTCAAAGGCCAAGAACATAGCTGCATAAATATACTGAAATGGTTAATGATTTGGAAATTATACATTTTTGCATCTCCAGTCAAGCATTGTGTGTAAACTTTAACATTTTAATCTTCTCTTCTCTTTCAAAACCAATTAGCCAAATTTAATGACACATTGGTACTATTATGTCTGGGTGAAGGTCTTTAAGATTTGCACAAATGAAAAGATTATGTTCCCTTGAGGCCTCATAATGGGGAAATAGTGAAAATCTTTAAAAATATCTTCTCCTCTGTATGTACAATGTAAACTGAGCCAAATTGAATGAAACTTGGTTACCATACACCTAGGCAACATTAAGATACACATAGATACTAGTATACCTTCTTGGATGAACAAAAATGAACAAATTGCAAAAAAATTACATAAATTGCAACCCCCCCCCCCCCCCCCCCCCCCCCCCCCCAAAAAAAAAAAAAAAAAAAAAAAAAGCACACACTAAACAAAAACATTACTGGTTATAAAGGCTTAATATTGGTGATCTCAGATAAGTTGAATTTTCTGTAAGTCCTGTAAAAATAGTTTTAGTCTATATGAAATTTGAATTTTTTTCTAACTTTACTTTTGACAGACGAGAACCTACCAGTTTGCTGAATCCAAAAAAAGTATCCAAAGATGACAAAGATTATGAATCAAAAGTAGAAGAAAAGACACCAACAGCAACCAGACATTTAATTCTTATCCGTCATGGACAGTATAATACTGATGGTGAAAGGGATAAAGACCGAATCCTCACTGAACTAGGTATAATATCTATAATGTACACAGTTAAAATTCTGATATATAGTGTTCAATCCAGTAATATGGTGGATAGGATCATCCTGATCCAGACCTTGTATAAAATATAGCAGCCATTTTTAGCTCACATGGCCTATATGGCATGGTGCAGTGTGTGTCCATATGTACGTGTGTGCGTTTTCGACATCTCAGAAACTACTAGGCCAATATTGATCAAACTTCACATGAAGGGTTATTGGAAGGGCGCTTTTCAAATTTTTACTTTTTGTTGCCAAAAATAGGTCACTGTGACCTACAACTGAAAAAAAACTTAAAAAAATCTTCCTCTCTGAAACCAAAAGTGCTAGAAAAAAACTGATTTGATTTTCAGCTTCTCTAGAGACCTAAGTACATGTTTATAGTTTATACAAATCGTGAAATTCAGCTGAAAAAATAGGTTATGTGTTTTTGCATTTAACTTTGACAATATTGTAAATAGTTTCAAATGGTTATAAACTGACTATTTCAACAGATATTAGCATGGGGTTTGAAGTTTGAAATTGGGTCAAGGTCAAAGATCAAGTTCATGACTTGGTTTGTGATTTTTGCAGTTTTAAGTTAATTTTTTGCAAACTAATCAAATAGATTAAAGCAATACATTGCAGAAATGGTCAAATGATGAAATCTAACAAGTTACCAAGTTTCGTAACAATATGTTAATTCATTCAGGAGTTGTTGCCCCTGAAATAATATTTTTTGCTTGCAAATACTAAAATTTTAAATTAGCTTGAAAACTATTAACTCTTGTATATGCATGTATATTAGAACATTGTAGATACTGAAATGAAATGATTTTGATATATGGTTCAAGGTCATTAATTTCAAAGTTCAAAGTCATAGCTGCACAAGAAGACTGAAATTGGTAATATTCTTAAAAATGTTAACAATATGTTGAGGCATGTATATAAGAATATTGTAGGTATTGACATGGTGATCAATTTGATATATGATTCAAGGTCATATGTTCAAAGTTCAAGGTCATAGCTGCATAAGAAATTTTGAATCGTTAATTATCTTGAAATTTACTAACTTTTTGTATAGACATGTAAATAAGAATATTGTAGGCCTTGATATGATGATCATATGTTTCAAGCTCATAGGTTCAAAGGTCAAGGACATAGCTGCATATGTATAGTGAAATGGTTAATGATTTGGAAATTATTTATTGTTCTATAGTTACAATATGCAGATTAGATACTTATGAATGAAATGGGACTAGATATTTTTGATTGTGGCAGTTCTAAACTTAAGAAAACTTTAAAAGTTTTTGTTATTAATATATTGTCTATTTCACTTTGCAAACAATTATCACCAGGTGAGTGTTAAGGCCCATGGGCCTCTTGGATCAAATTTTTTGGATTAACAGTTCAGTAATTTAGTCCACAGGACACCTGCATACCCCTTCCCAACTCCAATTGCAAATACCCCCTCCCACTCTATCTGCAACAACAGTAAACAGATTCCTAGCTCTGTAGCGGGTCCAATGGACAAAGCCCCCAGCAAAAAATTAATTTTGTATTTATGTTGGAACTTTTGGGTCTCTCTCTCTCTCTCTCTCTCTCTCTCTCTCTCTCTCTCTCTCTCTCTCTCTCTCTCTCTCTCTTGAATTTTTCAAAGGTGGGTTTGCAATCTTCACATCACTACCACCCTTTAAATCTGCCAATGAAATTTTGTATCAAATCATAAATTGTGCTAAATTTTACAACTGAAAGAGTGTTTGGATCAATGACGTACTTACTTCAGATTTCAGGAAGGGGGGATTTTAGCTTTAGATTGACAGCCACATGTATATTCTATGATCTTAATTCATGATTTAAAAAAAAAGTTTCATATTTGTATTTCATAGGTAGAAAACAAGCAGAATATGTAGGACAAAGATTAAAAGATTTGAATTTTCCATACACTGATTTCATTAGTTCTACAATGTCTAGGGCAGTAGAAACAGCAGGTATTATACACAAATTTGTGCCAAATTTAGAATGGAAACAATGTGAGATGTTATGTGAAGGTGCTCCAATTCCTCCAGAACCTCCACATGGAACTTGGAGGCCAGAAAAACAAGTTTGTATAAATTTTTAATTCATTACTTGTCCAAAAATCAGTATGTTTTAAGTTTTGTGATTCATCAGTTTTACCCCAATTTGACGAACAAACAGATATTAATCAGTCATAAAGTGTCAAATGTTTTGTGAGAAATTAAGTTAAAGCTGCAATAAGTTTTCCAAGAGAAAAAAATAAATCGGTGCTGATCTATTTAATGATGTTCCTAATGAACAATGTTACATTTGGTTCAACGATAAAAGCTTAAATAAATACAGAAATAACAGTAATTACCAGTGAAATGTAGCATGTGGGGTCTTATATTAGAACATGGTTAAGTAATAAAAAAACAGGTCAATTTAATACAACTTACAAAACGGTGAAATACGATAAATTAAACCAAGAATTTCAGACTGTCATTTGTGACCTAGTAAAGGATACATAACACCATTGCAAATACATTTGGATATTAATGATGGACAATCAATACAATTTGTCAGGTTACACCTTTGATTCATTGGAGTTCCCGTACATCCATGTGCATGCTCCAAGCACATAATAATCATTGTTTAACAATGAGCAACCCATTAAAGGATTCAGTTTATTTGCAGCTAAAAGAGATGAAATTTAAGAAAATGAATCTCACAGATCATGATTAGAATTTATCTATTTTTTAAAAAAAATATATTTTTAGAAAATCAAAAAAAATTCAGAAAATTGAAAAACATAATGCAATTCTAAGATAAAGTGGGGCCCAACCACAAAAGAGAACCAATCAGAAAACAGAATTCTTTTGGCCACTTTTTAAGTATGGAAGATTTTTTTAGAATAGCTGATGGCAGAATAGCTCATTTTACCTGAGGATTCTCACCTACATGTGTAAGTTGAGTAAAGAATGATTTCATAGGCTTCATGGGGCAGACTTAAAGTAAAACAAAAAGTTTGATGAGTAGTTTGATAAAATAAACATGAAGTTTGATAAAATAAACATGAAGTTTGATAAAATAAATGTGCAGATTGGTGTAGTTGATATTTGATACAGTTAATGTTTAATCATCATATCAAACATATTGTTTACAAAAATAAAAGGAAGTGATATCTCTTGCTGTCAGTACCATATTTCCAAATGAATTCATTCACATTCCTAATCCAACATATCACCTTATGTAAACACAGTCTTGTCTGGCAAGCTTAAGTTTTTGGGAATATTTGGAATACTTTTTGCCATGAAGACATTTTGGTTAATGTTTTGATTTCTAAAAAATGTATCCTAATAATAGTATTAATAGATAAAAAATCCTAATAATAGTATTAATAGATAAAAATTCTTATCAAATTAAGAAAGTCATTTCCTTTTCGTTACCTCCTAATATTTGAATTTCAATCCTATACTGACAATGCTTCGTCTGAGCAATCGTTAAATTTCTCATGAGCAGTTGACCAAAAACATATATTTTTTCTTGTCACCTTTGTGCAGCCATACTAAATTTTCAAATTAAGAACACAAAAAATTTTGCATAAGCCACATAATAACTTTCACATGAGCACACAATAAAAAACTTTCACATGAGCATGCAATAACATTCACATGAGCACACAATAACATACTTTTGTGTGAGTAATGAGCATGCAGTAACTTTCGCATGAGCAGGTGACATAAAACATATATTTTTCTTGTCACCATTGTGCTGCCATACTAAATGTCCAAATTGAACCAAAAATTGGTAAGTTTAATGGATGGACCTTAAAGTCTTTTAATGAAGAATTTTGATATAGTGAAACAATAAAATTATTGATGGTACATCTGCAAACTAGCTATGACAAATTTTGTTACAGTGATATTTTGTTATTTGTTATATATTTAGCAGTTCTTTCAAGATGGTGCAAGAATTGAGGCAGCATTTAAAAAATATTTTCATCGAGCAGATCCAAAACAAAAGACCGATAGTTATGAAATTTTTGTGTGTCATGCCAATGTAATAAGATATTTTGTATGTAGGTAAGTCAACAGTATTCACTTTTATCTTATTTTTACACAAGTACAGTAATACCTGTCTACAAAAGCCTCTTGAAGGGTCAATATTCTTTGGGACTTTTTTTCTACACTGCATTAATTTTGTGGCAGCTGTCATGAAAATTAGGCCAAAAAATCTAAGGTTGATACTAGTATTTTGTAATTGTTCAGTCGTAAATAGTTTAAAGCTTATTTGATCTTGATTATATGAGCTCTTGACATATTTTAGTGTGTGTATGTGCACCTCAATAACACCTGTTTTCAACTTCTTCTGAAATCCTAGAAGATTTCGACAAAGCTTTGACATCAGTGCAATGCACAAGCAAAATTTCTGTACTTTTACCTATAGCTGACAACGTCTCATTATAAGTGAAATATTCTTGACTGGCACGTTAAACACCATTACTGTACTCAAACTTTCAATTCCAAATCATAAAAAGAATCAAAGAACATCTTAATACAGTGGAGATTTGTTGCTAAAGGCCACATACTTGCCAAATAGCCAACACAACCAAGAATATGACACAATTAGTTTCAATACAAGTCTGAACAGAACCCTGCTGTATAATGCCATCAGGGCAATGCACATGAACAATTTCTGCACTTCATCTTTTACTCCACTCAATTTTTTTCTTAATTTTCAGGGCTTTACAGTTTCCGCCAGAAGCTTGGTTACGTATTAGTCTAAATCATTGTAGTCTGACTTGGATAACTATAAGACCTAATGGTAGAGTTAGTCTCAGGATGTTAGGAGATTCAGGCTTCATGCCAGTGGACAGATTATCATTGCTATAAATTAATTTATGCATAATTATTTACTGTGTATCTAAGAACTTGATTGAAATCAAAAACAAATTTGTGTATGTGTTAGACTAGTGTATCAATATATGATTGAATATAAGCACTTAAATCGCACAATTTTCTCATCTGGTCTTATCCTAGTCTAAAACAGATAATGAAATTATTTAATGTTAGAATGAATTATTGTACAGGAATATTTAGTCTGCAAACCCAAAGGAACATTTCAAATATGGATGTCAACCATCAACAGAAATGTCTGCTAGACCAGTACTATAGTGTCCATGTTACTTCCATATTGGCAGCAAAACTGATACTATACTATAGTGCTCAAGTGATTTTATTATTTAGTGGCTCAACTATATAAATTTATATTGCATTTGTGACTTATACATTGGCAGCAAAACCAATACTAAGTGCCTGTTTGTCCCAAACTGATTCTTTTTATATTATTTAGGATTTCTTTTAATCCAGAGATTGTATATCAAGCTAATCTCCATCTGTTGTGTGGTTTGTTTCATGCTACATCATTTTATTGTAAACACATTTGAGACCACAGGTTTGTGGGTTTTTGACAAATCTGTATCAAATTTGACCAGAATGGTCACCATGACAAACATAAATTAAAAAATGACTTTGTCATTTTGTTACAGAATTATATTATTTTTTAATTTTTATGGATAGTAAGTCATTTAATTGTACATTTACTATGTTTTGGAGAGTGACGGGTGATCTTGATGGCCAAATATCTTTAGTGCCAGGTTATAAATCACAGTTCCTGTCATTACTGAGGTTACAGATCGGGTTTTGACCATTCCTTGTGTGAGAAAGTTGTCAATTCACTTGCCGAAAGGTCAGGTGATTTTTTCTGGGCACCTCAGTCTCCCACAAACTTGATGTTTTTTTCCAGGTATTCTGGTTTCCCCTGCCATTGCAGAACTGAACACCTTGAGCTCAAGCATAAAGCACTGTTACTATACTGCATTGATGGTAAACATTAAGCATATATTTATATATATATATATATATATATATATATATATATAAGAACTCTTGCATTGTTAGGAAACTTGACGAACAATAAGACACAATTGACCTTAAGAAAGTAAACTTTCTTACACTAGTATCTGCATCAGCAAGACATTGACTCTGTGATTGCTAGCTGGCATTTTAGACCACTCAGCAACCCCTAATGCCTTTATAGTTTTGACATTTGATATTAAAATTTTATATAAAGCTGCATTGATATTACATATTTAAGCACAATGTTTTTCGATTTATGTAAGCGTTGCAGAAATATATATAAAGTTTGGTAGCATGTCTACATTTGCATAATCTAGGTGTGTGTGTGTGTGTTATTTATAGAAGAAATGCTGAGCTAAAAAATTGACAGGTAATAGTTTAATGACATTTGTTTCTGTAAATTTTGAAACAAAAATACAAAATTGTTATTTCATAACAAAAAGAAATGACTAATAACGAACATATATAAACAAAATGGTGTAAATTATTAGTCATTTGAGTATAATTTTCTTCAAGAATATAAGAAAATAATGACTCGAAAGATAAACATAAAAATATTTGCAATGATTACGATTTCTTGTTTGCTTTATGACTGCATATCTGTAAAGTGAATTTACAGTTCCAGGACCATATGTTTTATTCTTTATTCCTGAATAGATTTTGCAATCACGTTTCATCACTAACAGTTTTTCGTGAACAAAAGTGCATAAGGGCAAATTGCTGTTATATGGAACGATTCCTTTTACCCATTTGTTACTGTGACTTAGCCTGTATTAAATATGACGATTGTTGCTATAATGCTTTAATAGCAGACACATTGACATCAACAGGTAGATTGCACTACCAAATTAAGTATATGACTTGCGAAAACAGTAAAGTTTCGAAGAAATATTATGGAATTCTGATGGTATCAAAATGTCCAATTTCCTACACCATTACTGACATTTCATGGAGATGTGAAATGGAAGAAAACAAACATCTCGTATCAGCAGACAATGGCTCCATCTACAAAAACGTATACTGCGCACTGTGTCATAACGTTAGTAAGGTAACGCCATGGGTATTTGAATTTGTTTACAGTGATGATTGTTCAGTGTTCAAAAGAAATCATTAAACACAACAATACCCCAAAAATTCAGATACATAATTTATATCAATGCGAATATAAAGTCATTCCACCATCAAATTCAAATGTTCGAACTTATTTTAACTTTACCAAGAGGAATGGCACAGATGGTTCCTTGTGTTCAAAATATCAAAGCACTGTAATAATTGGTGACAAGATACAATTATCGTTATTGTTACATGATCTGCTGCTTTAATGATAGACCTTCATCTAGCTCAGTTGTATAACAAGTGTTGTAGGTTCCTTTTACAAAATAATTCCATCTTTAAGTAAGAGTAATTGGACCTGTTATTAAAATTGTTTTCCTTATTCTCACCTTCTTTAAAACATTAAAATATTTTTTTTTTTAAATGAGATAAGCAAAAAAAATTATATTTTTAATTTTATCAAAATTAATCTTTCTGACTAAAATGAGGTACTATTAGGATATAAGATTAAGACGGAAGCGTTTAAGTTGTCATTTATATATAGAGAACTATATGAATCCAAATCCAGCTAAAAAATGCTTTGCAAGGGAGAACAAACCTTAGTTTAAAGTTTTTTTAAAAAAAATTAAATAAGGCTGAAAATTTGCTATATGGTATACATTTTTGTCAGCAGAAAGTTTTCACTCAGGAGTTCAGGATATCTTCAGAAGGGGAGGGGGAGTGGTTACTCCACAAGCATTGGTGTCTGCTCAGTAATAGCAAAAATAAAAGGAAAAACTTTTTAAAATTTGAAAAACACTAATTATTTTATTCCCTAAAGTGACATTATTTTTTAATGAATATTATGACAATTCTAATTAACATTTTGACTTTTCTTAAAATTTGATAAAGTTAAAACTATAGAGAATTTTTTTGTTTAAAACATATCATGGTTATAAAAGTAGAAAATCGTGTGCCATACTAAATCACTTGAAACATATTTGTTTATGAAATGAATACATTTTTTTTCAAATTTTATTGACGAATAAATAATTTTTATTTGAATTTTGAAACTCATCTTAATTTTTGAAATTTATTTAAAACTAAGGTCTGTTCCCTCATGCAAAGTATTTCTTAGCTGGATTTAAATTCATATAATTTTGGATTCATTATTATTCAACGTTTTGCTTATGTTTTGTCTATCACACTTTTCGGCCCCTAGTGTCACTGATGAGGAATGATTTTCCGAAATGTGCGCATATGGCAGACGAAAATCGTGTCATATTACAGAAGAAAATCGTGTCATTTTAACAGCTCACACAAATTTAACCATGTTTTCAATAACCTTTTTATTACCATTCTATTGCCTAACTAATTTATCATTACATTTTCAACTCAATTTAATCGTAGCCTTTTACAGTAGAAAATGATATGTCATATTTTATTACTTCAAATTCCTCCAATTTATGAAAATCTTATTGCTCTTTTTTTTTCTCTTTAATTTCAAGTTTCTTTAATTGTCTTTAAAATTGGAGATTTCTGTGCTATATTTATTAAAATCTTTTTCACTTTTTTAATATAATATTTACGCTTTGATATTTGGTATATAATTCAACATTATTGAACTTTAATAAGTGGCAAAACCTTAAATGACATCCAAGGCAGTACATTTTGATTGAACAAGAATTTTGTCGTCAATCACTTAATGAACACGGTAAGTTCTCGACAACATTTAAATAACCATAAATATACATTTTTAAATATTTAACGGTATACAATGACAGGTCTTAAAAGGTTCTCACTACAACGGAATTGTTTGTTATAGAGATTTTAAAATTATTTCTTAAAGACACATTCACTATTTTTAGCTTGTGATCCTTGTGATCAATTTTAATAGTGGTCAAGCAATGATTTTTGTCATCATTTGACATCATTACAATCGTTGAAATAAATTCGCACATTCTGAAATTCCAATAGAAGTTTATTGTATAAAAGGAACATCAACTTTAAAACTCAACAGAATTCTATACAATGACTAAACTTTTTTTTCGACGTAAAAGTTCAAAAGACACTCTTCTTTTTCTGAAGCATCTTATTCATCTTATAAATTTCAAATTTATCTTTAACGGAAATTAAGACACAAACACCATTTTTTTATTTTTCTTTGGAGCACAAAGGTTTATCACAAATGAAGTAAAAAATAAATGTAAAGTAGGTACATCTTCAATGGATAATAACCTTTATATGTTACCTATAATAAGTTTCCATTAGTTTTTTTTTTCAAATTTTAAACCAAATTAGTTTTCATTTTAGCGAAAAGATAAAAACCTGTCGAATGCTTCTGAGACTTGCCTTCAATGTCGTTGCATTGAGAACCATTTTAGAACTGACATTGCATACCGTTAATTGTTTTAAGAATGTACATATTATGGTTATTGAAATGATGTCGCGAATGACTCACTGCATTGATTAAGAGTTTGGAAATAAAAGTATAATTTGATCGGCAAAGTAGAATAAAAAGCCTATTCATAACATGGGAAAACTTATTTAAAGCTGCATTAAGTTTTCCAAAGAAAAAATTAAAACGGTGCTAATCTAATTAATGATGTTCTTAATGAACAATGTTACATTTGGTTCAACGATAAAAGCTCGAATAAATACAGAAATTACAGTAATAACCCAACGAGATGCAGCATTTCGGATCTAGAACATGGTTACATCATCAAAACCCGGGTCATTTAAACACAACTTTCAAAACGGTGAAATATGATAAATTAAACACAGAATCTTGTTGAATTTGTCATTTGTGACTTAGTAAGGGATACATAACACAATTTCAAATACATCTGAATTTTAATGAAGGACAATTAATGCAATGTCATGTTTCACCTTCACCTTCGATTCTAGGGTTTTCTGTACATCCGTGCGCATGCTCCAAACTCATAATTACCATCGTAAAACACTGACCAACCGGTCAGAGGATTCTGTTTATTTACAGCTAAAAGAAATGAAATTTTAGAAAATGAATGTCACGGATCGTGGTTAGAAGATATCTATTTTTAAAAAAATATATTATTAGAAAATCAAAAAAATTCAGAAAATTGAAAAACTTAATGCAGCTTTAAAGTGATGAATATGACACGATCTTCTTCGTAAATGACAACCATTAAAATTTCAAAAGTGCAAATATGTAAATAGCATGCACAGATCATAAAAACTATAATTTGAAGAATTTATTTTCATCCGGAAACTGTACCTCGTGTGCTTTACTAATACGGGCAGCCATTGCAAGTATCTATTGTCGATTCTTTAATCTGTCAGCTTGTAAGCTTTTGATTATGTTAAATTCAAGAATAATATTACGATCATTGCCTATGAGCAAGTAATGACATTTACGTCTTTTGTCAATATACTGTTTGTTTGTAAAAATTCTGAAATAGATGAGATTCGAACCGGATCGGACTATCGGATTTATAAGGCCCTCTAAATACCAGACCCCTCTGAAACTCTGAAACACGAAGGCAGTTTTTGGAAGTTGCACTGTATATATATATATATATATATATATATATATATATATATATATATATATATATATATATATATATATATATATATATATATATATCCACTGTTCCTGTTAAAACTAACTGTTTTAATTCTGACAAGACTGATCATAAAAAATGTAAAACTTATATGGATGGGTCCCTCATCTTATAAATTAGTTTGCTTTTAAATATTATTTTCATGTGCATGATCATCATTTTGTTGATCACGAAATATTTCAAATAGACAAACAGTTCTTGAAGATTGATTGATTTAATGGGGTTTTTACGGCGTCATTGGCTATTAGTGAATGGCGTAACTGCCTATAGGCCAGGCACGTTCCTACAAAAATATTGATGTATTATGTTGTTTTTTTTTTCAATTAATACAAGTTTCTTTTCCAATGTTTCTACTGCATGGGTTTTCACTTTCCTCAAATCAAGGATCCAAGCCCAAATACCGTCATCTGTATATGTTCATTACCATGCACATAGTTTTGGTGCACGCTTCGAAAGAGGTTTTAGTCCTTAACATGATTACAACTGTCGACTTTGCTTTTTCATATTCAGCCAAGAGAATTGGTAAATAGAAGGAAATTCTAGGAATTAACCAGCATGAAATAGAAAAAAGGACCAAGCTTAGAACATTGTGTGAAACGAGATAGTCTGAAAGAGCAGATGCTTTATACACTTTTCTAAGTTTTGACATAGCCATTGATGCTTTGTATTCTTTAACTGAAAACGGAGACTATAAAGCTTATGGACACATTCGCAGTATTATGACTTTTCCTTTATTATGAGCTGAATTGTGGCAGAACATGCTCTGCAGCCCACTCTCCAGTTGTCCAACATGCTTCGGCTCAAAACAATGGATCTTGTAGAGGTAGTCGGAGAAGTGCAAATAGTGATACAGTGATTTTGATTGACAAGCGCAATAATGACAGTGATGGGATGAACTGTTTGACAAAGCAGTTGCAATTAGTAACAGGCATGATGTTTCCATGCCTAAACCGAGACTTGACGGTCGACAGATTTATAGTGTTAATGTTTCTGGTGATTCAGTGTCATCATACTATAAAAGAGCTCTCTGTTATCCCTTTGTAGACCATTTAGTATTGAATGGTTTATTGTTCCAGATGATCGTTTCAAAGCAGTTAGTCTTATTCCATCTAGACTGACTCGGCACACAGTAGTGCACCCGAACGGGAAGTGTTTCGTGACAGTACACATGATGAATTTCGAAAATTTATAAGTGGCAGAATCAACAAACAAAGTCGCCAACAATAATTGACACTTTATAACAAACATAACCAGCCTTATTTCCAAACGTCCACAAGTTTATCACCATCTTGATCACAATATCCGTCACAACAGCATCAGTAGAATGGTCCTTCTCAGCAAAGAAGAGGATAAAAACTATCTGAGGACTACAATGGGACAAGATAGATTTAGCCACCTAGCACTGTTGCATATCCACGTGGCGTTTACCATAGACTATGACCAGGCACTAAAGAGTTTTCAAACACAATTCAGAGTTAAAAATCTCATTTAACTTTGGCAGCAATCTACTGAAATGAAGTCTATACACATGTATTTCTCTTTGAATTAACTATTTAAGTCTTCTTTTTTTACAGCATACGATGTGTAAAAAATATAGACATTGAATCCGAATTGCGTGTTTTCTATTTAAGTCAGGAGGGGGATACCCTCTCATGCACCCTCCCCAATTGGCGCTTTGTGCCTCATGCACATGTACAGACTTTATCTGTGCCAACATAATATCTAGGATCCAGCTATACCCCTGCGTGAAATGGCAGAAATATTTGCACTTCTTCATTGTGCTTAAATCAATGACATTGAAACACTCCGAACTGCGTGTTTTTCTATTTAAAGTCAGGAGAAGGATACCCCCTCATGCACCCTCCCCGATTGGAGAGGCTTTGTGCCGCATGCACGACTTTATCTGTGCCTACATGATATCAAAGACCCAGCTACACCCCTGGGTGAAATGGCAGACATTTTTAGCTCACCTGACCGAAAGGTCATGTGGGCTTATGGCATGGCTTGGTGTGTATGTGCGTGCGTGCGTTCATGTGTGCAGGTGTCGTTAACACCTATTTTCGACTTCTCCTCAAAAACTGCTGGACAGATTTCAATGATACTTGGTCAGAAGCATATATGGGTTGGTGTAATTCAGATTTGTTCATGGCGTTGCCATGGCTACCAAAACTAGGTCAAGGTGACCTAGGGGTCCAATGAAACCGATGATGGGGGAAAAAATCTGATGTGATATTTGGCTTCTCTAGGGTCTTACGCTCATAGTTTGTTCATTTCGTGAAATTTTGTCGAAAAATGGGTAACACGTTTTTGCATTTAATTTTAAAAATTTCGTAAAATGGCTTCAAATTGTTATAACTTGACTATTTGAACAGATAATGACATGGGGTTTTCAGTTTTGACTTTTTCTTGAATGACCTTTAAAATAGGGTCAAGGTCACAAATCAAGGTCATGACCTAATTTGTGATTTATGCAGTTTTAGGCAATTTTCTTGCAAATATTAAGAGATATATGAATTCAAAACATTGTAAAAATGTTCCCCATGACAAAATTTAAAAAAGTTAAGTTTCGTAACTATATGATAATCAATGTAGAAGTTGTTACCCCTTTAATATTATTTTTTGCTTATAAATACTAAAATTGTGCATTAGCTTGAAAACTATAAGCTTTTTGTATGGGCATGTATATTAGAATATTGTAAGTATTGATATGATGATCTTTTTGATATATGGTTCAAGGCCATGTGTTAAAAGATCAAGGTCATAACTGTAGATGAAGACTGAAATTGTAAATTATCTTGCAAACCATTAACTTTTTGTACAAGCATGTAATTAGAATATTGTAGGTAGTAACATTATGACCATTTTGATATAAGGTTCAAGTTCATATGTTCAAAGGTCAAAACCATTATTTGGAAATTATTCATTGTACTATTCAAATCATGCATATAAACTATATATAAATGAAATGTGATTGGATATTTCTGGTTAATTATTGCCGGATTTCCAAACTTGAGGAATTTTGTTAATTTTTTGTAATTAAGTTTTTTGCAAGTTTTTTGACAATTCCTCAGGTGAGCGTTAAGGCCCATGGGCCTCTTGTTACCTTAACAGTGTGCTTTACTCAATGTGCAGTGATGGTTCTTTAGCATGCCACACCTGGGTCCATATTTTTCAGAGTCCGGTGAGATCCTTGTAAGAAGGTTTTGCTCTTCTTATAACAAAACAAAAAAGGCGTAAGAACAAAAACAACTTTAATGAATTTTGAAATAATTTAAATATCCATCACAATTGGTCTAAATAACTATTACGTTTTCATGGAGATGAAGCACCGTTGGTAGCGGCGTTTGTGGCAACTGCGGTTGGTGCACCTGGGCAGTTTGACAAGTCTTGTGTGGTAAGGTAATTATCATCACATTTGGCCTTGGAGAATTCACAGCTGTAAATGAAACCATTGTTTAAAATTAATTCTATGTCTATATATTCTATTACGTTTCATTTCCTAAAATGGTTCTCTTACCAAAGATATTGGAGAAAATTAGGTTACATGTAAGTTACATTTATATATATAAAAAATCGCTAAACGGTCTTTGTTGTGTGTTCAAGTGGATAGTAAAGCACTTATTTGTACATTCATAAGCACTGAACGATCATGAAGTAAAGTTAACCTGATGCTAGTTATAAAAAAAAAACTACCATGCCTATTTATATAATTAGGTCAAAATAATATTAATTATAAACAAAACTTGATGCATTTTATTTGAAAAAGATTTGTATTAGGTTAAAGATGAAAATAAATTGCAAAAGAAACAGAAATGGATTTACCAAGAGTAAAATATGAAAGTGTTGGCCCAAGGACAATATGTCTGTCAGAATTATTATTTTGTAGCCAATGTTGCAAAGTCTTTTTCTAGACTGAACACTGCAATGGTTAAGAAAATTGATAATGATCGTTAGTATTGATCAGTAGATATGTAACAGTATGTTAGCACTGATTGTCTTTTTAACTAAATAAACCTTAGGTCTTATCCTGATAACAGAATGTCAGAGGGCAGTCGGGCGAGGTCAAAAACTTTTACAATAATAAAGAAATTTTTCAACTTCACATATGGATATATAATGACAATATCTTGCTTAGGATTGCTTTTGGGGTCAACGCATCAAAGGTCAAAGTCACTGAGACACATTGGCTGAAAAATCCTAGAGATTGTTGGAGGTTGTGATTAACTTGTTAACTTCAGCGTTTTTGCTGCTATGTAAAACACATTTAAAAATTCGTTGGCTAATACATTCTGAATTTGGCTAATACAATAAAGTTTTCATTATTGTCTTGGCGTTAAGATCATTCACTGTTTCATTGAAGGCAGTAAAAGAATTTAGGAAATCTTTGAATTTAGGATTATGGGACGGGTTACCTTAACCTATTTCTGAAAGGATACCCCTTTTCTGAAGTAAGCAAACCCCAAACTTACCTATTTGGATAAAGTGTGCCGTCAGATCCGCACATAAATTCTATTTTGCCAAGGCATGAAATTCCGTCTTTGTTGGTGCAGAAAACGTTCTTTATGAGTAGAAAAGCTGGATCAATGGTTGGTTTGACAGTTGTTGTTGTCGTTGTCTGTGTTGTAGATTCCATCATAGTAGTAGAAACGCCAGGGGCAGGTGTACCTTGGGCGGCTGTTGAACCGGCTTGGGCAGCTGTAGAAGCAGCAGGGGCAGCGGTGGAACCAGCTGGAGCAGCAGTTGAACCAGCTGGGGCGCCAGTGTTAACAACTGGAGCAGCAGTTGTTGCCGTTTGTCCGCATGGTCCATGGTTGGTTATCGTCAGATGTTCGAACTTGCAAGCAGCGTGTACAAAGGAACAGCTGAATATATTATAACAAACTTGTGATAAATTCGAAACAGGATATTTAAATTGTAAAATAATTTATGTTGTTAAAAAAACTCAGTCACCGAGACTTCCGTTTTTCTAAAAGACTTGTTCCTGTGGTTTTGTTTTTTGGAGAATAATTCCTGAGCGAGCAAAAGGTGCTAAACTCTACAAAACGTTTATGGTTTATTACCGTGAACAATACAGGTTGCTAACGACAAAACTATACTAAAAGTATTCGTGTATGCATCCTGTCAATACCGAACAATTTATTACGTGATGTAGTAGTTCATAAAATGATGGAATTTTATTAAGGTCAATGTCATATACATGTATATGAATTTTTCTTACTGATTTTTGTATTCGAGTCCATCACTTCCACAGATAACTTCGTCGCCACTTATTGGATGTTTACTGCAATCAACAAGCAATAAGTCTAGACACAAATGTTGTCCAAAATGGGTATGAAGTGTATGCAGTTGACCATCGACGTTTTCAGGAGACGCTGTTGCGTAATTATGACCACCATGATGGCCATGGTTGGCTCCATATACTGAAAAAAAAAATTGTTTTTGAATTGTTAGAAATAAAGAATAGGTATATATCTATGAACTGTGCTACATTTGAAATTTTATGAAAACTGAATAGAGTAATGGCGTTTTATGCCCCAGTCAAGATTCTTTTACTTGTATCATGGCAAGCCTGTCAGTTGTAAGATGGTGTAGGAAACCGGAGAACACCTACGGCCTCCGCAAGCAAATTGACAAACTTTCTCACTTTAGAATTTGAGCATAAGTGAGATTCAACCGTAGGTGGTGTGAGACTGTAATCCGTAAGCGTTCGCTTTTGACCACTCGGCCACCGAGGCCCTTTTATGTAGAAATGAAATTTTAAAAAAGCAATTATGTTATTTTATAAAATTTTAAACACCGGGTACATTGATAAACATATGTATCAAATTGCATCTCTGCATACCACGTTGTCTAACTTTGTTTTTGTGTTAATAGTACTTTCAGACTTTTTTTTAATATTGATATGTTTTGATTGTTTTGTTTTCAAAACCACTGCAATGATGATTTATAAACTAATTAAAATAATATAAGTATTCCATAAATGTAACTAAACATCTTTGAACGGTCTTGTTTACATATTTATTGTTTGTCAAAAGCGGATTAAAGTAATGATGTTTTACGCCCGTCAATTTTTTTTACTTAAATTGAGGTCAGTTCTTAGATGGTGGAGAAAACCGGAGTACTCCCTAAAAACTGGCATTAATTTCCGCAAGAGAGCTGACATTTTTCAGTTGGATTTGTCTGAATTTGGATTCAAACCTGGGTGATGTGACCCGCTAGCCGTCTCATTAGACCACACAGTCGCTGAGGCCTATTCTTTAAAAGCGGTACTAGTATTGTTTCTTCGTACACTTTTGGGAAAAAAAAAAACTTTATCAATTTTTATTAATTAAGGAATAACTTGTGTTTTTAAGAAGTTTATTGAGTCATAACATGAAGAACGGTGTGCACACTTCATAATGCGCGTAACACAAGTTATTCCTTAAAATTTAATTTTAAATACTTAAACTGAAACATAAAACAAAGTTTTGTTTTATTTTTCTTGATTTTTTTTATAAATTAAAAAAATTTCCTCCGCGTTGGAACTATCATCAACAAACAATGTCAGACAATGAAATGGAAAGAGTCATTGATAATTTTTTCTTGATAATTGTATGTAACAGTATATGACAACAAACTCATTGACCATTTATAAAGATAACACTTCTCGCTTATCTTAGACGTTTAAGTTTATTTTATCTTAATATTTTTCATGGCCTTTCCTTCCAGAATTTATGATGATCGTAAGCAGATGTGTCGTATACCATTCTTGTATTTAATCATAAAATACATTCAAAACTTGTATATGACATAGATTAAAATCGGATCATGGAATGTACAACGATCTTTGTCAGTAAAATTAAAATCAACTGACTTTAAAAATGTTATAGAAAAACATGATATGATGTTTCTTAGTAAATGTTGGATTTCTGACGTTGACAAATCAAATCTAAAAAGCGATTTTGTGATCCAGTAGTTGTAAAACGTGAAATTTTCAGCGGTGGTGTTGTTTGATATTATAAAAAGTCGTGTTCAAAATTTAAAAGAACTTCGTAACCTTGGACTTTTCCTCGTTAATGCAACTCTATTAAGACAATCTCCAACATAATTTACTGTGTCCATCCGCCACCACGCCTTTCCAATTTCAACAGCTTACAGACTTTAAAAATAATTTTGTCACGTTTTTTTCTTACTTTGTCTGTTTTTTTCTCTTTGTATAATAATGATTTGCCGCCAAAAATGTAAATGTATATTATTGTATTGTATATTTGATTTGTATACAACTAAACTTTACGAGTACAAAATAAGTCTTGATGTAAGTTGTCATTTAGTTGTCATTGTCGTGTGCAGAATTTTGAACTTGTATTAAAAAAAATACTGAAAGTGACAGAATTTTGATTTAAATATTTTCATATTTATTTATTTATTTATTTATTTATTTATTTATGGTAAAAATTAAAATTCTACACATGACACTTCTATCAACTTGAAAAACATTTATAATTCCTGTAAAATGAACTAAAAGCTAACTGGGGTGAAATGACCTGGAGAGAGAGAGAGAGAGAGAGAGAGAGAGAGAGAGAGAGAGAGAGAGAGAGAGAGAGAGAGTTGTATCGCTAAGAAAAGACAAAAAAGTATTTGTATGCGTTTCATGTAGTAACAGTTTATAATGGATGTAGTTTGCCAGAACTTTCAAGTTCTGAAGGCGGTGAAGTAATATTTACCTGCCCCGAAGCAAAGTCCTACCAGTATGAACAACATCTTTATAATATAGAGCCTATCCTTGTCCTGAACAAGGGGGTTGAAAGTAATGCCTTTATTTAAGAAAGTAAAGACTAGACCGAACAGACAGGTGCTATCTGCACGATTGATAGATAAGGTGGTCACCTAAATATAGCAAAACTCGAAAAATAGGCCAAAGATCCAAAGGATATCAAAATCACATGATACTTTTATTACCTTTTTTATTAACATTGGAGAAAACAAAACAATAATGTATACACTGTGAAAATTTTCAAGTGTACAAAACTTTTTTTTTTTAAAAAAAAAAAATTAATGTTTCAACACTAATTGTTTTAAAAATGCTTTCATACTCGAGCAATTGAAACTGCGCCATAAATGTGAGCATCCGGTATTAACTCTCTTGTCTTGGCAAAGGGCACGCGCTTTTCATCCATATATCATTTCAAAGTCTAAAATCAATACCAAATCTTCGAACAATTTGAAACTTTCCTAAAAACTTTATTTGCTTGAGTTATACAACTTTCATGAGTTTGTAACCTATTTTAAGAATTGATGTGATCTTATCTCTCGATTAACGTGTAGTCATATCATGGTTTTCAAAGTAGATCTCCAACAACAAGTTTAAAGAATCGAATGCAGTCTTAACCGAGCCATCGGATTTTTTTACAGGAAAAATTCAATACATTGCCACTATTTGTTCAGTCATTTTTTTTTTTTTCGTTATTGGAAGCCGGATTTGCCAGTTTTTGGGGTATTCATAAAAATAGAATAAATGGATTTTGTGACTTAAAAATTTGATAAGTCAGGCAGCAACACAGCCAGGGGGAGGGGGGTTGACACGTTTTTATATCATTTTTTAAAAATATAAAGGGGCCGAAAAAGAGTACGCTAGTACATATATTTAAGAAATATATATTTATATGTGAAAACGCGCCACGACCTCGTGAAAGTTACTGGAGGGGGCATTGTAACGAGGTTTGACTGTGCTAGCAGATGAGGTCTTGTAACTTTTTCAAGTAGTACAATTGCTGTTCAGGAGGATTTATATAATCAGATGTCACGAAATGCGTTTATCTTCTTCCTCTGTAGAATAACCTTATTTAAGCCTGTACTATTAAAGGCATTGTGTAGTACGTATCAGTCACGGTATTGCGGATTAAAAGCCACGGTAAAACCGAACTTTCATTTTGCGACGGGACAGTTGAGACAAAAACCATCTAGTGTATCTGCATTAGGGAAGTGGAGTGGAGTTCAGTACCGTAACTAGACCCTTAAATAACCCGAGGAAAGAATTGAAGCTCAATCTAAACCAACAGTCCAATGTTTTATATCTTTCACATGTAAGGAAGGCAGAGTATACATGTAATAGGAAAGCTCAAAACTAGACCAGCTGTTGTAAAATAAGGGGGGGGGGGGCGGTTTTGTGCCATGAAAACTTGTTTAACCACACCACTAAACCTCGTAATCCAGGTTAGAGGATAGTTTAAATTGTATGTGGGCGGGTATCAGACAAAAATAAGTCCACCGTTTAAGATTTTTCAGCATATTTCTGCGTTTTCATAAGCAAGATCACTTGATACATTTCACACAGAGACATATATTACTATTATGTAATATATGTCTCTGATTTACACATGACAAGACAAGACGCTAAATGCCGTCATCAGACAGTACCACAATACAGTTAGTAACCAAAAGTACTTGGCTAAATTTTTACCGAGGACTCGATAGTTACGGTACTGGTAGTATTTAGGTTTTACGTCACTTAAAAGACAATCTGTCGAGGAGGTCATATAGAGAAACTGTGTCCCTGGAGAAATTTTCCGAATTTCGAAAAGAAAACTTACAAATTCTCGCACACTAGGGTCTGTCCCGAATGGTTTGCGAACCTAGGAAGGGAAAGGCGTTGTGTACTATGATATTTGTATCATTGTATAGATCTACATGATTTGTATGCGCAATCAAGAATGTTTTATATTTTCCCGCGTTTTCATAAAACCGCATGAATAAGTCCAATAGTAATTATCTCCCTTTACATAATGAGCTCAAACAAGGAAGTCGTTGTAGCAACAAAGATTTTTTTCATTGATTTGTTTCATGTTTTATGCTACTAATAGACACAAAGTTATATCCAGATTTTCCTCATCGATTATAGAGTAAGCACGGGATCCCGCCAGCATATTTTACAGCAATATACATGTCTTAACCTGGCCCTAGATACAAAACAATGTAGCTAAAAGTAAAGAATAACGGTAACCCAATGTCCCATAAACCTGCACTAAATCAAAATCAGATGTATATGTACATGTTGACAAAATGAAGAAACATGTGTTCGGTTGCATTGTTTGAATTTTGGCTGAATCCGTTGTAGCGGTAAAGGTCAATGTTTTTCCGGGTGCTCCGGTTTTCTACACCATCCAGATTTAAATGAATTCTGTCAGAAAATGTTGAAATAAAAGCTAGAATGAATACTTGAGATTTTTTGGGGGGAGGGAGTATGTTTTTGAACAATTTCTATATCAGTTATAAAATGTTTTTCAATTTATATCTAACCAGCAACATTTTAAATGTCACTGATCTAACATTGAAGCTGCATATATAAAAATCATTTTAACATAGCCTATGATATTTTTAAAAAAGCCTCTTTCTCTGAATAAAAACCTTTGTAAAATTATAAATTGATTCATTATATCATAGGTAATTTGTAGCTAGAATATGGGAAGGATGTATAGGTTGATTGCTTAGCCAATTGGTACTATTTTGATATTGTCTTGTATACTTTTTTAGGAACTTTTTTTTCTACCATTGATCTACATCCTGGTAGTGTCAGGGTCATTTTAATAAATAGCTCTTATAAATTTAAAAACTATCAAATAAATATAGTTGCTATAAAACTACATACAATTTTTGGACTATACATATAAAATTCCTGGGGGGGGGGGGGGGTGGGGGGATGGTTCCACTAACCTTTGATTAGTCCTGATCAGTTCATACAGTTTTTTTTTTGTTTTTTTTGTTGTTTTTTTTTGGGTGAAACACCCAAGTATAAAGATTTTAATTAAAATAGATTAGTTAGCGTCTCATATTATGGGCATGGACCTAATTTCATATTTTCACAGGTTTCTTAGAGACACATTATTTTGAAAAAGTTTATTAAATTTAGATCATCCTTATTTACATCTTCTGTATCAATGATGATGAAGAAAATATTAATTTTAAAAATTATTACACTGAGAGGTTTTTTTTTTTTTTGCATTTTGCAATGAATCAAGTTGTACATGTATGTTTTTGCTTTATTTTGTCTATAAATTAATTTTGCAGCCTTACAACTGGTATTTTACACATACATGTACATTTGTATACATAATTATGTAAAACAAAAAACTATGTGTGTTTTCATAACAATTATGTTTATTTATCCATATATTTTTCTTCTTGTAGGTCTTTTAAGCATCTGTGATGGCAGACACGTCAGATTATGTACGAGGAGGGTTATTTATTGTAGCTTTTCTCTTGACTGGGATCTGGGACTTAAAGAGATGGTTTATGGCAGACCTGGTATTTACATCAATGTCTGGACTGTATATATACATCAATCCCACATGGTCTATAAATCTACAGGTAACATATGATCAGGTTTTACTTCATGTTAATTTATTATGAAAATATTGTTTGTGTAAACTATGTTCAGATAACTTCATACAAGTAACAAAACTGCTAAATCTATAAAAATAAGAAACTTAAAATATCATCTCTCCCCCCCTCTCTCTCTCTCTCTCTCTCTCTCTCTCTCTCTCTCTCTCTCTCTCTCTTAAAGCATGGACTTATGGATCACATTGCTTCTTACCAATAGGTTTAATCCCCCCACCTCTCCTCTCTCTCTCTCTCTCTCTCTCTCTCTCTCTCTCTCTCTCTCTCTCTCTCTCTCTCTCTCTCCCCCCTCTCTCTCTCTCTCTCTCTCTCTCTCTCTTTCTCTCTCTCTCTCTCATCTAAAGCATGGACTTATGGATCACAGTGCCTCTTACCACTAGGTTTAATTCCCCCCCCACCTTTTCTCTCTCTCTCTCTCTCTCTCTCTCTCTCTCTCTCTCTCTCTCTCTCTCTCTCTCATCTAAAGCATGGACTTATGGATCACAGTGCCTCTTACCACTAGGTTTGATTGAGTCCCACTCTGGCAGATCCTAGTGTGAAAATTCTGTCAGTTTCCTTGCAAAAGGTAGTTGGTTTTCTTCAGGCATTCTGTTTTCTTCCACCACCCAAGAACTGACTACCTTCGTATAAATGAAAGAATCTTGACTAGGTCGTAAAACACCATTAATCCAATCCAAATTCAATCTCTGTTTTTGAGAGTTGTTTATTCTCCTGATAATCCAGCAAACAAATGAAATGCATGGAAACTATGTAAATATGTAATTACTACATTGCATCAGAGATTTTCATTAAGTATATATTTTCTTATGGATTTTAAAAAACAATATTCAATATACCTTATTAAAATGCAAGGAACAAAATGAAATAGAATTCAGGTTTCTTATTTCTTCTAGTTGGTTTATTTTTTGTACTTTTTTCAGACAAAAGGTATAAAAGTTGATGATTTACATGGACATTTAAACAGAGTTTTTGCTGCTTTTCTAATTGGACCTGTCCTTATTTGGTTATTCTGCAGGAAGTCTAAAGATAGGCTTATAATAAGTGCTATGTTACAATCCAGAACACTGGTAAGAGTCAAATAAGTACTTCTTACCTAAAACTATATATGTGAGCAGTATATTATTTATCAAATTCTAAAACTCAGTATTTCCAAAATCTGGAACTTTTCATTGGCTATTTATCTAGATAAAGTAATTGTGTCAAGCAATGAAATCTTTGTTTTGAGTATCCAATCAAAAAGCACAAAAGAAAAAAATGGAGATCACAGAAGATAGAGATTCATGAGAAGATTGGTATAAGTGGGTTCAAATTTAGTAAATCTGGCCTAAAAGAAAAAAAAAAAAAACAAAATGCTGTTTGTTGTATTTTTTGTGATTTTCCTTTTTACATTTTTTGAAATACATGTACTTTTTTTTTTTAAATTTTTAAAAATTCATTCATTCATTCATTCATTCATTCATTCATTCATTCATTCATTCATTTATTTATTTTCAGAGTATACTATTACTGATCATTGTGATGTCATTTGGACAATTATCATACGGCAAAATATTTTCTGATAAAGTAAGTAGAACATTTTACTTTATCAATTAAAAGGTTTTTCAGTAATAGTAACTTAAATTTGATTCGACATGAATGCAGTTTTGTATCGCAGTTGTGGTAAAAAACAAAAACAAAAAAAATTGCGGTATCAGACACAAAAACCAAAAAGTTTAAAATGACAGTATATATTATAAATGTTTAAAAAACTGTTTAAAATGGCAGCAGACAAAATAAAATCAAACTTTATGCCAAAATAAATCTTATTACAAATTTCATATTTTAAATGTGAAATAAACATGTCAAGTTGTTAGCATCTTGAAATTGATATCGAAAGTTCAGTGTCATGTGACACTTGTATAGTTACATTAATATAAATATAATAATAATCCTCATATCTGTAGTATGAGAATACAAAGGGTTATTTTTTCCCTTTAGATTAAAAATAAATTTTTATCTCTTGATCAACCCTTAATTATATTTTAATATCATGCAACAATAATGATGACATAATTTTTTTTTTCAGCATTTCTGGTTTGGGTTTTCTTGGTAATATATTATGGTGGCTTGCTAATGTTGTACAGCTTATAAAGAATGACCATGGTCCAATCAAGGTCAACATTCTACGTGGAGTTGCTCTGACCATTATATCCAGACTTAACCTAATCTTTCTAACACTCGGGGCCATAACTTACCTGACATCACCAGAACAAACTATAGAATTTGTAAAGGTAAATTTTATAAAAATGTAATTAACAGGAAGTCATGAAAATGAAGAACTTAAGTAAAATAATTATTAGAAAATGTAATTTACTTTATATAGTAAATAATTTTTGTTTGATTTTTATAATAAAATGCATTAAAGTTTTCATTATCATAGATTTATGGAAGTAGATAACCTGTTTCTTACAAATACCCATTATTGACATAGGACAACCTTGTTTTCACAGAATTTCCTTGACTCTTTTTTCAATTCTATTAACCATTCAACATAAAATCTGCTCAGTTGGTATTAGAAGTGATTAACAAATATGTATAAGTATTATATTAGTGTGTATTATATTTGGTGCTCCCAAGGGTCTAAAACATTTAGCATGTATTTATCATTGTGTCATTGTTTCCCCTTAGGCACTGACAGATGAGCTAAATAATGTTGAAGTGCATCAATATTGACAGAAATTACTTTAACGCCAAAAGCGCCAATATCAATACACAGCCAAATAAATACTTATACAGTAGCAACTAGATGATCACAATCAAATGTTAAATTTTAATTGCTTTAAGATTTTCCTCACAGAAGTAGTCCTCTGTAATATAGAGTCTATATACATGTAATATAAAATTTAACCTTGACTTTCAGACTTAAGATTGCTCTTGGTTATATATACCCCAGGGTTGTCTGTGGGGAAATGGTACTTGTTGCATTGCATTATGGGAAAAATCACTGATCAACCTGGTCTATGGTGGTCAAGAAGAACCATCATGTCAGCCTATGGATAACAGTGCCTTTCAGCACCTAGATTTAAATACAATTTATTACAAATTTTGTTGCAAGAATTTTTTTCAGTTTACTTGTTGAAGGTCATTGGTTTACTGATTCCAATTTTCTTTACCATTCAAAAATTTGACTGTTGACTAGGGTATATAACATCATTACTTTCACTTCACCTATCAGAAGCCATTTTTCACAATTTTAAATTGCTATATTGTTTCTTTTGTTTTTAGAATAAAAAGTTAGATAATTACCATATACACACAGCTAGAGCTATTGGTGCTATGATGACTGGACTTGTGGTGTTTTCATGGTACATTCCCAGATTTAAAGAAAAGAAATCCATTAGAGTTGTCTTTCTTGGTCAACTTTTGGTGAGTGTATGAAAGAATGACAGTACAAACCCATGACACTTGATTCTTGAAACTGTGACCATAACCGAAACCATCCGAAGCTCATTTTAGTATTAATCAAAGTGTGAGAAAGATTCTTGTTTAGCCATCAGATGGCCAGATATCAGTATAGTATTACCATGACACCATATATGAATTTTCATTTTGCAAGAGCATGTTAGAAGATGGTAGAAGGTTTCATTACACTCTGTAGTATGAAAAGTCTGAAGAAAAAAAAAACATCAATGCTTCCACTTACCACATGGACTTATATCCAGTGGTTGGTTCATTGTAATGTTGTATAACTTCACATTAGCAATTTATAAGCTATTTGCAACAAGAGCAAGTTTTTTTTAAAAGCTAAAGATTAATCTAAAGAAAAGTTTGTGCATGTATCAGATGTGCAATTGTTTGGTCTTGTACTAAGGTGCACTGTGAGCAAAGTTTAATGTGCTGTCTTTTTGAGTCATTACACTTCAAACAAGCATAGCACTTCCCAAGTAATATTATTATGACACCAGGTGAACCAGTTGATACTCTCCTTTTTCTGTTAGGCACCAGGTGAGGAAGCAGTTTCTCATTTTTAAAGTCTTATGCAAGAACGTGTCTGGCTGGGATTAGAACCCACAACTTTCCACTCTGGTTACTTGAAATGCATGAATTTGTAGGTACAATGTATAGTACAAAATAGTCACTAGTATTTCCACTTAAATGCTACTAAATGAAACACCAAAATAAATTAGATAATAATGCCAATACAAATAGTTTCCTCATTCAGTGGTGAATTATAATACAACAATACATTTTTTCTTGAGAAACAATATGAAATAAGAATTTTGAATACATCTGAACATCTGTTTTAATTTTTAAAATAATTTTAGAACAACAACGTCATCTTTCTGTGGTATCAAAATTGCTTACCTTGATATTTATTTTAAAAGAAATAATTGCAAAAAAAAACTGCTAGTAATAATATTAATATTGTTTAATACATAATTTTATTTTTCGTTTCAGAGTGGAGTTTTAATTATTGGAAGTTTTTCACATTTACATTTCTGGTCTAAACTTTTATCAAGGAAAGAATTTCTATCTAAAGTTGGTTTGACATCACCATTGATTATAATATCTATCATTGGACTGGTTATCACAAACTATTGTCAAACTAAAGATAGTGACAGCCCAACAGATGAATCAGAGACATCCAAAAAGACTGCTGATTCGGCAGATAAAAAGCAGCAGTGATTGGACACATTTTACAACACCTACTTTATCTATAGAAAAATGGCTTTGTCTTGAATTTTAGGAATTGGGTATTTCAGAGCTTCCACTTTACCAAAGGGTTTTTTTTACTTTGCATGACAAATAACTATTCTAAAATAATCCTACATGGGAAGTCTGTAAAATAGTTTGAAGATTAAATTATTTTTTTCAAAAGTTTTTTTTTTGTTGACATTTTCAGCCAGCCAACATAGGCATTTTTTTTTAAATTCTCAGAAAAATCTCTGACACAGTCAAATTTTACTCACACAAGTACATTTATAAGTACATTTTTTCGTGAAAAAAATACTAGTAATAAAAAGATAAATGCTGGATATCAGTGTTTTTTTCCAGCATATAATATGAGATTACAGGGGCAAACATTTTGATGCATAAAAAAGAAAAATTTATAAATACCGTACTCCTTTTATCTACTGATCTGTCATTTGAATTATAAGATTCCAGCATATTATATTTTGCAATTAAAAATTTCTTATAATTCAAAACAAAGATTAAGCAAGTAAATACAGTAGCTAGTCAAATCTGTCTTAAAGGCCTCCTCTATATAAGGGCCACCTGTTCATAAAGGTCACTTTTATTGATTCCAATGAGTGGCCTTTATAGACAGGTTTGACTGTAATATGTTTTTTTTAAATTGAATTTTTATATGACCTTTTGTAAGTGACGTTGAACAATAATCTATACATTTATATTTTATTTATATTGTCATGCCAAAGAAAATGAGACATAATGGCATCATTTCTACCTCCACACAAAATACATTCCAAACTTAGAAATCCATGTACCATGATGCCCATGTGTTGCCATGTCATTTGCAAATATTTTATTAGATCATATGATTTCAAGAAAAATTGTGTGTGTGTGAGAGAGAGAGAGAGAGAGAGAGAGAGAGAGAGAGGTGTGTGTGTGTGTGTGAGAGAGAGAAAGAGAGAGAGGCATGTGTGTGTTTGTGTGTGACATTTCAAGTACATGTACATGTATCTAACATTATGTCTTGAGACATCAGAGACATTTAAAACAGACCATTTGAAATGTCGCTGGAGACAGGAAATACTCGGGGACAATAGGGTCAAATGTAACAAATTATATAGAACAATGCATTATGGTCTCATTCTATGATCTCATTTGTGGTATAAATGACAGTTATACTTAAAAAATAAACATTTACATGGTACATAAGATAAAAGTCAAATTTTAAGATCTCAGATAAACATTTTTGTCGAACCTGCCAATGCCATAAGGCGACACTTATGTGTTACTTTTCTTGTGTCGTTGGTGGCGGTGGTGGCAGCGTGTCAAAATGTGAAAGTTTATGTTAAAGTAATTTATTTTGTACTCGATCAAAAACTAACTAGGTAAGACATATAACACTGTGGAATTCTTGTTGAATACTTGTTGAATTATTTCCTTAAACCACTTCACCTCTACCCCCTTTTGTTACACCACTTGGCACTGGTATAATAAAAACATTTGTGGAATTTTGAAAAAATATACAGTCTTCTTTTATTCCAAATACTTCAGCTAAACAGTGTCAAATGCACAACTATTTTTAACTCACCTGACCGAAAGATCATGTGAGCCTATGACATGGTGCGACATGTGTATGTACATGCATGTGTGTGTGCGTACGTGTGTCATTAGCACCTATTTTCAACTTCTCCTCCAAAACTGTTGGACAGATTTCAATGATACTCGGTCGAAGCATGTATGGACCGGTGCAATTCAGATTTGTTCATGGCGTTGCCATGGCTACCAAAACTAGGTCACTGTGACTTAGGAGTGCAAAAATCTTAAAAAATCTTCTTCTCCGAAAGCAATGATGGGAGAAAAAATCTGATGTGATATTTGGCTTTTTTAAGGTTCTAAGCCTATAGTTTGTTCATATCGTGAAATTAGGTCAAAAATTGGGTTACGCATTTTTGCGTTTAAATTAAAATTTTGTAAAATGGCTTCAAATTGTTATAACTTGACTATTTGAACAGATAATGGCATGGAGTTTTCAGTTTTGACTTTTTCTTGAAATGACCTTGAAAAAAGGGTCAAGGTCAAAGTCCAGGTCATGACCTAATTTGTGATTTATGCAGTTTTAGACAATTTTCTTGCAAATATTAAGAGATATATGAATTCAAAACATTGTTAAGATATTCCCCATGACAAAATTTAAAAAGGTACTAAGTTTCATAACTATATTTTAATCCATGTAGGAGTTGTTGCCCCTGAAATGTTATTTTTTGCTTATAAATACTAAAATTGTGCATTAGTTTGAAAACTATAAGCTTTTTTTATAAGCATACATGTATATTAGAATATATGGTTCAAGGTCATATATTGAAAGGTCAAGGTCATAGCTGCATACATGTACTGAAATTGTGAATTATCTTGAAAACTGTTAACTTTTTGTATAGGCTCGTATATTAAAATATTGTAAGTATGGATAAGACGATCATTTTGATATATGGTTCAAAGTCATATGTTCAAAGGTCAAAGTCATAGCTGCATACGTGTACTGAAATTGTTAATTATCTTGAAAACTATTATCTTTTTGTATAGGCATGTATATTAGAATAATATAGGTATTGATATGACAATCATTTTGATATATGGTTCAAGGTCATATGTTCAAAGGTCAAGGTCATAGCTGTAGAAGAAGACTGAAATTGTCAATTATCTGGAAAAGCATTTACTTTTTGTACAAGCATGTATATTAGAATATTATTTATTTTGATATCGGGTTCAAGTTCATATGTTTAAATGTCAAAATCATGATTTGGAAATTATTCATTGTACTATTTGAATCATGCATATAAGCTTTTTATAAACGAAATGTGACTAGATATTTCTGATTAATTATTGCTGGATTTCCAAACTTGAGGAATTTTGTAAAGTTTTTGTAATGAAGTTCTTTGCAAGTTTTTGGACATTTCCTCAGGTGAGCGTTAAAGCCCATGGGCCTCTTGTTTTTTTTATCAAAGGATAATCTGTAAATCGACTTAGATATTTGTGAGAAAGTATTTTGCAACACATTTGAAATTTGTGTATCATAGGGTTTGACAAAACATAACTGCAGTGCTGGGTAACATTTTATCATTATGTTTTGTTTTAGAATGTTTTGTCTCGTGTTCCACTTGTTTGCAGGAGTGGTATAATGGTGTTTAATGCCCCGGTCAATATTCTTTTATTTATATTGAGGTGGTCAGTTTTTGTATGGTTTTGGACACTTGAGTTCCAAGATTTAACCATGGACCTTCTACAAGCAAATTGATAAACTTTCTCGCACTAGGATTTGTCTGACTGGGATTTGAAATAAGCAATGAGAGCAGTGACATTTAAAACAGTTTAAATGTTACTGATGAGATGCACTGTGATCCATATGTGCATCCTCCAATTGTGTTTTATTTTATTGGCAACAACAAATGTTACCTTGAACATGCTTTTAAGTATTTCTGTAATCAAAAAGGGTCATTTCTTGTTTAATAATTTTTTATATGTAATGTTATATACATATATATAAATATTTAGTTATATTGTTATAGTAGTTTTATACATGTGTTGATCCAATAGATATTTATGTTCATTGTATATGTTTTTTTTTACATAATTATTAACTGTAGCAATAATATGACAACAAATAAATGCTAAATTCAAATCTATCTTTATTGTGATTTGTAAAAGAGTTGAGTGGTGCAATTTTGTTTAACACCTTAGTCAAGATTTTTTTTACTTATATCAAGGCATTAAGTTCTGAGATAGTGGAGGAAATCGGGGTACCTAGGGAAAATCACAGACCTCCGACAAGCGAACTGACAAACCATTTTTTCACAATAGTATCAGCCCGAGTGGGATTCGAACCAAGACGATGAGAGACAAAGTGATTTGTAAGTTGGTGCTTATGTGTTAGGGACATTGAATCAATAACAATAATATATTTATTATGCAAACAAAACATGTCATCTAGAAAACTTTAAGTTATCAGCCATTGTTTTAATACAAAGAGAAAGAGAGAGTGAGTGAAACAATATTTCACAAAACTCTGTATACTAAGATTGGCCAAAACTGTCCCACTAACAGTCATTTCTTGGAACCAGTATTTAAGTTAAATTTGGATACAAGTTAATGGCTCTTAGATAAACAGTGACTGTCCGTAAACGTGGGTTTTTTTTTATTTTTTTTAAATTTTTCTTTAATTTATTTTATTATTTTTTTTTTTTTACTTTTAATAGTCAAAAATCAGTTAAGTTAAACTTTATGGTCGCCCTTTGATCTTACCCTTTTAAATAGTATCTTAAAACCTTGACTTTTACTTGGTGCCATTGCTTCATTCAATCATGCATCTTGTCATCATGGAGAGCTTTCATCTTGAACAACAATCATAATTGATTTTACTACAAACATGTTATAAAGAAGGTCTGTCTGTCTACCCGTCTGTCATTGTAAAAACGTCATTGTCCGCTTCACATCTTTTACATCAGTAGATGGATTTTGATCAAACTTGGAATGTACATGTATACCAACATGAAACGACATTTAGGGGTATATACCGTAGGTCAAAGGTATAGATCACAAGGTCAGATGGGGCAACACAGTCCACTGGCGGTAACATTAGCCATTAGTAGGGTGAAAAATTATTTTAAATCACAGTAATGAAGAAAGAAGCCACTATAGGACAGGAAATTTCAAGAATATCGCTTATGAAGACGCCAAAGAATAGTGGCCGGTATTCATCACGTCAGAAGCCCATTATATATATATATATATATATATATATATATATATATATATATATATATATATATATATATATATATATATATATATATATATATATATATATTTATACACTCTTCCATACTTTTCTGCCTACACGAAATAAGCCCAGAGCCTACTTAGGCCTTTGATCATCCGGATGTGATATATGATGTATTTTTTTTCTATTTTTATTTACCTATTAAATACTTTAAAAACACAAATTAAATAAAATGCGTTTTGGTGTTAAAATTTGAAATATAATAAAAGCAATTTTACATAAAACATTTACTTTCTATCACATGGTCATTGCTGGGGCATTCATTTTAAAGACCTGGTCAGGAGGGCAATCTTAATGACAACTATTTAAATTTAAAAATCTTCATAACAACGAAGAAGAACTGAAGCGAGACTTTTGAATATTATGGATAAAAAACGAAAACTTTCGACTATAGAGTTGGCAATTAATCTTATTGTTGCAAAAATTACACAAGAAAGAAACAGTGGCATGCAAGGAAATAGCACTTGACGAAAGAACATATACCTTTTAATAGATACATACTTTTATCTGAACGCAGCCTTGATATTCTTTACTTGTCGAAGATAAAAATTGTATTTTTTTTTTTCGAAATTTTGTTTGCTGTGATAGGTCAATGTGGATTGCCTTTAAATAACCTACAATAAAAGAAATAAGCATAGACACATTATATAATCGGTGCGGTTTTTATTTTCCACTATATCATAACCATACCGAAATTCATTATTAGGTATCATTAAATAATTAATAATAATTATACTACATGTAATAATAAATAATAATCATAATAAATCTAGTATTGGGATCTTGTTTACTTAATGGAAGTCCATTAGATATCGTCATAAATCATTTGACTTTTTAGCTCTAATCTTTTATCAATAAATCCACGTATGGGTTCGCAAGTAAACTTTTCATTAAGGATTTCTCAAAGAAAACGCGCACCTGATTTCTATCGTCGTTTTATATTTTGCCACCAGATGTCGTGTTAGCTTTGATATTACATACGATTAGCGGCTTAGTAGACCAGTCAAGCTGTTAAAAAATTCATAGCGTCAGTTGGGAGCGCAAATTTGAAGTTTAAAACCGACAAGGGTTGCAAGATGGTGAATTGCTACGACTACATACGTGCAGCTGCATTAATTGCAGGTTTTGCAGCAGGTTTTCGTCAGAGAAAGAATGCGATCCTTGCCGACATGGTTTTTACAGGATGGCTTGGCTTTTGCCTTTATGCTTTCCCAGAACAATTCATGGAACAACAGGTTCATAATCTTATTTATTTTAAGATCATTAACAAAAAGTTTGAGCTATATAAATCTAATTAAAACATTAGTCTGATTATGTGGCAAAACTAGTTTTAAGACAGCTCATTCTAAAGACATAGAAACACAAATTGGTCTGTTGTCGACTCGATGAGGATAATTTATTTGGAAGATATATCATATAGACTAAGTGTAATGAATATTTTCATTATCGATGCAAAGAATGTGCTCCATGCTTTTAGCTTTTAGCAATCAATGTTTGTGCAGGCACTTGGGTATAGGATGTATGATGAATTATGCAAATCTCAATCCATGCTTACAGTCATCGACACACCTAACGCCTAAAGAAACTTATTCTTACCATTTGCTATTGTTCATGGTGGAAGCTATGAACTTGCATACTTATAACTCAATATACAACTATAGACTCCTCCAGAGAAGGGTTATCTTGTGTTGTTCTCCAAACACTCCAAAAACTATCACTCATATACATATTTTTATTGACTTGCTAGTTTTCAAATCCACAACACTTCTAAATGTCAGGCCTCAGTTTCACAATCATTCACTCAATTGAGTGTACACTCAACTCAAATTTGGTATTTCATTGTCAGTTTTTAAGACATTACACAGTTAAACTTGAATATCTAATGTTATATCTAAATTGTTTAGTGTCGTTTTGTGGAACAAAACAAAATATTGTTTCATAGAACTTAAAATATTTAAAATATTGATGAGCAAAAAATGGCAATATTTGAGTTGAGTGTGTACTCAGTTGAGTGAATGATTGTTAAATTGGGGTCAGGTAGAGATATTGTTCTAAAATTTTGCTTTCCTTCATGTAACTCCTTTATTCAGCAGTAATAGTAGTGTTGTCCAATCAGACAAAAATTATTGATTGATAATCGGAGAGGCATAATCAATCGATTAATAATTGAAATTACTTTGTAATTGTACATCAGTATTAAGTAACATGTAAAGCTGAATATAAGTACTTTTATTGTTAAAGCCAAGTGTTCTTGCTTTTTGATTGTAAGTCAAAGGCCAGATAGATCCTTGCCCTGACAGAGTGACAGTGGTCATTGGTCAAAGCATCTCGCTGGTGTAAAAGGTGTCTGGATAGGGATAAATTATCAGATTGTTGTCTGCCATTGTTGTTTTAGTAGCAAGAACCTGAAAGGAAACAGACTTGACTTAATACAGAAACTACTCACCAATGTTGGCAGTGATTAATTATTTATGTTGTGATCGATTATTAGGATCGTTGCCCTGACAACGATTGACAATCGATCATCAGCGATAAATAGATTCACAACATCACTTAAGTAATAGTATGCACAAATTGTATATGTGTATACATTGATGTTAGCACTTTTCCCTTTTAAGTCTTTGAATTCTAATTTATAAATTTTAGGCTTGGTACCTGTGTAATTAGTTTACTGGCTTTGAATGTTAATCGACAATTTTAAAAATTATATTTGCCCTTTAATTTTTGATACACTTGAGAATGTATAAAATAAAATTTACATGAAATACATGACCATACACACAAACTATTAATGTTTTAGAAACTGAACAGTTTTAATAAGGTTAAATTTTCTCTTTCCAGGTTTCTGTAAACATTGGTAGGCTTTCCATCTTTGGTTTCCGAGTGCTTGGGGCATGGTTACTTGGATCTGTAGTCATGTGGGAGCTGTGCAGAAAATCTAGAGATGAAAGTGTTATTGGAGCGATTCTTTGGTCAAGAATTGTGGTAAGATTCACGTGCTGTTTTGTTAACTAATAATTAAGCTTTGTTCACTACTTTCTATGTATGCCTGAAAGTATTAGTAGTCTCCAGTTTTGACCCGAGTGGCTGACAGACATTTGTCTGAATAACACACATGAATTCCTAAACCGCGAGATGCAATGCAACCTTCAAGAAATCAGTGTTAAAGTTAATAATACTGTTTGTCTTGTTATTATTATTTATTTATTTATTTATTTATTGATTTATTTATTTATTTATTTATTTATTTATTTATTTATTTATTTATTTATTTATTTTTGCAATCAATGTATAATATAGGTTTTAATACTGACTTGAATTTTCAGAAAATTAAATATAGATATAAGTAGTATAAAAATTTTCCAAATGTTTTTTTATAGGAAAAAACATGTATTTTTATATGTAAAAAATTGACTGTAGATGATGTGGTGTCAGAATTACTTCAGTTTCAAAATCTTGATAGAAGAAAAAAAAAATTTTGAGATGTTATCCCATTTTTAATTTTCACAAACCCCTTTCAGTATTAAAGATTCATGGGCTGGCACAACATTTGAGATTCAAAGATAATTTCTGTCGAGCCTGGCATTGTCACAAGGCGAAACTTATGTGTTACTTTTCCAGTGTCATCGGCGGTAGCAGCGCGAGACATTTAAATCCATGGAATTCTTGTATATACTAGTGTAGTATAATGCAAAAATTCATTATAAGTTTGAATTTTATATACTTGATAATCAGATGGTAATTTATGTTATTACTCTGTATTTCTAAATATTTATAGAACACACTATTTCAATCTTTTACTACATGTACATGTACGTTTATTTACAGGGAATGATGATGGTGTTTCTACTGATGTTATTTAGCCAGCTGACTTACCCAAAAGTGTTTAATGATAGAGTAAGCAAATCTAAAAATTACTTTTGTTGAAAAAGAATTTATGAACCTTATTTTTCAATTTTTAAAAAAAAAAATCAGAGACAATGTTTATCTGCACAAAGTACAAAAGAGCTATATATTGTCGTACACTGACATCAGCGTAAGCATTTTACCGGTAATGTAACTTTATGGGCAAACACTATAAAAATGAAGTAGTAATATTGACTGTTTCTTGTGATTTATAAAGTGTCTTTACCATTAGTGAACAGGGTAAATATATAATTTGTTGTTGATCAAATTTTGTTGAAAATATGGCTAATAATATCTAATAATAATATCATTTATATCATAAGATACTGTGCTAATTATTTTTTTTTTTTTTTTTTTTTTTTTTTTTGGGGGGGGGGGGGGGGGTAAACTCACAATACTGAATAATATATTTAACTTTTGGTAAAAAAAATTTATAAAGCATTTGTATGTTCAAGTTATTGGTTAAATTTTATTAAAAAACTGCTGTAAATGATGAATTCTTCAGGTAATTTATCTGCTAACAGGAAAAAAGAGTGTTAAAAATATTTCAGATGACCAAAAATAAATCCTGTTCTTGCTTAGCTGAATATTGAATTTTAAGGTGATTTTAACATTTTAATATCATTTTTACAGCACCTTTGGTTTAATGTTTTATTAAGTGGACTATTATGGATGTCGAGTGTTGTTCAGATGATTAGAACCAGGCCTGTTGTCGGACGTCGTGAAGAGAAAGGTCCAGTCAGCATTATAACAAGAATCTACTTCCTGTTTCTGTTTCTTTTTGGAATGGCATTTATGGCTTTTCCTAAACTTGCTGTTTTAACTATTGTAAGTATTTGTTTTATTTGTGTCATCCAGGGTAAGCTTTAATATATATTTGGTAAATGGACTTGCTAAAAGCTAAATTTTGTATGTTCTGATATCAAGAATTTCCTATTCATGTCGTTTACATGTACATTGATTCAAAACAAATTTTGTGTTACTATTATATCAGTGTTTTATCCAGAGTGCGTTTCTTGCGTTTTTGACGCAATTTTTTTATGAATGACGCAACTTGGTTTTGCTGTTTTGCGTTATATTTGACGCAATCATTTTTACATAGATTGAAATCGGCTACTGTAAATAATATAAAAGGTGACGGGACTGAAAACGAAAGTACTGAACGGAAATTCCGTATTGTCGTACCACATGACTATCGTACCATATTAAAGGAAGCTAATTATTAATATAGGAACCTGTCTATATTCTTAATCTTTGAAATGTTTGTATTGAACGCTAAATTTATATAGTCAATATAAGCGCTCTTCGCATCAGGCATAAAAGAAAAGACGAAACAGTCTCGTTTGGCAACGTTTTACGACTTGTGTCAAAGTCCAGCACTGAGCTCTGAACATGACCAGGCGGCATCTGGTAGTACCTTACTTGCCGACGACTCGCAGTCAAATTAAAAAAAAATTTAAGTAAATCGAGATCTTAATAAAATTTGGTTCAACAAATATCCTTTAATGATTTATGAAAATAATAAAATATATGTAAAACAGGCATATCGGAAGGGGTAGATAATAATAACGAATGATAATGGTCTGTTGACTTGGGTTGATGGTAGAACATTCAGTAATTTCTGTTTTGGGATACTGTCGCGATTTTACTGTTGCAAATATTACAGATATAGGTAGCATTTGAAATAAAACATTTAAACATAGACAAAGAGATTAATACACACCCTCTAATTACAAACAAAATATTACCTTTATTGTAAGTTATTGAAAAAATTATTTTTATTCCAAAAATTTCATGACCCCTTCATTTTGAAAAATGACCCCCTCTTTTCATGTAAGGGGGTCATCAATGACCCCCTGTTTTAGTAAGCTGGAGAAAACACTGTTATATGCAATGTACGACAATGACATTTATCTATTTATCTGTAGTTCTAGGAGTTGTGCTGGGAGATTCAGCTAACCCAGTACATGACAAGGAGGGTCAATTGTGGTCTGAAACAGAGATGCTTTTACAGGGTATATATATATATATATATATATATATATATATATATATATGGCAAAGCATGGTAAATTGAAGCTGATAAATCTTGTAATGATAGTAAAATGTTGACAGATTACATGAGACACGTTAAGCAAAAGTTTCATGGTGGCAAAACACATGCATAGACTGCTTCAATTTATCCTAGAATCTTTAAATATTGTGCATCACTCTTGCGAATACACAAAAGGTTGCAAGACATTCATACTAATGTTCTTGTATTGCATTGGGATATTTTGGATCACATTCAGTCTGATCTGAATAGTGTGCATGTCCACTTTTTTTAGGACAGTTGATACTGCCATTAAAAGGCATGCAACAAATGCAGGGTATCGTGCAAGGTAGGCGAGAGCTTGTGCCAATTCAAACAATTCCAATTGCAAATTGTTGTAAGGTGCTCGTGCCCTAGTTGTGAAAGGGGCTGTAATTCAGCAGTCTTGTTTTGATGTTTATTTTGCAGTCTGAAAGTTCAAATGATCTCCACCTATACATTGCCAGAATTGATGGTGCTCTGGTCTTTGGGGCTGTTTTTATTGCCTGGTATGTTCCAAGCTTCCGTTACAACGAAGACAAGAAGTCATTCTTTATAAGTCAGATGGTGGTAAGTTTTTTTTCTGCTATTCCTAGTTGTAATCTGTTGAAGATCTGAAGCTCAGTAAAAACTGTCAATAATCAGGCTTCACTCTCACTAGACCAGGCAGTCATTTGCCATAACATTAGGGGTGCATAAAATCTGTTGATAAATAAGTTTGATTTGTGATTGCTTTGATTTCTGCTTTGTTTTCACATCATTTAAATTTAAATGCCAAACTAAAGTTCAAAAGTGTAAAAAAAAAAAAAATTATAATGACTGGACAAGCATCAGTTAAATCAAAAAGTTAATCAGGGTCTTTTAGCTAACATTAAATATATCACTTTAGGTAGTAGGAGTTTTGTTATTATTTTCCCTATGGTTGATTGGTTTAAGCACTAGTTTACGAATCACAGCTTCTTTTATCATCTGTTTTCCAGTTTTGAATCCTGCTCAGGTCAGATCCTAATATGAAAAAAAAACTTGTCTGTTCACTAGCCAAGGTTTTCCTCCAGGCACTCTGGTTTCCTTCACTATCTCTGCATTGTCTAGATACATGTACTTATGAAAGCAGGGGCATAAACACTGTTACTTCATTTCACTGAATTTCACTTTTCCTGATAACATATAAACATTAAAAAAATTATTTTAAAAACAGTCTAATTTGTATTTCTTTTTCTTTCGTTTTTTTTTTTTTTTTTAGACTTTGGCACTCTTCTGGGGTGATTTGCTCTTCGCTTACTATCAGGGTACAGTGAACAGATCTCATGTTATGAATCAGGTGGTACTTTCAATACCATTCCTCTTGCCATTAACAGCACTGCTGTTACTGCTTCGTAATGAACATATTGTCTACAACAGTTACTCCTTGAGATCTAGAAGTTGAAGATTTTTAATCAGTGACTTATATCTACTGTATAATCTACATGAAGTAGAAGTTTTATCTACATTTTGATGATGAGATATAATTTTAACTCATTGATTTTATTTGACATTTATACATGTATAGCAATATTTGTTTTGTGACTTGACTTTTACGATGTTTATTACCATATTGTCTATTAAGAATTGAAATAACCAGGATATATCCATAAATTTTTAAACATATATCTGAATTTGATCATAATGAAAATTTTGATCTGAAAATTTTTTGAGATATTACTGAACAAGATGGTAGGGCAATTACATATAAACAGCAACTAATTTTAAAATTACAAGTGTTGTTTATTTTAGAGGTTAAGCTATTATAAATGTTGAAAGATATTAATACTGTCTAATATGTTGTGCCTTATAAATTGGGAGAAAATTGTTTGTACTGGTGTCTTTAAACAGCAATATAAGAATAAGTTTCATTTTACAAGAATTTTTCAAGCCAAACATACTCAAATCTGTTCTTCTGTAGCAGCACAATATACCGGAACAATTAAAAAATTTTTGTTTATCAGACTTTCAAATTTTACCTTAAAAATACTCTTTTTCTTTTTTTTTTTTTTTAATTTTTTTTTTCAAAGTGCCATGAAAGTTCTTTACATCTAAAGAATCAACTGACTAAAAAAAATAATAAAATAAACAATACAAACTGTTCAAAGAGAAATTTTAACTGTGTATTAAATTTGTTATTTTCCTAGTAGCTGATGAATACATCTTGAAATTTTACAAAGGAAAGTTTCCTTGCAACCAGAATGGTTGATGAGTGAATATTTCTGCTTATGCAGTACATGTACAAGCACAGGTAGAACTTTTTTAGTGGCTTTAAGGCAGACAAATTCTGTTTCCAAATCAGTACTTTTTTCTTGGCTTTAAAAATAATCAAATACAAACACACAGGATCTGGTTAAGATGTACAACCAGCTAGGAAGTAAATTTTTGTAACTTTTTTGAAACTGTTTTTGTGATACATTTTTGATATATTTTTGCTAAGGCATATTTCGGAAGAAAACATCGCAGGACAATTTATATAAAATTAGTCTACAGTAGTTTAAATGTGGTCTAGAGTTATACTCAACATTCTGGCAGCTATTGTATAGACTCAAATATCATGTGTAATAATGAAACAATTAGTGCTAATTAGCTATATAACATGTATTAGTCTATTGTGTTTGAGAGATTTCAATGTTACCATTTAAACAGAATGATATTGATTTTGAAATTCATCAATTTCATTGCAATTTGCATGTTTTCTTGTTTGTTTACACTTATATTCATAAGAGTTTTGTTCAGAGTTAAAAAGTTTTAACCAAAAGAATCAGTTTAGTTCAATGATGGTCTTAGTCTTTAGATGGTCTCGGTTGTAGTTAACATGCTTTTTACATTATGTAATTAAAATGGTCAACATTGAAACTGAGGGTGTGGGTGTGTGTGTGTGTGTGTGTGTGATTTCTACGCAATTCAGATCTAGCCGATCATGACTTTTTTGTATAGCATATCTACCAAATATAAAAGCAGTTACTAATTTGCATGTAGATTTAGTTAGTTTAATAGGAATACACAATATAAAAGTTTCAAACTTGAATAAGAACAACAAATGAAGGTTAATCATTTTTCGTTTAATATAAAGGCCAAGTAATTCATTAAAATCATATTCATTACACCATCTGCTGGTATAAGTTTGTAGAAAGACTTTATGAGTATTTCTGTTCATTTTGAGTAATGGTTTAATTCAAAAAAGTTTTGGGAATTTTGTTAACGGTAACAGAACATGGAAACCATTACAGTGATGCATATATATTTAGTGTTTGAATGCGCTAAAACACTAGATATTGATACCATGACAATGATTTGTTGCAGAGGTTGTTTATTTCATCACCTTTCATTTGACATCAATAATTATTTTTGTTTTCTGACATTTGATGCAATTTTATTGTATAATTACCTACAGGTTTTAGGTATTAAGGTAAACTATACATGGTGTATTTTTTTTTTTTTTTTTTGTAATTGTGTACCTTGAATAAACTATTAACATTTGTAGATGGGTTGTTTGTTTTTATCCAACCGTTTGTAGTTGTTTGATTTCATCAACCGTTTCTGGTTGTTTGATTTAACCAATCATTTGTGGTTGTTTGATTTAACCAATCATTTGTGGTTGTTTGATTTAACCAATCATTTGTGGTTGTTTGATTTAACCAATCATTTGTGTCTGTCCAGACAAATGTAACGTATGTTATAGAATTTCACTTCTTGTTAATGCTATTTCAAATATATATAGTATAATCAAGGCAATGTTACAATCAATGTCATTTGCCGGAAAGGAAAATCTTGTTTATATTTGCAAATGTACAAGTACGTTCAAATGCTTTGAATAGTTTTAAATTCTGAGTAACGCCTAGAGGACATAAAATTCTCGTTATCTAAACGATATTTATGTGTTCATTGTTTGTTATTATCATTATGACTCGAAATGACGTCATTAAACAATCGAACAATGATGTGATCGACGATAAAGTTCCTCGGTAAAAATTTTTTTACATGGATAGATTTCAATCAGGACTTTCTGTTTTGTTTTGTCAATAAGGCTTTTCTAAAGTTTATTTCAAGAAGTGCGACAAATTAACAATTGATCAATAATAGCTTTATTCGATGACAATCGTGCGTCGGCCATTGGAGATTTGATGTATTCATCCGCCGATCAAACTGTTCACGTGATATCGTGTATGGAATTATGAGCTGACAATCCAGACCATATAATTAAAAATTACACACCGGATGTTAATATATATAGCTATGGATGTTATACATTTTAGATATAAAATAAAACACAAACACATTACACACAAAACATCTTTATTTTATTTTTTCTTTCAACAATCATGTTCTATGGAGGGTCATTACTATTGCTTTGCCTCTTCTATCGCAAGTAATTTCCTCACAGCACCTGCTATAGAAATTTGTTTCTTACCAAACGCGCTTTGTTTGGTGGATAGTGGCTTTATTGGGGGTAGACGGGTTTTCGGTACGTTGCTAGATTGTGTACTCGTAGATGCCGGAACAGCACTGAGCTGGGGATTGGCGGTTGAACGGGAGTACAACGCCATTTTCTTCCTGCTTTGCTCACATAGATAAGATATTTTCCCCACAAATTCAGTATATGTTGCTGATTTGCATGTAGTTACATTACTTCTCTTGATCGTTTGTTCCTTTTCAATTTTCTTCCATCTTGGATAATATCCACTGTCGAATTCCGGTGTATGGTATTTTCCTGTATACACCGGAACCGGAAGTTTATAAACATTACTTAATCCCCTGATCTTTTTCTCATTATTTTTAGCCGCTGTTTGTTTTTCATGTTTGACATGACTTTTCTTTAGTTTTAGTTTTGTTTTCTTATCTGACGTTAACTCTGGCTCTAGAATCTTGTTTGGAACAACATAAATTCTCTGAGCATGTGTACTAACTATGCTTGTCGTTCCTCTTGCTATTCTGAGGTCACCCAAGTTGAAATGAATTATTTCATTTTGTAATATCTTTTGATTTTTACAGGACCTAACTGTTTCATTGGGATCAATGCGAGAACCGAAAACTTCTTCTCCCATTGGTGGACAGGAGTTAGCATGTGCCCGCGATTTACCCACTTTCGGCATAAAATCTGGAACTCAATCACATATTTTAGTCTAAAATAAGAAATAGTACTTTAATGCATTTCTATATATTTATCGACGTCCTATTTTAAATTTAGGAACTTGTCCATAGCTCACACACAATGGCCAGAACTAAAATATATCTTTTGTATATGATTTACATTATAACTTTGGAAACGGAATTATTATAAAATTCCATTAGTATATATTTCCACAGGAACATTACTTTCTTACTACAAAGTGCCGTCTTAAAAAACGCAACGCTATAACCCAGAACTGGTTCATTACTGTTGTAAAGCACTATTTTAGGGACTATGGATTATCTTTGTTTTTTAAGCATCATATTGTAGTAACATCTTAAAAAGAACGTTTTAACACTGCCTTTTTATATTACTGTTTCAAGCAAAACTCATCCAAGACTTATCACTGCCTTAAACATAAAACTATCAAGATTTATCACTGCCCCATTCCCACTTATCAACTGCTTCAAACACTAAAAAGTTCTGTAACTGATTGAACCACAAGACCCAGATCTATCTGTGCCTTAAACGCAACACTACCTTGCTCTATCGCTGTTTCAAATAAAACCATCCAAGACCTATCACTGCATTAACACAACACTACCTACATCCATCACTGACCGGCCATAGCCCAAACCTTCAAATACTGCATGGTTCTATACCTGCTTGGAGCACAACAATACCAAGATTTATCACTTCTTCAAACGCAACACAGCCGTAACAATCTATGCGGAGTGCCAAAAGAAACTTCCGACAAGTGAAACGACAAACTAAACACATATCCCAAACGCGATTAAAACACTTTTAAGTTCTATTTTCTGTGAAAGCGTACTAGTAAGTACCGTTTTGCTTTTGCCTTTGCAGTTAATACACGGAAGTGTTCAGAAAAGCTTTAAGTCTTGTGATTATAGTTTTATTGTACATTATTTAGAAAACTGCTGAATTTGGACAGCTGTTGCGGCTTGTTTTTGAATGCATGTGGATGTATTGCGTAACGGACAAATGGATGTACATGTGTCAAATTAACTAAAAGATTGAAAGTTTTTTGGGTCATATAATATTCTATCTTCCGCACTGATTTCTTTCTTCAATATTTATATTGCAAATTTAGTATAAAGGACCTAATGGGATTGTACATTTTACGTTATTCGATTTGAACAACAAGTGTTAGCGAATATCCTATCTTTGTTTACTATGAAGGGATTCTCACAACACCATTTTAATTACAGGGCTATGTGGGGAATCTAATCGTTTGCAGTAGAATGTACTTTTGTGTATAAAAGATTTCACACTGATAGATGAATGCCTCACACTAACACGAAATAGTTCTTAATCTTATGTTTCATTAAAAAAAAATTCTTTATTAAAATATCATTATATTTGATGAGTTCCATCAAAATCCGAATTTTGTATTGATTCAAATGGTTAGAACTTTAATTTAAACATACTATAGCATACTATAGTTTTTAACAAGTAATTATAATAATAATAATATCGAAAACTTACCTTCCCACCTAGCTTGCGTGTCTCCCTATATGTTTATCTATTCCATGTCACTGTGACGTCATCGCATTGTTCGTTTCCTCTGGTAATGTGATGTCATCTTATTGTTTGTTTCCCCTGGTAATGTGACGTCATTACATTGTATGTTTCGTCAGTCGACTCTTTGTTTCTTCCATAGGTTTAGATCAAGTGCATATCACAGGAACTTTGGGTCAAATATTTATTTTAATATTTTTTTCAGTCGTTTAAAATCACCGTTTATCCTAAAATTAGCGAAAGTAACGAAACATTCAGTTTAAAAAACTACCCTTTGCCTCTATATAAAATTTTATACAAAGTAAGTACTAGTGCGCTTTTCCGCCAACTATCTGTGCATATAATATATAAATTTTTGCATTCTCGGGTTGCTTGTTTTCGCGTGTAATAATACACACATGTATTGGTTTAACCGATTTCATTAAACCTACCATTTAAATATCCTTTACATGAAAAATTTTGTGTCACAAAATATCTCTGTATCTATTTGATAATATGAAAAAACAAAGGGGACACCCGGGTTCGAACCGGGGACCTCTCGATCTGCAGTCGAATGCTCTACCACTGAGCTATATCCCCAATATATCAAGCAATATGTCATTGTTACTTATTTGAATAAACAATTAAATTAGTTTCACATGTGTTGCATTCTCACATTAACATTTAACACGTGGTGTTATATGTGTGTGTGTCCGTGTTTTATCCACGTGTTAAAATCTCTTGCATGAATCTGCGAGGATAAAAAAATAGCGCTTATTAAAAAGGGACACATATTTTGCTTATATATGTATTTATTATATAATCTACTCAATAATCAATGTAATACGGTCATACAATAAAAATCGTATTGAATGAGTGTGACGTCATAAAAGCGTGTGAATTAGGTTTATCCTTACGCACTACGCACGGTATTTACACGGCGGATTCCAAAGCATTTTTGCAGGAACAGTCTCCGGAGGAAACATTCAAATCCATATTTATCAAAACAAATCACCAGTTCCTAAAACGAGCCAGAATAATCATGGATAGCGATTCCGAGTAACACCTGTCTGTAAATCCTTGTCCAGGTTGTTGACATTCCAGAGTGCGCGCGCTATGACGTCACATAATTCACCTAGTTCACAGCGACACACTTTTTGTTCATTCATAATTTAAGCTGAAACTTTTGTACTTTTTTCTAAAAAGGAGATATATTGTATTTAAATTGAAAATGTTTGTTTTGTTTTTGTATCCTGCGGACAGACTATTGTTTACTTTTAATATTTCAGCAGGATTACTTTTGGCGCATTTACACGGTAACGTGAACTTCTTGTGTTTCGGTCAATGAGCTGTTTTCTTATAATGAGAAGACAAGTTTTAAATCTGTAAAAAAGCCATTTTTTATGGGATTATATAATAAATAGAATCTTGCATTCGTGTTTATGTAATATTGAATTTATTAAACTCGCCAAGGCTCGTTGCATAAAACATTATTCAACTCGTTTAATAAATTCAATATTGCATAAACACTCATGCAAGATCCTCTATATATATAATATTAAATGAATAAACATGAAAATGCAAATATAGATCTAAGTTGGTTTTTTTTAAATTTAATTTTCTATTGGAAAATATACTACTATACATGTAGGAATTGGCAGACTGATAAAGGCTATTTTGAGGGTGTGCATTTATATCATGGTGTGGCAACTGGGGGATGATTGTTTCCCTCCCCAGTATAGCCTTCCTTCCAGTATAACCACACCACTGGAACTAATACCAGCGCTCATCCAAAGTCAGGGGTATTATAATCAGGTTGGTCCCATATGTTTTTCTGTTCTTGTGACTTGTTTTACTATTTCTATCATTAACATGAATTGTGTCGAGTTAGTTGTAATAAAGGTTGTTGCCAAATATATTTACATTGTAATTTTTCTACAATGCTTCACTTTCAAAGGTTTTGCGTTCTCTCGCGAAAGTATTTGGTGGTCTTGCAGCAATACGCGAAAGAATTTATGTCATCATGCAGCAATAAGTGCGTGCTCACGCGAATAAATTTGCGTGGTCTTATAGCAATAACTGCGTGTTCACGCGAAAGGATATGTGTCATCATGCAGCAATAACTGCGTGTTCACGCGAAAGAATTTGTGTTATCATGCAGCCGAGTAAATGCGTGCTTACGCGAATTATCTTACTTTCGCGCACTCATGCAATAACTTTCGCCTGAACTAGCAAAAACATTTCGCGTTCTAACGTACATTTTATCGCGTGCTCATGCAATATTTTTTGCAAAACTACTTTTAACATAAACATTTTCTTATTACGTTCAGTATTCAAAGTCGGCCATGTAAGCAGTTATATATAAATTGATTTTTAAACCTTTTTCTGTATTTGAACATTTGGTACGTACGATAAATGCTAATAAAACATTTAAAATATTTCTGACTCTATGTATCTGTGGTTTGTGCACTTCAGATTTGAAAGTTGATTTGCGAAATTGCTTTTAAAAAGCTGGTTAAAAATATAAGTCATTAATACCCAGACAATATCTTTCTTTCGGGTTCGAACACAGTATTTTTGCATGGTACCTTTACTTGGACCTACAATCATAAGCTGCTATATCTCTATAATATTCAATGGCTTCGGAAGTGTATCATTTGATACCCCTAAACCTTGAGCAAAACAATAATTTATTCATAAAAATTTGCATCAGTTAATTTCTTTGTAAAAACAACCTTATTCCGGGAATTCGCAACATTGACACTTTCCTAAACGTTCAGGAGTACTGATAACGTAATACGCTGTTAATCCCGTGTCTACGCTGTAAGACCGATGTTTCATTCAGTATGGCGATAACAAAGATCTTCAATCTCAAAAGCATAAATCTCGCCTTTACAGGAAGTACTTAGAATAAATAAAGAAGTCGGCTGTGAATAGTAAATCCAATATCATCTTTACATTTAAGAACAACACAAATAAGAGCAAGTACAGGCGAGTCCAGCCACCAGTACCACAATCATTCCTTTGCTAAGATTTTCTTTTAACTTAAATTTGGCAAATTTGAAATCTTATTTTTAAGATATTCAGGAATTTAAGATTCATTTTTGAAGATAATCTTAAGTTTATAACATTTAAATTTAGCTTTTGTCAAAGGTCCACAAAAGATAAAGAAAATTTTCTTAATAAAAAAGAAATGATTGTGAAACTGGGGTCAGGTTCCCTGGAAATCAATTTTCAGTTGAGCTAACAAGAACCTTAAACTTGCAGCTAAAAATCACAATACCTTCAGATGTATGACAGGAAGATTGAGGCGCCAAATTCAGCTGGTCAAGAATGGACATTGTGAGACTTCCGATAATAATCATAAACAAAATTTTCATACATTTTATTTATTATGTTACATAAAACTATGTTTAAAATATAAAAGTAAAAATATAACATTAACATATAACAGAAATTACAACTATACAAAAATGTTTAAAAATATAACCACGGGAATACCATAATAACAATATACTAGGTCTCGTACAATACATAGTCATAAATATATTTTTATATGTGGACTTATATGTGTAAAACCTAATGTGCAATTATAAAAAAATTCATTGGTTTTAACATAAAAAATATTGGTGTATCCATACAACCATTTTAGAACATCATTAAATAAGGCCCTGTATTACAATAAGGAGCTTTTCCCATGAATCATGTGATACTTCTTAACACTGATTTTTTTAATTTATGCATTTTTTACTTAAAAACACACACAAAAAAAGGGATTTCATTGCTGGAAAACCAGGGCAAGCGTATCATTGCTCAAGGGCAGATAACTCCTTTCTAAGTTAAATAAAACTTAATTGATTTTTCTTCATTTGTATATACTTAAGCTGTTTGAATTTACATTTAGAATGGGGTTGTTTTTTTTCTGTCTTTGTGCATGCTGAAGAAACCTCTGTAGCAATTGAAAGTGTAGACCATTTTAGTTGACTCCAGCTGCTAAAGCAAAATGAAATAAGCTAATATAATGTTGAAAATATAATGCTAGGAAATTGTACATTGTTATAAATAAACTAAAATGCCTTGATTAACAATTCTTTTGATTTTGTAATTTACATTCGGTAGGATTAGTGTACATATGTATAGGATTACGTTTTTTTTTTTTTTTGGTTATATATTTCAAACTACTGCAATTAAAACATAGGATTTCATTTCTAAAATATTTGCCACTGACAAACCATGTTCCATATTAAAGCTTAAAGCAGAAATGCTACAAATTGAATAAGCTTAACCTTATCTCTAAACGCTCTTCACTTGAAGAGGTTCTTGCTTTATTGAACTTAAGAGTTAGAATACTGGGTCCAAAAATAACCCAACTTTGTCCATTTTGTTAAATATAAGTTATATATTGAAAAAAAAAAAAAAAAAAAAAAAAGTTTTGCTTCCCATTTTTCTATTTGATAAATCTTGACTGATAATTTAAAGAAAGTTTTCACATGTGACATATACATGTTCATGTACATACAAATATACAAATATATATACATATGCATAAATATGTTGTTTAATTTACTACAAACTACAACAATGATCTTTCTTTATACAATTTCATGTATGTCATAATGTTGACACCCTTTTTAGGAAATATGCCATTAATTTTCTCAGGGCCAGGACAAGAAATAACAGTTTTTGATTGAACACTACCATAATATCAAATATTTAATAATTTATCATTTTCATGCAAAAATGATTTACTAGGACAAAAAAAAAAAAAAAAAACCATTTGTAAGCGACTAGCAGCTCATTAATATATTTTATGGACTTCTATGGCAAAAATTGTCATTTTAAAATAGCAACAATTTTGGCAAAAGAAAAATTTAATATTTAGCAAATCTAATACACTTTTCCTTTTAAAATTATATGATTATTTATGTTACTATGAAATAGTAGAATTTTTGAATAGTCTTTTCTTTGCATTTCATTTTTAAAATTATAATAATGATAATAATAATAATAATAAAATTGCATAAAATGTTTAATATATTTAACATGCACGAATGTATTTAAATACTGGTAGGATAAAGACAGTTTACATTTGTGAAAACATCTTGGTAGATAAATAAATAATTCATCAACCCTTTTCAACAACCAGGTAAAAATATATATATCACAGAATTGGGATTATTCAGGTTACAAAAGTTTTAATTTTCTCATTACCACTATATCCCAAAAACAATCGCAGGTACATGTATGTGACACCCATACTTCACCCCACTACATCTGTGCTGAGCAGAAAAATCACCATGGGTATACATAAAAACAGATATACATGTACAAAATTTTTATACTTCACAATCAGAATGTATGATAATGTGGTACATAAATAAACCTTTTTATTCAGACATATAACAATGGGTTTCTATAGAAACCAAATGCCAAAATCGGTTAATATCTCTCGATTATAAAGTATAATTATGTGTCAGATAAATGGAGTGTTTTTTAAAATGCTATAATCTGACAAATGTATTATCAAGTTGAGCATACATGTATATATGTAAGATGCCTTTTTAACAGGCATACTATACATTTATGTATGATACACATTGACTACCTACATGTATATTGTACTAACATCAGCATTGTATGAAATTTTAAATCGTCCAACACTTTAGGAAAAACTGTAAATATAAGGAACTTAAGTTAAGCACAAGAAAAGCACCAAATAACAAAATACATGTAACTGTGCTGACTTTGTTCTAATAGTTTTGAGACACAAAATATAATATCATAGTTTGACTGTTCCGAAGTTCAAGTCTTAGAAATACACAACTAATGTACATCATGTTTTTTCTTCCTTTGTGTTAATCTGGAATGAATTCTGTTCCGTGTTTTCTGATGATTTCAAACTCTCATCTTTACTTTTACTCTGAAACAGAGGAATATAAAAAAAAATTGATTTTCTAAATTTCTTGTTATCAGCTTGAAGATAATGTATTTTTGTTTTTATTTTCTTTCCAAATTTTTTAAAGATTTTTTGATGTAGAAGATAAAACATTAGTCAGCTTGGTTATCTAGACCTACTTTCTTTTTTCAGAGGCAATTTTTGTCAAAAGATGAACTGGCTTTCAAGATTCTCAGATCAAGTGATGTAGTCAATCATTTCAAAAGATACATGAAATCCATTGGCACTTGTCTTCATATAAATTATTTTTGGGCACTTATAAATGCTAAATGCCATTCGTTTTTCTTAAAAAAGAGTACAGTAAGTTTTCATTTTATATAAAGAGTTATACCTCTGCAGTAATACTATGCTGAACTGGAATGGACGAATCTTCTAGTTTCTGAATCATCAAACGAGATTCCAACAACAAATTCTGTAATTTGGTAGCTGGAGATGACTCAACCTGTAAAATATCAAACAGATCAAATTAAGCCATAAACCTTTACTTCTAAATTTGTTTATCGTAAAATAATTAAAAAACAGTCAAAATGCTGGGAAGTGTAGTGATTGATCAATCAAAGCAATTAATGTAACATGATTACATGTAAATGTATTTGAAATGCGAGATTTTACTAACAATTAGGTTCTGTATTTGTTAAATAATTTGCTCACAATGACTCAAAAAACAAAAAATTTCAGATAGCTGTGACGTTCACCATTTTAACAGGTTTTAATTATTGTAATGAAACTTTGACGGTGACCTCAAATAAGTGAAATAAAGCATTTAAGGTTCATGAAAGATACAAACTGTTAAGAAGTACTAATATTTATTGCACAGTCCTTGAATCCTGCTTGGTAGTTTTCAAAATTAAGTGTTGCTTATTAAAATTGAAAATTTTTAGTTGATCTTTGAAAGAAGAATTTTTAATTGTTTTGGCAATCAGACATAGCTGTCTAAATCACTGTTTTGTCAAAAATCAAAATAGTTTTTTTAATCATACATGTATGTTGTATAAAACAGAGAATCAAACTTTTGGACTATAGAATATTTACAAAATTTTCTATTTGAGATACGGTGTACTACATTTGTTCCTAACATAAACTGATTAACCAGAAATTAACTTGATCATTATTTCAAGTGAAATCATGTCATTTATTATTTACTACTTTCAACTTACATCTCTTCTGTCATAAACATTATCATCTAAAATACTATCATCATTATCACCATTATCATCAAGAAATGACGACAGTCTATCTTCAAATGACTGTTTATGTAACCTATTAGATCGTTCACGACTAGAATACAGACTGCTTTCTCTATTCTGATTTTGAAATACCGGTATGTCAGTTTCTAGCATTTTCTTTTCATAGATAGTTTCATGGTATTCATCAATTATTCCATCAGAATTATAATTATGTCCATTTGCACTATTTTTCTCATGAAACATAACATGTTTGTTTGGAATTATAGATGGTGACATCTCTGAACTGTATAGATTTGTTTCTTGCTGTCTTGAGTCATCCTGAGTTATCTCCCTTTCATCTGATGGCACTTCCCATGGAATAGAATCTTGATCATCAAAAAGTTTTAAAAATTCATTTTTCTGTTTATTAGTTTCAGATAAATACTGATCATGATCAGTAGTAACTTGTCTGTCTGTATTTCTGTAATTTTGACTTGGTGATGATTTATTTTCAGGAGATATTTTTCTAGATTGTCTTGATAGGTTATCAGTAGAATTATCTAGTGACTGTTGTGTAGATAAGTCCTCTGTAAGTCTACTGTGAGATTTACTACAAGTACAGCTACTACGAGATGAACTGAAATGAAATACAAATGACATAATCAGAAATTCTTAGATTTGAATATAAGAATAACCCTTTGATAATAATAATAATAATAGCCCATACAAAAACACATTCATGTACTATATACATCCATCAATCTACAAAACAAAACCAGCTATTGTTTTTAAATATCATGTTAAATGTTGCTCGCTCTCTCTCTCTCTCTCTCTCTCTCTCTCTCTCTCTCTCTCTCTCTCTCTCTTGGGTTGTCTAAATTTGTACCTCAGATTACACAGTTCTAAACTAGATGGTAAAATTTTTATTTCTAAATGATACTCAATTAGGAGAAAAAAACTGTATTAGTGAACTATTAAAACAACAATCAAAGGTACATGTAAGGCACTTCAATGGCTAATTTTTATAACAAAACAGCCACTTGTTACCATTAAATTCAATACAGTATATAAGTGGCATAGGTGTTTCATACTAAACTCTTTACCTCAATTCTTCAATACTGTTCTGTTGTTTAGTTATAACTTCTTTAGAACTGTCTAAATTTAGCTGCAGTAATGACACTTCTCTCTGTTGACGTTCATACAGCTATAAAATGCAAACAATAAATTAATATTGCTTTATATACATTTTTATTAAAGTGCACCAAAATTCCCTCTCTTATTACCGGTAATCAACTACCGGTAATATTTTATTTCAGCAACTAAAGTTTACATATGTTTATATATTTCAGCAAATGCATGTAAATTAAATACCAAATAAATTTAAGCATGATAAAACTGGATTTGCCAATTAAAATTCCGACATAATATGAATCGGTTTTCTATTAAGATTTTACAACTTGACCGGACAGTTCTCGGGTTTTTTGTTACATAAAACATGACTTCTCTTGGCAAACAATTATATTTTGCATATAATGTCTCAAATGTATTTAGGCTTGTCTGGTAAACTTTTTAAATAAAATGACAACATAGAAATTACACTTTGTAAAAACAGTGCTTTTGTACGAAAAAACCTGAAAATTCAGAGGTTTTGTCCCCCGTCATTGTATTATCTAAATAGGAAAATGATTCACGATGACTCGGAATATTTAATTGGCAAATAGTCTATTGCAGTAAATTGTTAACACTAAAATTTCTTTCTAGAATGCTTTTGAAAGAAATTCCTTCTTAATGTAGCACATAAACTGAAAGTGAAAGTTTATGAATTATTCTAAATATACCGGTAACTAACGATGTCAAAGAGAGAAGCTAATTTTGTGGAACCTATTACATTCTCCATTTGAAACACACACACACACACACACACACACACACACACACACAAAAAGAAAAAGAAAAAAAACCACAAGTAATATGAATGATACAGTACATTTGTATCTGAAAGTCATTTCAGTAAAATAGTTTTCGGGTTGTTTGAAATGATAACCATTGCATATTATATCATTTTGAGAAAGAGATTGATCAGTTGGTTGAATGTTGACTTAGCAATTTTTAACCAGTATTCATGACAAGACAATGTTTTATTAATCTCAAGGTTCAATCTCAAAACAATGTCTTGTAGATGTTACTGATCTAGACTGTACTAGTGTGCACTCATGATGACCTTTAGAGTGTTAGTAAACTTGCCTGTCATGTCCATTAAACTGGTTCTGAACCAAACCAGTGAGGGCCTATGACAAGGAAAAACCTCTCTCACTTGAAGTCAGTTGGGGTCTAACTAACAGAGGTAAATTGCCTTGAGTTTAAAGTCTTAACAACCTGGTGAGAGAGAGAGAGAGAGAGAGAGAGAGAGAGAGAGAGAGAGAGAGAGAGAGAGTTCAAATTTCAAGGACAAAGGATAAAACATTCATTCAATAATATAATTCATTATAAAATGACTTTAAAGAAACTTATGAAACAATCAAAATTAAGTATCTATTACCTCCCTTAGATGTCGTAACTGATGATCTGTTCTAGTTTGTTTCAATTTCATGGACTCTATCAACTCATCCTTGCATTTATCTCTCTGACCTGTAAAATAGATAATTCTGACATATTTCAGACTCATAAGTCACCATGGCAATACAGTAAACTTGGATAATTCAAATATTATTTATAAAACACTACAGGTACCTTAGCAACAATTTTTCTTTACCATCTTTTGAATTTTTTTAAAACTCAAAACATTCTACAAACTTTAAAGTCTTAACTAAAATCAAAGTTATTGAGTAACACTGAATTTACACTTGAAACGTCAGTAACATGAGCATTTGTTAAATGTTTCTTTCAGCATATTATGAAAAATAGTGAATTTGATTAGTAAAAGTGACAAATTAAAGATGAAGACCTTACTCAACATGCTCAGATTCTCTATCCTCAAATTATAGAATTCATACAAATTCAATATTTTGCATACTAATGTGGTGTGTATTACATGTTATTAAAAAACGTAGACTAATTAAATATCAACAAGTCCCGAAAGTTTTTTTTTTCTACTTGTTAACTCTCTGATCTCTGATACTTCAGAGGTCATTTCAAACACTGGGTACTAACACTTAGTTTAAAAAAGAATATCCAAGTTAGTTTAAATCTACTTACTACTTTCTTTCTGAAACAGAAGATTTTTTTCTTTCAATGTCTCAATCTCTGTTATTTTCTGTTGGAGTTCTGTGTCTTTCATGTTTAAAGCCTCTGCATTATACAAAGATTATAAATGATTACAAATGGAAAAATAGAGCAATGCTAAAAACATAGCAATGCAAAAAAAAAAAAATTAAATTTTTACAACTGTAGAAGCACTGAAAGGACCAAGAAAAATTTGTGTGTGTGACCCACTCAATCCAAGTCAGTTGAGAGCCTCTAATGATGCAGAAACAAATTTTATGTATTGTGCACTTAAACAAATTTACAAGAAAAGCACCTGTTTTTTGCATGAACAGTACATACTAGTACCTTGCTCTACTATTAATTTAACACTCAAGTTCTAGTACACACAGTTGATAAATAATTATATATATCTGGTTCTAAAAGCAACTATGCATTACTTTCTTTACTGTATCTCTTGTGCCTCTCACTAACAGATTCAATTTCTTCTGGAACAGATCTTTTTTGAAAACTATTCTAGACATAGATATTTGTTTTTCCAGTTGCTCAGAGTGTCTTTACTATTCCATTTTAGTGAGTTAAAGAATCTTGACTGATGTTCAAAAACAAAAATCACTCTATCTCCATGTATATGTAAAGTTAGGGTGGTGTGGTTACCAATACTCTATCTCCATGTATATGTAAAGTTAGGGTGGTGTGGTTACCAATACTCTATCTCTATGTATATGTAAAGTTAGGGTGGTGTGGTTACCAATACTCTATCTTCATGTATATGTAAAGTTAGGGTGGTGTAGTTACCAATACTCTATCTCCATGTATATGTAAAGTTAGGATGGTGTGGTTACCAATACTCTATCTTCATGTATATGTAAAGTTAGGGTGGTGTGGTTACCAATACTCTATCTTCATGTATATGTAAAGTTAGGGTGGTGTGGTTACCAATACTCTATCTTCATGTATATGTAAAGTTAGGGTGGTGTGGTTACCAATACTCTATCTTCATGTATATGTAAAGTTAGGGTGGTGTGGTAACCAATACTCTATCTTCATGCATATGTAAAGTAAGAGTGGTGTAGTTACCAATACTCTATCTTCATGTATATGTAAAGTTAGGGTGGTGTGGTTACCAATACTCTATCTTCATGCATATGTAAAGCTTGGGTGGTGTGGTTACCAATACTCTATCTTCATGTATATGGTAGATTGATTGATTTAATGGTGTTTTACGTCCCGGTCAAGAATATTTCACTTATATCAAGATATCACCAGCTATAGGTGAAGAAACAGAAATTTTTACCTTAAAGTTTGCAGTGCACTTTGGGCAATGTGCAGGGAGGGTTCTTTAATGTGCCACATCTGCTGTGACACTGAGCATCAGTTTTTAGGGTCTCATCCAAATGACCCTGTGACTATTATTTCTAAATGCCCAGTGCTTGGCAAAAGAACAGTCACCTTCCAATCTTCTAGTCTTGGTCAGACCTGGCCAGGATTTGAGTTCTTGACCTCCCACATATATAGAAAGCACTCTACTAACTAAGTTACTGTAGTGGTTGTATATGGTAGAGGTAAAGTGGTGTGGTTACAGATTCTTATGCTAATGTTAAGTACACACCTGTAGACTGATCCAGCTGTTGTTTTACATCTGTATATTTTTGTTTCCACAAGTTACTCTGTTTTACAGCCTCTACTTCCATGTCCTGACATTCTTTATTTCTTTTATCTAACTGTTTTAATCTTTCACTTAGTTCTTTCATGTGCTCAGTTGCAGTAGATAAATCCTTTTCCTGTAATAAGAAAGTCTAAATTTGTTTAATAAATCCAATTTATCAATCAGTACCCAATTTGTAGATTTTTACGAGTACATTATCTCAATCACCATTAAGTCACAATATAAAAACATATCATATGTTACTAACAACACCATTACTCTGACATCAGTGCTTCAAATTGTTTTTGAATCTTATGGGTCATGTTGGCCCATTCTGATAAAAAATTAAACTGATAGGTTTTTTTAACTTTGGCCATTGAAAAAAAAATACATCAATCAGATAATTTTAAAAAAAATTAAATGTCTGTGAAATATTTAGAAAAAGTGGCACAAATATCATGTAAATTACTTCATTGATTTTTTAGAAAAGCTGAGTAAAATAAACAAATTTGTGTCAAAAAGACATGTCAGACCGAACCATTAGTTTACAAAACCAAGGACCATTTATGTTTCATGATCTGGTAATGCCCCCTCCCCTTCCCAAAATAATCAGAAATAAGGAATAAAAAAAAAAAAAGATAGAAACTAAAAATTCTTAATTTCTGCTATTTTGTTCTTTTGTTATTTGCTGACAATTCTATGTATTATATAGTACCGGTAATTTTTTTAAAATTTAAATTTAATAATTTATGCTTTAGATGTACATGGGAACCTGTCTAAACCTAAACACAATACAAACAGTAGATTTTGTTCTAATTAGACAGATGTTTGGTTGACATTTCATTTAACTAACAATATTAAGGAAACTTTTTATAAAAATCATTAAGTTTAGACAAGCTTTCAGTTCACTCAAGATGCATTTTTTTTCAGAATCCTCCCCCCCTCTCTCTCTCTCTCTCTCTCTCTCTCTCTCTCTCTCTCTATATATATTTTTTTTTTTCAGTGATTTTTTTTACCATTTATGGGAAATGGGCCAGGGCCTGAGCAATAGGGAATTTTCGCATCAATTTGAGATGGATTGGAAAATTTTTATGTTGCAAAAAGAAAGAAAAAAAAAAATAATCACAATTTACAATGATGTGTATGAAATAATAAATTATACTTAAATACAAAACACATTTAAAATCATAATGTATTCATTTTCTCTTTCAGGATAATGAATTTAATTAATTTAAGATTTTTTGGCATCATAATTTTGAATCTGTCAATGATATTTTCAACTTGACAGGTATTCACAGCATCATAATGCACTACTTATACTTTCATTTTCAATTTTTTTTTCACTTATGCAAATTACGTTGACACTGTCATAATTTGGTTCACTTCTTAAAATTTTTTTGAGGGGGCTTGTCTAATTGTTCTGGTTTTTGCATGCTTTTAGGAGTGTTTGCGATAAAATTTGAATTATGTGACATTTTTTGCAGCAATGCTTATGTCCACATTTTTTAAATTTGATTAAACAGGTTAAATCTATATACAGAAAAATAAAATTTTCAATATGATTGGAAATTTATCGTCCAAATTTGGGAAATTTCTATTCTTTTTGTGATTGGGAATGGTGCCCAATTTCGGACCCAACAAAAATCAATGTACATTATATATATAGTGAAAAAAGCTTGAATTTATCTATTGTATTTCCATACAAAGAAGGATATTATACAAGTAATGTTCAATTATTGTGATATGAGCATTGTCCTCATTTAAAGAATAAATGACTTTTTATGTTTATATAAATCAGTCTATCTCACCTTAAGTTTTAACAATGTTGTCATTTCTTGTTCTTTAGCATGTAATTGTCCAATTGTTGTTGACATTTCCTTAACACTTGTACTTAAGCTAAAATTCTTCTCCTAAAAATGTAAAAAATGAAAACCATGTAATTGGCAACAGCTAACACAACCAAAATACAAGAAACAATAAATTTTAAAAAATGATATATATATCAACAAATACATCTTGAATATTTAAAGTGCAGTACAAATGCTATCACATAGATTACTTGTGTGAAAGCATCATATTAAGAAGGTATCCAGTAAACTTAACAATGGGCACCAACAAAGATGCTAGACCTCTTTTGCTTATTACTTTGTGAAGGCAAGCTAAAAATAAGTACCAATTCATAAAGAGCACTAGAATGACAACCTAATTTCCAGTGGTGTGGTTACAGTACTACTGAATGACTACTAACCATCCAAATTGTTTTATAAGCAGTCGTTTATAAATTTGCACAAATATATTACTTGTACATGAAGGATTTTGTTATGAAGAATATGTAGTATACATAAAGAAATATATCCAGTTTATAATTTTCTGGTCAATCAAAAACCATAAACCAAATTATATATGTATGTTGAAATTTGTTTTCAAAGTCAAGTTAGACTATGAAAGACTTTGAGCTTTCTCTTAGGATGAGTTCTGCTTTTAGATATATAAGCTGCAGATTGTTGGATGTATCTCCTGTAACATGACAAGTTTAGGTAGCACCCATCATAATTTTTCTATAATTACATAAATAGTTAACTGTTTTAATTAATGAAATTTTAATATAAATGAAATCATTGTAACTAAGAGACTAAATGCAATGCAGTCAATTAAATCTAAAATCAGTTGTCACATCTCTTCTAGGTGCTGACATGCATCTTTTCATGCATAATTCAAAAAGCAAATTTGTTAATGAAGCCCTTTTTGTTGAGCCATAATTAAGCAGTTCATCAACCCTGTTTAGTATTATGCAAAATTATCTAGATAATCCTTACATGCAGATCTAAATCCATCCCACCCCACCCCACCCCCCTTTATTACATTTTTTATTCACTTATTATTTAACATAAACAAACCTCATAATCCTGTAACTGTAGTGACAGTTTGTTATTTTCATCTTGAAAGTTTGCTAGTCTATCTTGAGTTGTTTCCAGTTCTGAATTCTGTGTCTGACTTTCATTCCTTGTTTCTTTCAGCTGATTCATGGCATTACGTAGCTGCTTTGTTCTTTGCTGAACTTGTTCTGGAATATAATATTAAACATATGTTAAACTGTATTTTAATTAAGGATTTTTTTTCTAATTTGCTAAAACTGATCATGCAAAATGCAAGAGTTCAACCATAAAAAAAAACAACTGAGTTACAAAGTTACATACTAATACAACTTTATGGATAACTTTTAGAATACTATCTTCAGTTGTTATGTGCTTTACTCAGTTGTTTGTTTTGTCTTATTTGTGTTTTTTTTTTCTTTCTTTTGTTTGCTTGTTTTTTCTTGTTCTTGGTTATACTGGTTACAAAAAAGATAAATGTGTTTTATCAGTTCAAACATCAATAAATATACTATATATTGCCATCTCGATTATAATTCTAGATAGCTAGATATTAAAGTACATGTATTAAAAAAAAAAAAAAAATAAATAAATAAATAAAAATTCAACAAAACAAACAAAACTTCATATAAATTTAAATGAAGATTGGTGACCTCACAAAAGTTACGTGCAAGAACAAATATTAAAACAAATTAATAATATACTGACCTTGATATTTAGCACATTTCTGTTCTAACATAAGAAGTCTTTGTCTATCCTGTTCCCAGGCTATTAACTGATGTTGGTGGGCGGATACCATGTCGTTTAACTCACGGTCACGATCCTGTAGTTCTGTTATTAACATCTGAATCTCTGTTCTCTGTTTCTGTATTGTAGAGTTTTCCAATTCTGCCACATTTGTCTGAAAATAAAATTGATAAAAAAATTCAGCAACAAGGAAAAAAGCCTTTATTTTATCCAAATCCAATATGTCCAATACAAGATATTCATGAGGCCACACCAAATTAATTTCTAGTTCTATGGATTTTTTGGAAAAAAATAGAGGTGAGCAAGGGATTAAAAATCAATTTTTTTTTCTAAAATACATTTTTCTTCAGGTGAACAAAATTTGAACCTGGCAAACGAGTAAAAAAAGACACAAGAAGATAATTATTGCAGGAAAAGGCAAAAAAGTTTTTTAAAAAAAACTAATAAAAGCAAAGAATATGGTGTTCTGGCAAACTCCCATGTAATAAAGCAAATAATTAATCAACCAAGAACTGTTTAATAGTAAAACACTGGACAAATGTTGCCCTGATATTGTTAAATTTACTCTGAATGCAGCCAAAGATTTTGCAGAAAAATGGATGTGGTATTTCATTGGAAATTTTAGAGAGGCAGATAATGATTTGCAAATGAAATTAATTTTATTTTTAATCCAAAATTTTAGAAGCAAGTGGGTCCGATGAACTACAAATTACTTTGTCATGGCCTAAATATTAATAGCTCTACTTTTACAGTGTTTTAACATTTTGGTTTAATAAAAATAACAATAAAACTTTTGAAAAAATGTCAGATTTGGTTTTTACATTGCTGACTTATTAATTTTATCTGTGATAGATGATGCCAATGATCGAACATGCAGATTTGAATATGTAGAGTAAGTTCTTTAAAGTTCTTTAATTTTAGCACTAAAAGTGATTTGTTTTCCCAAAACAATGATATTAAAAACATAACTTACATCAAATTTAAAACTGTTCTATAAAATTTCTACAACAACTTTTTAATTCTAAATTATACCCAGGCCCTGGTTTTACAATCATTCCTTAACTAAGATTTTCCTTAACTTAAAATGAGCAAATTTTGGCAATCTCTTTTTAAATTACAAAAAAACCTTTGTGACAATACTAAATACAGATGTTTTAAGCTTGAAATGATCTTTAAAATGACACTTTAAATTCTTGAAAATCTTTACAATGAACCAAATTATTAAGATTTCAAATTTGCAAGATTTAAGTTAAGGAAAATCTTAGTTAAGGCATGACTGTGAAACCAGGTCCAGAAATCACAAATCCAAGTTGGTCACATGGTTCTAAAAATTTATTTACCAAATAAATAAACTTACCTTTTCTGAAAATGAAAACTGTTCTGTGACACTGGTATTTTTTGGACTACTAAATGTTGCAAGGTTAGAGCGTATTGGACTGTCCTTGTTGTCTATTCTACTAGTAAGACTTGGACTGTTTGGAGATGAGAGGTAGCTTTTTCTTGCAGGACTATTGAGAGAGATATTTTTGTTATAAACTCTTTGTTCAATGGTTGTATATTTTGTCTGTGATGATACTGAAGAATTATGAGGTACACTATGTTTATTACGTGATCTAGGTGAAATTTGTTCATCAAAGTTTGGATCTAACGCCCTGGGAACAAACTGAGATATGTACTGTTGTTGTGATTCCACCTTGATTTGTGTTCTGGGTGAACATTTTTCATCAAAATAATGTTCCACACTCCTGGGTACAGACTTTGATATGTACTGCTGTTGTGACTGAAACCCAGTCTGTGGTTTGGGTGATCCTGTTTCAACAAAATAAGGTTCCGTATTCCTAGGTACTGGTTGATATATGTTTTGCTGTTGTTTCTGAAACCCATTTTGTGGCCTGGGTGAATTTTTTTCTTCAAGGTAAGGTCCGAGATTTCTGGCTACAGACTGAGACACAATTTTCTGATGTTTTTGGAACCCATTTTGTTGTCTCTCAGGATCATGTGCCTGTGACACTGAGCTTCCATAAGATGGATGATTTTGATGATGTTTGTGTACATTTCTTGGATGTTGATCTTCTGGGTTATGATGTAGTCTTTTTGGTTCTTTATGGGCACTTCTCTTGGTGGAAAATGGTGGAATAGATGACTGAAAATGCAAAAAAAAAAAAAAAAAAAAAAAAAAAAAAAAAAAGTTTTGAATATGATCGTCAATTAAATACTGATAAACACTTTGCATTTTTCAGCAAATCAAGTTGTTTTATGTCAAACATGTTTAAGGTTTCTATACTCCTTTAGAAAGAGTTACAGTAAAAACAAAAACTCATTAATTATGATCAGGGGCTCAAAATCCCCTGAGTCAGAGGTCCAGGACCTTTTGATCTTACTTTGGGACCCTTGGAATTTTTGGTGTAAAAGTCTGATGGACCTGCCATTTTTTGTTGGAACAATTTTTAGAATACATTTTCTTTGTGTATAAAAACATTTTAAGAATACTTTTCCTTTGTGTATTAAAAAAGTCTCAAAATCACTTAATTTATTGCAATTTGTCAAAGGTTTTGATTTCCAACCATTTTCAGACATGAATTATAAAGTGCATCTGCTATGACAACAGTATTACTTGAGTGTTTGTAAGTTGTATATAATACCAAAAAAAGTCCTGGACCTATCATTGTGAAATATAATTTTTAACCCCTGTATGATGCTCAAAAAACAATTTCTTGGGTTGTTAAATTCCATATAATCAAATGTCAACTTAGACATTTACTCACTTTAGTTCAAAATAAGATTCATTTTCACACAATATACATGTAGTTTTATGAATTTTTTTATAAAATAATTACAGAAGATCAAAATTTTAAATTTTGAAAAATACTCCAAATTTAGATCATAAGGGAAAAATTCATAATTTTTATAAGGATCTGGTAACTTAAGTGGTAAGATATGTAAGAATTTTGATAATGATGCTCAAATGTTTAATAATACATGTAATAATAGTAATGTAGGAAAAATACTAGTATTCAACTTTCATTTCGTAATGCTGTGAGCTTGATGAAAGAACAGTCACTACCCACTTTCAAGTGTTGGGTCAGACCCAGTCAGGGTGCAAACCCACAACCTCCCACTTAAGGAGCGAGCACTATACCAAATGAGCTACTGCAGTGGTTTTAAAAAAGCTAGGTAATAAAATACTAGTACATGTGTACTTGTAATGATTACTATGACGTATCCCAATATCTTTAGAAACAGCAAGAATCTAGATAAAAAAAATTGCAACATTTTGATATTTTACATTAAAAAAAATCATATTAGCTACATTAAAGCAACAAGAATAAAGGTCATACTTTATTATAATTATTATCATTATTATTATTATCATTATTTTTGACAATATAAACAAAATGTTTTTTACTATAATAAATTTTTAACAATGTATGATGCTACTTACTTTCACTGGTGTACTATGAATTGGCCCATCTTCAGGTCTAGGTAAAAAATCTGAAATATTGATACATTCCAGTGTAACAGTTCTATATTCATGTTATATTCTTGCAGTATTATTCAATACATATACATGTATATACTGTATACCTGGTAACAAATTCATAGTAAATGAGAAAACCTAACCATGTTAATAATGATCAGAGACCAGATCAATGAAATATAAACATACCAGTCCATGTCCAAATCACAACCCCAAAAGCAAAGTTAAACCTTCGTACACTGGCTAATTTAGTGACATATGTAAACTTCCATCATGGAAGTTAAGCCAACAGAACAATTTGTAGTTTGACCTTCCCCTTTATTGTGCATAAAAGATAGGTTACCAAATCAGTTATTTGTTAAAATGTGTATTGACCTTACTTTGTCAGAGGTAAAAGTCTATTTTTAGAAGTCTATTGGTAAACTTTTCCAGTTTAAAGATCAAGTAAAGCAGGAAGTTTGTGTGCAGTCTTCTCATGCAAAATTGAACCTCACTACAGAAACTGAAGCAGCAAATGTTCTTTCCTGAAACCTTTTTGACTGAATGAGCAAGTAGTGAAGTAATATTGTTTTCTATTCTATCAAAGGTTTAGGGACTGTACCTTGGTGGAACATTGGTATAAAGCATGTGTATATGGATCACAAGGCCTATCTGTTTAGGTTTAAATCTTGCTCAGGCAGATCTTAGTGTAAAAATGTTTGTCAATTTGCTTGTTGAAGTTCAGACTTCAGTGACTTTCTCACGGCACTAAGGTTTCCTCAAATATTCCAAAACTGACTGCCTCAATATAAGTGAAAGAATCTTGACTGGGATGTAAAAAACATTACTAATTTACTACACCCCTTCTATTGTTGGGTTAAAATTTCAATGCATTTTGTTCCTCTTTCAGATGCCTTGTTGGCAGCACTGCTCACTACCTACATTTAATTTTAATCTGACCCAAGTAAATCTTAGTGTGAGAATGTTTGTTTGTGTGTTTGCCAAAGGTAGGTGGTTTTCTCTAAACATTTCTACGTTCTTTACTATCCAAGAACTGGCTGTCTCAATATAAGTTAAAGAATCTTGACTGGGATATGAAATTCTATTCCACTCTTTCCTCTTTCTTACCTGAATCTTCAGAAAACATTCTCCAGATTTAATAAGCTACAACTTCTTTCCATGCAGCAGCAAACATCTGTAAATAAAGACCTGGTATATTTACAAGTCAATATACTGTATTTCACTTTTGTCTTTTGGTTAAAATTTCGGACCGCTTCATTCATTTCCCCCTTCTTTATTTGGAGGAATGTCCAATCCTAATAAGAGGGTGGTCCAAAAAAAAAAAAAAAATAATAATAATAAATAAATAAATAAAATAAAATAAAATAATAATACATGTAATAATAAATATTAAAAAAAAAATAAAATAAAATAAATAAATAAATGAAAATATTAATAAATAAATATATATATAAATAAGAAATGTAGCTTGAAAAGTACTTGTCTTACGGCATTACCCATTTTGATAGTCTCCAACCCTTGCTTAAAGCAGCCAACAGGTTTATATGTATAGGGAGCTTTATTTAGTTAATAAATGTTTTCTAATGATTGAAGCAAAATATTAAAAGCATGGATTTTAGAGATTTGGACATGTATACAATTTTCCAATACCAACTGGTGTCTATAGAAGCTCTGCAAAATGGGGCTGCACTTCTTCCGACACCAGTTGGTATAAGAAAATCTCAGGTTTTTAATATAGAAATTGTTCTGACCCTACACACAGCCACTAGGCATAAAGTGTTATGGTCAGATTATATCCCGACTATCTTTTTGTGCAATATCTATTTCACTCTTTAGAAAAATTATTGTTTTCTAAAACAAAAAATGATAAACTTAGCAAAAAAAATTTAATGAATTCATTTTATTTAAGTACAGTGGAGATCTGATATCAACAGCAAGAAATAAGTACTACCGGAATTTTGGGTCATTTATTAAACTATCTATTTATTTGTTTAATCATTCCTATTTCAGAAATATCAAAAATAAATGGGTTTTATTCTTTATAAACTGAAAATAAAGACAAAAAATTAAATTGCAATTAAATCAAGTAATATAAAATTTATCTGATGCATTTAGTTCAAACTATTGACAACTGATCAGGGATAAACTTGTAAAACTTTTGCAAAAGCAGTTTCTTATAAACTTATAAATAATTTTTGCAACATATCTTCTTGCTTTTTGTTCTTGATATCTTGTTTAACCTGGAAAATTTTATTAACTGGCTAAGAAACTGGAAGTTTACGAGTTCCAGTTAAATTTTAGCAACTGCTTGAATAAAACGTGTATATATATGATTGAAAAAGTATACAAAAATTCTTTATCTATGCTTTTTTATGATTTCTCTTGACAGATTTAAAAAGGGTGTCTGGTCGATTCGCCCTTATGCCCGTTCGCCCCGGGTTGTTTCGCCCCCGGAAGTTAGTTGTTTCGCCCTGCAAATATGCTTCGGCCTGGAGCCGCACGTGTAAACATGTATTTGTTTGTGCACAGTTCTTTGTTTTAAAAGTACAATGACCGGGTATTTGTTTGATGTACCCCGGATGACTGCTATTTCTGCTTTGATGTACCGCTGTCCACATACATTAAAGTATCTTGACCCATGAAGACACAAGCTGTGTTGTTTGTTATTGTTTTATGCAACTTATTAAACACTTATGTTGAGAAGTTATGTTATTTTAATGCAAAACAGATAAAAAAATATTTTTGTAAGCAACTTCAATTAAATATGTCAACATTTTAGATTGTTTTTTTTTTTATTAGTTAATAAACAATGCGGCGAATCGACCCAGGGCGAATGGGAATAAGGGCGAATCGACCCAGGGTGAACGGGAATCGGGGCGAATTGACCCACGGGGCGAACGGGAATCAGGGCGAATTTAAAAAGAACCACTTTTGTTTTGTACCGGTTGATGACAAAAATTGCGAAGTTGCAAGCTTGAACGTGTTAGTGAAACAAATGCCCAAAGACGACAGATATTAAAAAAACCTTTTTAGTAGTCTTTTAAATAAGTCTTTTGTATTTGCAGGTACCAGGAAACACCTCCGCATTAATCTTGTCCATGAATGAAAAGATTTTACATGTCTAGACTCCCATCCTGCAGCGTTGCTTTGCAGTTTGTTTACAAATTATCTACTTCCGTTTCGTTATGGACTACCTAATGCTTGGAAAGTTGGTCTAAATCCGGTAAAATATTTTGTATCGTTAGACACAAATTCAATATTATTTTGATTTAATTAATCGTTGGAATTAAGTACAATTGTTAAAATATATATATTGCATCCATCCGGATTGTCAGTTCTTTTCTAAACTTTAAATTTTCTTATCCTTTAATGAAAACGTTGAGAAGCCTCGAAATTTCTTGTCATAATGCATAATTTAATCGGGTCTTTAGGTGAAATTAGTTACAGACTTCCGGTAAGTTCACAACATGTGCACCAGTGCCTTTTTATTAAATTAAATCACAAATACAACAAGAATTGACATAATTTTAAGTTTAATATTGGTGTATAGTATTTCAAAACAAAAAGATATATCTTTTAATTTGATACGGATACATGTAAGGACGTTTTTACTGATAAAATTAGCTCCACAAATTTTAGTCGAGCCTAAAATTTTTTGTTAACAATAAAATATTGTCTCTATTATAAAGGCTACTTTTGAAGCCAAACAGAGAGAGTTTCAGTATAAATGCCTACACAGAATTGTTGCTACCAAAAAATATTTATATTTTTCAAAAATTGTAGATAATCCAAAGTGCTCCTTCGGTTGCTCTGATGAAACAATACAACATTTGTCTGTTGATTGTCCATTTGTACATCCCATTTGGAACAATTTTAGAATCCTATTATTAGATCATGGTTATCCAATACCAAGTTTAAAAAAAACAAGATTTTCTTTTGGGAATGGTTGATGAGATTATTCTTATTAATAATTTAATAATCTGTGCAAAATATTTTATATACAGAAAAAGTATTTTAAACCAAAAACCAGATTTTAATGCACTAATTAGAGTTCTGTTTTCAAGTAGAAAAAGTAATTGCACTTAAAAACAATAATATCAGTAATTTTCTTGAAAAATGGAGCTTATTAATTAACATTTTTGAACAGTTATAGAAGTGTACCCTTGTGTTTAAATTTGTCTATCATCTTTTTATAATATTGATCATTAGTTAAGAGCTGCTCTCTCTCTCTCTCTCTCTCTCTCTCTCTCTCTCTCTCTCTCTCTCTCTCTCTCTCTCTCTCTCTCTCTCTCTCAAAAAAAAAAACAGACAATATATATTATCATATACATATATTTACATTACAAATTAAAAAGAGTTGTTCTTAAAAATGTTTCATAGAATTGAAAAAGTATATTATTAAGGTTTTAGAATATTACAAATTACTGATATATTGTTAGTGAGTTTGGATATCCAGTTTCAGCAATAGCGTCTAAAATGTTTGATTTGTATCATACTGCTTAAGGAAATGTACTTAGGCAACAAAAGTTACCGGTAACTAAATTATAGATAAAATAGCAGTTACTTGGCATCCAATTTCATAAATATACATAAATTGTGGTCTGTAAATTAAAAATTTAGGGTGATGAACTCAGGACACCCAAATTTGGCATCAGCCCTGCCCTAAGTTAGTTAAGTCTGGGCTAATAAAAAAGAAAGAAAAAATAATAATAATCGAGCCTACCAATACCATATTTTACTTAGTCTGGTTGTCTTTGAAATGTTTAGAAGAAGTAATGCCTGTATTTTAATAAATATGGATTTATTGTTTTTAGGAAAAGTTTTAAATCCTTTTTCATAATTGAAATGACGGGTGTAAGCATTGAGATTTCCAGATTTGGAAATCTTACACAACACCTTCATCAATACATTTGTCCCAAAAATCATGACTCTAAGTTGAGATTTAAAAGCTTTGGTATATTGTGATGTAACAGCTCCGTAAGTGGGAGGTTGTGGGTTTGAACCTAGACCGGGTCTGACCCAAGACTTGAAAGTTGGTAGTGGCTGTTCTTTCGCCAAGCACTTGGCATAACGAAATGAAAGTCAAGCTTCTTTCGGATGGGAACTTAAAATAAACGAGGTCCCGTGGTACGATAAAGAACCCTGCTGTATAATGCCATCAGCGCAACACACAGGCAAAATTTCTGCACTTTTGCTGATAGCTGGCGACATCTCAGTATAAGTGAAATATTCTTGACTGGGATGTTAAACACCATTACTCAACTCAACTCAACTCATCAGTGACTACACAAGTTGAGTTTCATCTATTTGAGGATAGAGTTTACCAGGACTACTCTGTCATGACTCGAATGTTAAACCAAATAAATGAAATTTTGTAATTTAAAGATTTCTTTTATTTTTTTTCTCCTTGTATATTTGTCATTTAAATCTGTTCTATTTCCATTTAGATGTACGGTTCCACAAGGTTATAGATATTTGTTTTGACAGTCAGAAGTTTTTATTTTTTAATTGTGTTAATTGAATTATGTCATTATGTTCTTGTACATTTCGACATAAATAATTTCCATTTTTGAATCCAAGAAAACATTTCAGGTTTACAAATGATTTGTACTTATCAATTTTAGTGTTGCCATGGCAACAGCAGAACCAGCTGAAGGTGATGGGGGTACAGCTACCCAGAAGGATTTTCTAGTTCAGGAAGGACCAAGAAGTGATATTAAATATCCAGTTAAACTTCTGTATTGTGGAGGTACATGTACACATGTCTATAATTTTATTATTATTTTTCAATGAATTTGAACAGTTGGTAGAATTTGATACCATTTCTGTGGAACTTTATTTCCATGATGTTTGTGATATTGTAACTTTCTGTAAAATTTTTTTTTCTTTCTTGGAAATAATGATTGGAATGTTTGAAACAAACATAGATACTAGAGGTGATTAAGGTCTGCAATTACTAGTGGACATCATAGTGAAAAAGTTGTAATTCCTTTTTAGATGATGATTTACAATCTCCAAGTATATTTGTCTTACAAAAGTTAAAATTCTGATAGATTTTAGTTGGAATTTTAGCTTTTGGTTACTATCATAGAAGACAGTCAATATCTTCTTCACTGGTTCATTGTAGTTTATATTCACAGTCTTCAAAAATTGTTGTAACAATAAATTATAGATTCTTGTATTGCAATACGGGCATGTACAATCTGTTTTCAATTGCCTGAAATTTATGCAATCATTTTTATCTTAAAATTGAAATTGACAGTAAATTAGTTCAGCTTGTATAAAGATTGAGATTTTGTTAACTAGGCAAAAATTGATTATATCTAAAATATAAATTTCTTGCATATGGTATTTATATGTAGAGTTTGGTATATAATTACATGTATATATTTGTTCAACTGTGTTCAAATTTAAGAATTTATACCAATAGATTAATTATTTTAAATAGTTAGAAGAATATTAGAATAAAACCAAAATGAATTTGAAAATAACCTGTGTTTAATAAATTTTGTGTTTTAATTTTCAGAATGCAGTATGCCAATAGAGGTAAGTTTCTGCATTTAACATTTCCATTAAGATGTTTGATTCATACATTGTATACAAAATACATCAAACATGACCAGATTTTTTGTCCTAGAATTGACCACAGTTTCACAATCATTCTTTTACTAAAATTGAGCATTTTTTTGTTTTACTATTTCTTTTGGTATCACAAATAAACATCTTTGTCAAAACTAAAAACAGATGGTATAGGCTTAAAGTGATCTTCAAAATGACACATTAATTTTCCAGATATTTAAACAGTGAACAAAATTATTAAGATTTCGAATTTGCTTGATTTGAGTTAAGGAAAACTTAGTTAAGGAATGATTGTGAAACTGAGTACTGATTGTATCTGTATAAGTGATAGGATGTTGACTTGGGCATAAAACACCATTACTCAACTCCACTAAATTCTATGGACCCTATTTAAAAGATGGCGATGATCTGTGTTTTCACAGTTTTCACAATTTGGATATTTTCATATTTTAGCACCAATTTGTTCTTAAATCTTAAAGTTACCTTTACACAGAATTTTTAATTATGTATTTTGTCCTTTTACCAACACAAAATTGAAAAAAGTGAATGTTCTATCATCTGATAAAGTGATCCTCTTTTACAGACTGAAAAAAAACTTTACAAATGTACTCATGACATGATTTATCTAAGTAAAAAAGGACAAGAAAAGAATTGAATTTGAAAATATCTATTACATATTTATATTTTATGTTATTTATTGTGTTTTTCAGTATTGTGAATTTTATCCTACTTATGAAAAGTGCAAGAAATGGTTAGAAAAAAATCTGCCAGAGGAATTTGAAAAACTGATGGAAGGGAAAGGTAATACAATGTAAATTCTTCCTTCTCTACTGCCAATATCTATTGACCCTTATCACAAATTCTTTCATTATTGCTCATTTTGGAAGATCATATTTTTTTGTCAACACTTAATAACAGGGTCCTCAGTGGCTGAGTGGTCTAATGCACATGCTTCTGGATCACAGTCCCTCTAACGGCCTAGGTTCCATTCCTCAGACAGATTCTAGTGAGAGAAAGTTGGGAAGCCAGAAGTTGGTGGGTTTCTCTGGGCACTCCAGTTTCATCCACCATCTCTAAACTGGCTGCCTCAATATAAGTGAAGGAGTCTTGACTAGGGAGTGAAACACCCTTATTTTAATCCAATCCAATAAATAATGCCATCACAATACTGTTCTTGTTATCATTATTATCACTTGTGCATTTTTTGTACCGGATAATACAAAATGTTCATCTTTTTAAATGTATGTTTTATTCTTATGCCAATCTTTAAAACCTAAATAAAAACATTCAAACTGGTGGACTGCAAGGGAGAAAGCGTTTTTCCTTTGTTAAAATATTTAAGGTGTCTACTTTTTTGGATTCATACCAGCATAATTGACTCTGTGGTCTTCAGTATTTAGCTTTGACAGTGCAGGCAAATGTTCCCACCCTCTAAAGGTCACCCATTATATGTGGTCATCAGTAGAAAGCATACCAGAAAAATTTGCACAAAATTCATGAACTTGTGTTTAATCTTTGAGGTTAAAAATGGAAATCTGGCTGTTGAAATCAGGTTTTGCAACCCAATTAATATGCAACTAAATAACCAAAAGTAAGAGTCAATGATTTAGATATTAAATCTATTTTATGCAAATTTTTGATGAAATAAGTTACAAAATACATGTAATATCTGTTCAATAGAACATATTAAAAAATTTGGAAAAAAGTAAATGAAAAGGGAGACAACTCATGTAGTGCTAAGGGCAACAGAAGAAGAAATGGAAGATTAAGAGGTGTTTCTCTTATAAGCTGAACTTAAAAATATGATTTGAAATACATATTGAAACATTTATACAATGTACATAAATAAAACCTTGAATAAAAATTCATAACAAAAATCCTGAAATTTTTAGGGAAGGTTTTTTTTTGTGTTCAAGAGTTTATATTGATTGGTTAATTTTAAATGATAAATGATTATTGAATCCTTGTAGATGATGATGAAGGAGATGGTGATGGAGAGAAGAAAAGACAGAAAAGAGGAGGAAAAGGACAAATAAAAGCTAAAAAGAAGACAGAACCACAGGGTATAGAACTAGCCACTGCCAAAAGAGGAAAGAAAAAAATGGTCACCATAGTAAAAGGACTAGCTTCATATGGTAAGATGAAATGATACAAAAACTTAGAATATTACAACTGATTATTTTTTACAAGCTTCCGCATACTGTAAATAGGATATGTTCATTTTTCTATGAGAAACTTGTTAATTTTGTGATAAATTATTGTTTTTACAAATGAAGGAAATTGCCAATGTGTTATTGCAATGCATTATTACATTTTTTTCACAGTCATGTGCAGACACTGATTTTTTTCCAAAAAAAAAAAAAACAAAAAAAAAAAAACAAAAAAAACATTGCCCAGTAAATTGTCGACTCTGATTTTGGAAGTATATCCCTTTTTTTTCTGGGTCTTGACCAGGTCTGTCAGAACTACTCTTGATCAATAATTTCTGTTCTGAATTGAACATTGTCATGAAAACATGCATCAACAATTTAATTTCTGTTTCAGATATTGATTTAAAAGAAGCCAGTAAATTTTTTTCTTCAAAGTTTTCTTGTGGATCATCTATAGCAGGTGAAGATGAAATAGTTATACAAGGTGATGTTAAAGATGACTTATTTGATATTTTACCTGAGAAGTGGGATAAGGTAAGTATAGATAAGTCATTTTATTTTATTATACCTCATGTTATTTTCAAGTAATTTGATTGGATAACTAACTGTTTGAAAATAAAATAATATTACCCTTAGATTAACTAAGAATAAAGAATGGCGTGCATGCTTCAGGGTAACATTAGTTGAGGAGTTATGGTAACGAGTAATATTACAAAAAAAATCACATGCGCAAAAGAAATCCTAAATCACACAATCGAACACATTTCGATCACAAGCAGCTAAACGTTTGATGGATACGATCTTTTATTTATATACATTTTATTCATATGCAAGCGTTTCCTTGTTCAAGACTACCTGTCATCAGACGACAGAAGACACCCATCGATTGGCACAGTAATCATTTTTTTTAAGTAACAGAGAATCTCAGTTTAAAGAGAATATCTGGAGAAAGAAATTTGGTATAATAAAATAAATATAACTTTCATAAGAGGGTGATATTGCATCTTTTCACCTTGAGGAACCATTGTCAACCGAGGCGAACCTCATGTAAAAATCTAAGTATTTGATTGGTCATTAAATGTTGGATAATTTTCATTATCTTGCTACTAAAATTACCCTCAGTAAACGACAGGTAATATTTCTTGACAATGGGCAATATTTTTTTTCAATATCACCTGGCTACGGAATTTACCGAACTCTTCTCCACCATGTCCGATATAAACCTCGCCTCAACCATACAGCAGAATGTAAACAAACATAGCGTTTGTAAGGTGTAACAGTTGTTTGTGGTGAGTGTTTATGTAAATGCACACATTCTATGTATATTTCACTGGATTCACATATCTCAGATTACTTGAAAAGCATTAAGTATAATAAAAAACATATTGACTTTGGTTTTGTGTGTTATGTTAGTTTATCACCCTGAAAATGAAAAATTATTACCCTCCACTTTGCTTGGGCGATAACTTTTTTTTATTTCTCAGGGTGATAATCTAACATAACACACAAAACGAGGGTCAATATGTATATATATTAGTCTTTTAAATGTAAGTTTTGGGGACCACAGTTTGTAAAACAAGGGCTTTATGAAAGTACTTCAACATCTCTGGGTACCATTTTATTAAGTGTTTTTCTAAAGTCTGCCAATTTATTGTCACCATTATTTTAGTTAGATTTTGGTGATAAAAAGGCACTGGGCAAAATTTCAAGGGAGACTTTCAAGGCAGTCTTATTCAGAAAACATTCAAGAAAAAACTTTGGGGCTTAAGAAATCTGTGGCAGTAGATTAACATGGAAAGTTGTTGAGGGACGTTATAATGTGTGTTTTTGCTGTATTTTTATCATTCTTTAATGGGCTATTATACATATATATATATATATATATATATATATATATATATATATATATATATATATATATATATATATGTGTGTGTGTGTGTGTGTGTGTGTGTGTGTGTGTGTGTTTAAGTCAAATTACATGTACATCCATTTGTTGCCAGTTTGAAGCCTGGTTTGAAAATAATCATTAGTTTATAAAATCTGGTCATCATATTTTCTTATTTATAATGTGGGAAGCATGAATAAGTCATAATTATCTGCTTTTTGCCTTTTCCCGTCCTGTCTGTCCGCTTGTTTCCTTCTTTTTTACTTTTATTCTTTGTGTTGTTTGTTGTGTTGGCTTCTTTCAGTCACTTATTTCATTCCTATGTTATAGATTGATGAGGAAGAGATAGAAGATATTGGAGAAGTGAAGAAATAAAGATGAACTATTTTGTATACAATTTATGTGATCTGTGACTGTTATTTAGTTTTTATTTAAGATGGACCTTTATATCTCTATGTGCAATAAAAGCACTTTAATTATATTTTTATGCGAATTAAAAATATATTTGATTTCTGTGATTATAAATTGATTGTTTTTGTCATTTCTGTGTCACCTGAATCAAAGTTTGTTCTGACAATTCCTTATTAACAAAAATGTTTTTTTGGTATTTCAGCAAACTTGGAATATTGATGGTTACCTCTTAAAATGGGACACCTTTTTTTAAAGGGTTAATCAGTAAGATGCCATTCTGGGTGTTACTATGTAATTTGAGCAAGTAATGGTGTTTTACACCCCAGTCAAGATTCTTTCACTTATTTCAAGGCACTCAGTTGTGGGTTGGTGGAGGAAACTGGAGTGCCCGGAGAAAACCACCAACCTTCCGCAAGTGAACTGATAAAATTTCTCACACTAGGATCTGTCTGAGTGGGATTCAAACCCAGGTGGTGAGGCACTGTGATCCGTAAGCACATACATTAGACCACTCAGCCACCGAGGCACCGCAGTATGGTGAGGGATAATAGATAAAATTTCTTCAATAAAACTACCAGAATTTTTTCTGTATAAAATGACTGAAATGTTGAATCATTTGGAATTGCTTTTAAGCATTAAGGTAATAAATAGAACCATGAATAATCGCCATGGTTACAAAAATGTTTAAATCCGAAATTGAGTGTCTGGAGAAGAATGAATAACAAATAGAAAATAATACAGAGTTTCTTTGAAAAAAGTAATACCATTTAGTTTCTTTCTGCTTTCAACTTTATTGTTTGTGATTGCTTGTTCCAACAGGGAATTATAAATCTTGGATTTATAATTCATTTTCGACAAGGAATATGTTTTAATTGCCAAATATCATGTAGCTTTTAGCTAAAGAACAGTTAAAGCACTATTTTTAACATATATAACAAAGGTGTTGGGCTTCCAAATCGTGGGTCGTAAAAACAATTTTTAGATTCTTTTAAAATATAATAATAATTTATTGCTCAAACACAAATTACATTATTGGTTAAGGCAATACTAACTGATTAACAAAACTAACAAATATACAAATTTAAAATTAAGAAAGCCCAGATGTTTGGGGTAAGTTTCAAATAATGTATTTAAGTATTAAGTTATAATAAATCAATGAGATTATGTTTATGTGCCAAGCATTTTCACTTATTGTAGGAAAATGGGAGAATAATGTTTCTTCGTCTTCTTCTCTTTAAAGGTGCTTCGTTGTCCAAGTGATCGTAAATGCGTTTATGGATTAGTGCCTCTTAACGCCAAGGTTTGAATCCCACTTGGGGCAGATCCTAGTGTGAGAAAGTTTGTCAGTGGTCTTTCTGAAGGACATTTTGGTTTCTCTCAATGACCACCTCGATACAAGTAAAAGAATCTGATTCAGTCTTTATCTCCAAACGTTTTCTACTCTGCTCTCTAGTTCGTATGTAGACAAGACGCATGACCAGGAGTACCTAAGTATCATAGTAAGGTCTTTAATGAAACTCTGACAATAAGGTCATAGGCAGTTATGGTACTGACCATTGCGTCACATCCGGTGTACATAAAATGTTTGGAGCATTATAATAATGGTCTCCAGCGATATATTTTGTGTCATATGTACTTTGTAGCACGTTAATATGTTGTGCCATTATCTTGGTTGATTTTGGGCATTGTACATATTTTATGTTGCATTCCTATATTTCTATACGCATATATTCCAGTGACTATGCTTGCAACGGGCGATACTCCGACACAATCACATTGACCTATTGATCTAGCCCGTGCGGGAAAAACTTGTGTAAATTCCCGAAATAAGTATCATGTCCACGGGATAAGCCCAAGATACTGGTTTTACGAAAAGAATCCCTAAGTCATGCAAATTGCAATTTTATGGGTTATATTTTGATCGAATCTGGCGCCGCTTGGCGTGTGTGCGTGATTTGAAATTCTTGTTTAGCTTATCAGTGATTTTAATTACTTATGTTCACATAAAATTAAAAGACAAACATTGGGCATAAAAGACTAGAAACAAACATTTCTTACTTGCTCTGTTGGCTTGGCACCAAAATTACTGGGATATTTGCGTTGATTTTGACCCATCTTATAATTACGGAGCCCCGTTAGTACCATAGACAAATAAGTATTTTGAAATCGAGCGCACGGCTTTGTTAATCGTGCTCACAATTTTGGAAATCGAGCGCACGAGTTTGAAATCGAGCACATTTTTTTTGGAAATTGAGCGCATGACTTTGTAAATCGTGTGCATGATTTCTGAAATCGAGCGCACTACTTATAGCAGTAAAAAAGGAAGCACATATACATAAGATGGACTATAAAGCAATGGTCGCTTCATGTGATAATCTGGTTTTTTATTATTATTTTCAAATTGGTTTAAATTACCGTGGAATTCTTCAGTTTTTGCAAACAGAACATGGAATTCTTTAGATTTATGATAAAATTACTATTGCACGAAAATTTTATAAACGCGCTGTTCAATACACATGGCCAATTTGCTGATAAATCCCCTAGTTACAGGGAGTCTGAAAGGAGGACAAGTTTATGTGGTTTGTGGGAGGGGGGCACTCACGGAGACCTTAATACTTTATACCAATGGCTGGCTATGTCTTTAAATTACCGGCTCTGCTTGATATTTCGTTAGGAATGGCTGACTTTGTCCTTAAGCTACATCATTAATGCCTAGTTATGTCTAAATAAAACGTAATCATTGACTGGCTGTCTTGAGATTACTTCATGAATGGCTTGGCTATGTACTTATACTACTTCATCAATGGCTGACTCTGTTTAAATAATACTTCATTAATGGCTGGCTATGTCTAAATGCAACTAGCTTTGTATTAATACTTCTACATTAATGGCTGGCTTTTTAGCTCACCTGAGCACAAAGTGCTGATGGGTCATTTTCCGTTTTGCGTCGTGCTTCAACTTGTAATAATTAACACTCCTGAGGCCCCAATTTTCGTCCAATCTTCATCAAACTCAGTCAGAATGATCCTCTTGACAAAAGGTAGCTGAAATTCGTATATGGGCCATGTTGGGTCAATAAGGAGGTCAGGAGGTCAAATAATAGATAAACCATGTGAACACTCCTGAGGCACCAATTTGAGTGCAATCTTCATCAAACTTGGTCAGAATGATCCTCTTGACAAAAGCTAGCTCAAGTTCATATATGGGCCATGTTGGGGCCATAAGTAGGTCACTAGGTCAAATTATATAGAAACCTTGTTAACACTCCTGATGCCCCAATTTTCGTCCAATCTTCATCAAACTTAATCAATATGATCCTCTTGACAAAAGCTAGCTCAAGTTTGTATTTGGGCCATGTTGGGTCAATAAGTAGATCACTGGGTCAAATTGTAGAAAAAACCTTATTAACACTCTTGAGGCCCCAATCTTCATCAAACTTGGTCAGAATGATGCTCTTGGCAAAAGCTAGCTCGAGTTCGTATATGGGCTACGTTGGATCAGTAAGTAGGTCCTAGGTCAAATTATATAAAAACCTTGTTAACACATATGCGGGGTCAATTTCAGACCAATCTTCATCAAACTGGCTCAAAATGATCCTCCTGACAAAAGGTAGCTCAAATTTGTTTATGGGTCATGTTGGGTCAATAAGTAGGTCACTAGCTGGAAATATAGGAAAAATCTCTTTTAAAAATAGAAGCTCCAGTTTGCCAAAATCAAGCTGAGTGTACATCATTATCAGGTGAGCGTCCAGGGACTTCATGGCCTCTTGTTTAATATTTTTCATCAAGGACTAGCTATGTCTAAATATTAGTTTATCAATGGCTGGCTATGTCTTAATATTTTTTTATTAATGACTGGCTATTTTTAAATAGTTTTTATTAATGATTTCATTAATGAATGACAATGTCTAAATACTACTTCACCAAAGGACTGGACTATGACTAAATAGTTCTTTATTGATGGCTGACTATGTCTAAATACTACTTCATAAATAGCTGGCTACGTCTAAATACCACTTCATCAATGCCTAGCTATGTCTTAGTACTTCTTTATTAATTACTGGCTATGTCTAAATACTAATTTATAAATAGCTGGGCTATGTCGAAATACAACTTCATCAATGGTTGGCCATTTCTAAATACTTCTGCATCAACTGGTTGGCTGTTTTAATATTTTTAATAATTGGCTGGCTATGTTTTCATATTATTTAATTTATTACTGGCTATGTCTAAATACTTCTGTAATAATGGCTAGCTATGTCTAAATATATGTTAGCACCTTAACAAATGTATAGACTTGTAGATTGATCCTAGAAATCATTAAAACGGCTCTCATCACAAATAACTTTAAAATTGTCGTGACGTTAAAACAAAATTACAACCAACCAATCACACTGAAATATCCAGTGGAATTCAAACCCTAGGTACTGTCATCCTCAGGTATGCTTTAGATGCCATCGACTTTGATAAAAAAATATATAAAATAATTAGTGATATCTCAATACAAGTAACTAAACACTCCAAGTCAAATAATAAATGGCAATGCATCAAAAGCTGGCGATATACTTCTTATGAATTTTTAAAATAATGCAACTAGCTGGTCGTGTCTCGATATAAGTTGACTTGACTAAAAGCCTATTTCAAATAAAATAACTTTAAAACTGGATGTTTCAATGTAATTGAAATACAAGAAGATATTGTCATTCATTTCTCCCGCTCTACCCACTTTCTATTTTCCACCAATAGTTTCAGTGATTACAACTTCTATTCAATATCATGTTAAACTTATAGATTCTTTTGTTATCTTAACAATTACTGGAAAACTATAATGTTTTAAAATGGCATTTCATATTTTAATCAAAATATCAACAGTATCCATACGTAGTAAACATTTTTAATCAGTAACACATGGATAGAACTTGATTTTTTTTCTCACAGGATTCACATTAATTTTGGAGAACAAAATTTAAGGGTTTTTCAAGGTTTTTTAAGATTAATTTTCCAAAATTCAAGGACCATTAACATTTAATATAACATTTGTAACATAACAATTTCATTTATAATTTAGTGTTTATTCTCTCCGACTCACCTAATGTTTTAAAGAATCCACCTTTTTGGTGTTATCAGCCTCTAATTTTATTCATTCCTGTTCTTTTTCCTTTGATCTTTTTCTGAAATAGTTGACTGTGTTATTAATGAAATTTGTCCTTAAGTCTCAGCTTGTTCTGCCAATTTATCTGCTTTTGTAATTAAAGTCTTAATATCAGTTTTGAGTCTCTTTTTCTTGGTCTTCAGTTCCTCCAGTTCCTCAAGAACACACACTTCCGTTTTCTGGTTTGTTGACAGTTTCTTTTGCCTCTCTTCCTGAAGATACACTTCATATCTATGCCTTGCACTTGCTGCAGAATTCAATAACTCCTTTGTAAATACAACATTCTGCATTCCACCACAATTCTGTATACAGTCACAAATTATTCTCTCTGCTACCAAAGTTTTTTGAGAAAGATTGGTTGTTTCAACCTCTTTATTGACAGAAAAACCATGTTCAACAACCGCTTGGCCATGAGACACCACTATCATCTTTACAACTACCAATAGACTGTCATACTTAGAGACTGATATATGCTGATGACAAAAAGTGTAAACCCCGTGTTGCTCCTTATGAAAATTTTCGAAAACACCAGAATCTGTGGTTTCAATGGAATCATTGTATTTGTCTGCAATATTATCACAATAATCACTCATCACGCATCTCTCAAAATTACAAGAACCCTTCTGAACTTGGTCCTACATCCATTAGGATTTGTGGATATTTCCTTTGGGACTAAACAGAATAGATTTCTCACCAAGGAATATGATAATGGGCACTTATTAAGAATTTTTGTACATGTCTTGAAGAGGAACTCTCTGGCTTCCATCTCGAAGTCCATTATCTGTTTTTTTGGAGAGTGTTCCTGTAGAAGCTCTTAAGTCTTGTTCTGTGTTTATTCCTATGTGAACCTTTTTGTACACCAAAAGATTTCCTTTTTTGAAATATCTATTTTTGCTAACTTTTCCAGGGAGTCACATGCTGACAAAACTTCTGCTTTCACAAACCTTCTCAATAAACTCTTCAAAAGTGAGGATAGGTCTGCCACCATGCAAGGTAACACAGCTTTTATCAGTCTGATTAAATTCTAAGAATGAAGTTCACTAGCCACTAACTTGAAGAATTCAGGTTTAGTTATTACCAATTTGTCCTTACTGAACTTTTTAAGTATAACATAAGAGTTACAAGTTGGCTTTAATTTTTTCTGTGTTTCAACCTCTTCAACATACTTAAGAAGATCAGGCCATATTTCTATTGTTCGTTTTGCTACTGGAACATTTTCTATCCACCTATGACTACAAAATTTCAAAGGCATTTTTCCACATTCACAGATTTTTGCAAAGTCATCCCTTCTTGCTGCCGAGTCCTTATAAAGGTTGTAAATGCTACTTAATAATGATTCTATTTCCCACCCACTGGCAACAGCCCCGTCTTAAAACAATTGTGTAAAATATGTTGTCTACATATCCCGTCTTAAAACTATTGTGTAAAATATGTTGTCCACATGACCCAATATTCAAAATTGTATTGCCAAAGTCCTTCTTTAGCTGCTCTGAAATAAGTTCATGAAATTTCCAATTCACGTAGGGCCCATTTATCCCAATTTGGATCATTTTAGTAATGTCCAACTTACTCTGAACAATCCCTCTATTAATATGCTCAACCATGTCAGTTGCAGAAGCATGCGCCATGAACTGTGACCCTATATGCCATGTGTCTACCTTAATTTCAGTCGCATTCCAAAACTTTATGTGAATGTCCATTTGTTTGCTTTGAGAAACTTTATTTAATGATTCATCAAACATAATAGAATAATGACCTTTTACTGTCTTAAATAAACTTGACTTCAAATATTCTGCTATTCCAAACATTGCAAGTTAAGAGCCTTTTCTCTCACTACATGAAAATCTTTTGGCTATCCCACTATCAGGAAACATCACTGGAAATAACTTTGAAACATCATCGTTTGACTTGAAAGAACAGTGTTGTGAAATGTCCACAGAATTTCTGCCTTTAAGGTGTAGTTTCGTGAAACAAAGTCATTTAATGTAGAAGACGTTGTGGAGGAAGACTGCACTGTATTATTATTGCAGTAGTCACAGGTATCGTGAAGGAAGTCATTTCTGGTCCAGAATCGTCGACAGCGGCATATGTAATAGGAGGATTCACATGTACTTGTTGACAGGATTTTGTATTATTTATTGTATATTATGATAAATAAATGTTTTTTGTATTATTTCTCAATGCTGTCGTCGAAATATATTCAAAAATCATTGAAAATTCCACATTTACAGAAATACCCCTCCCACGATATGTTAAAATAGAGAAGGTAAGTCACTCTCAAATCAGATCCCCGCTACCTACAAAGACAAAATTATTATTATTTTTTTTAAAAATCATGAACGATTTTAGCTGTTATACCGGCGCTTTATTTCATTTCCAAACATATTTATCCTTTGGAAAATATTCAATTCTGGTTCTCATATCTGAATTTAATAGGTTAAGTTCCCGTCTTTTCCGACTGATCGCCTCACATTCTAGACATATTCGAGTAGAATTAACGAAAGTGACTAACCCGTAAAATCCGGCGGCAAACGTTCAAGAGTAGTTAACTCCGATGCGTGTTCTGAATGTCACTGATATTAGGAAAAAGTACGAGGGTTACGAATAGTAATAACATCGGGAAGATTTGGCGGAAATTTTTAAACTGAAAAAATAATCTGAAAGTGTTGTAAGTTAGAATAAGGTGTGAAAAAAAGACATCTGTGGAAAATGAGTGAACTGACTAAAGCATCTTTAATTAACTGGCTGCTAATTAATTCAGAAGAAGACCCCATAGATGATTTTGTAGATTTAAGGGAAATCAAAAATAAATATTCTGTTGAACTTTAACTTGAAGTGACAAGTATCCCTATTGGAAATTGTATCAGTAAAAATTTTCCAATGGTAAATGTAAAGAATAGACGTTGTAAAGGTTATTAGTGTAAAGTTACAAAACGTTATTATGGCTTAAAATGGAAAAATAACCTAGCCACTGAAACTGATTCCATCATCTTTGCATGTCCAATTCCTGAAGATTTTTTCGTAATATCCAAAAACACGAACTCTTTAAATGTAGGCCATTTTAGTAATACCATAATTAATTGGATGGAGGTGCTGACAGAAACCCAGTTAAGTCATGATAATCCATGGAGTTTGCTTGTATTTGGTAAAGTGATTGACCCTTCCAACTTAGGCATAGACAGTAGCTTCTGTATAAACACAGTTTTTTTTATATAATCAGACAGTTATCTCACTGTGAAGGGGTACATAAAATTGATGAATTGAAACTAGGTAAGGATATTTTCAAAGAACATGTTGCTCAGGCTTCTGATGAAAATACTAAAAAAAATAAATTACAGGTCTAAACACTGCTATAGAGTACTTCCATTTAAAAATTCAAATAGGGCATCTAAAACTTGTGTCAAATGTAAGAAGTTGGAAAAAACAGTAAAGGAAACCACACAGGCCACTATAGACGCTTTGAATTACAACTGCACAGATTCAATTGGTGAATGTACAAATACTGATGATCAGAATCTGTTATTACGTAAAAGTGACAATAATGATATGTTAAACATTTTAAATAATGTTATTCCTGAATGCAGTGACAAAATGAAAACTTTTTTGTTGTCCCAAAAAATGGCAATGGAAAGGAACCCTAATGGTAGACGGTGGGATCGAGATATTGTACGCTTATGTCTGACTTTATGGTGCAGAAGTCCGAAGGTTTATAATGAACTGAGAAATAGTAAATTTTTAATGCTACCACCTGCAAAATTGCTCCAAAGGTTTAAAAATATGGTTAACCAGTAAGCTGGAATTAACAAGGATATGCTTCAATGGATGGCAAATGAAACCATTCTTAAAAGTATCCCCCCTGAAGGTTATGAAGAGGGCTCATCATTGATGAAATGTCCAATCAGCCTGACTTGCAATTCAAAAAGAAAAATGGAGAAATTGAACTTATTGGTTTCAGTGAAGTTGTACCTGAATCAATAGCATTTGGTCAAATGCAATCCAACAAAAAAAGCGAGGTTTCTAGCCACTCATGTTCTTCAGCTAGTTTTCCTAGGCTCAACTGGCTTTAGGTTCACATTTTCCGTCTTGCACAGCCTCTGGACATGAACTATATCTGTTATTATGGAAATCTGTGAATATGTTATCAAATTTTGGGTTTATAATTTAGTATATTAGAACTGATGGGGCACAGACAAATAGAGAACTTTTTAAACTTTTATTACCAGACTTCAAATCTTCAAATCCAAAAACATGCTCCTTTAGAAATATTTATAGTTCTGGTGATGTCAAGATATTTTTTATCATGGATTTTTATCATGTGATTAAAAAAATTAGGAACAATATCTCAAAAAGTGGACAAGAATCACAATGTAAAAGACATTTGCAAATAGGTGGTCATTTTATTGAATGGCGTCACTTTAGACAGGCTTGTTTATGGTATATTTCTTTTCATTCCTTCCCAGTACATCACAAACTGTCACAAGACCATATTTTCCTGACATTAGAAGCAAAAGTGCGTAATCATCTAGCAGAAGAGATACTGAATACAGACATGCTTCACCTCATGAAGCGGTTCCAAAAAAGTTTGGGTGAAGCAGGCTCTGAATTAAACTTTTAGAGAATACAAGTGTATTGATTAAAAATTTTAGAGATAGTAGACCAATAACTGATTCAAGTGATGATAGACTCAGACAGAACCCTGACGTCCTTGATTTTTTCACAAAATGGGAAAATGATAATCTGTCAGATGAAAAAATAAAAAGAATTCAGTATGATTTCACATCAGACAAGACAAGATATAATTTCCAGTATTTTGGGTTTTGAAGAATTATGCATGTACATATTAAAGAAAAATAGTGCCTGTGTCATTCCCAGTAGATTAAGTAGTGATGTTGTGGAGAATATATTTTGCCAACAAAGAACATTACATAACGGAGCAAACACAAACCCAACGTACCTCGGTTACTGCCAGTCAGGGAATTCCATAATATTAAGACAAACTACTGTATCTAGAAAATCCAATACTGGTGGAGAAACTGCACAACCTTACAGTCATCAAGTTACAAAAAAGGTATAAAATTAAATTCCTACTGCTGCAGTTTTTACACGGAAAGTCTCCTAAAAATAAATAAAAATAAATATTAATGCACAAAATTTAATGAAGCATAAGAGTTTACACATTATACCTATCATTAAACTATTTAGTGAGCAACACTTATTGTGAATCACATTTGAAGTGAAATAATCTTGACCAAGATGTAAAACCCAATTCATTAAAAAACCATTCATAATCATAATAATTTTCCTGTCGTATTAAAAATGATAATTCCCTTTTCAATGCAACTATAGTTGTGTTGAGAATGTGCACTAAATAGTGTATCTGAAACAGAATATGAGTAAAATGTATTTTTACGGGAGAGAATGTGCAAGAGTAAATAATAATATGTGTGTGTGTGATTTTGTGGGTTTTTTTAAATCAACATTTCAATATAAAATGATGGATATAAATAAGGATTTAACTGAAGTATGACTTACATATATATATGTATCCATATTCACCCTATTTACACATAGGACAGGCAAATTGCTGGCCATCTTTTGTAAGTCTATTCCATTCATTTTCATCTTGTAGCTGTGCACAATCTCTGTGGTACCAAAGACTGCAAATGTCACAACAAATCCAATCTTCCCCTTCAATATAATCATCATTACAAATTGCACATTTTTCATCTGCATCATCAGATTTCTTTTTTTTTTCTTTCCTTTTCCTTTTCTAGTACATGTTCTTGATTTTCTTTTACCCTTTCTCCTCACATTTGCAGAGAGTATTGCAGGAACAGGGTCTGATACAGGCGACTCGGAAGACTGTTGGATACCACTTGGACCAGGTTGGGCCACTTCAGCAACAAGTTCTATTGAAGCAGAAGACTGTTGGGCACCACTTGGGCCAGGCTGAGGCTCTTCATGACCAGAAACAACACCTGTATCAACAAGTATGTTTGTTTTTTGTGTATTAGTGTCTAAAACAGTCTTCAAATGAACGCTTATTATGTCATCTTTTTTCAGTTTACTAGTAATGGTAACTTTAAAGTGTTTGCAATGTAGCATTAAGTTTTTTTTTTTGAGAATGAATTTTCTGTTTTAGAGTAATTCAGCTTTGAGCTTCAAAAGTGATACTTCTTTATTTTCAGACTGATCTTCAGTGTGAAATTTCATATTGAAAGATTTAACTGTTTTTTGTTATCTTTTTTGTACTCTTTTACGCAATGCTGTACCCTGTTCTTTCTTTACAAATGTTAGATAATCTCGCCTGAATTCACTGAAACTAACTTTTAAAAATAATTCAATAACTGAATTGAACATTTCATCATAAATATCACATGGCAGTACAGCTTCAGAGAGAATTTCTGAAATTTCATCTTCAACTTCTGATTTTGTAATAATTGGTCTGGAATTGATGACACAATTTCACAAGTTTTCATGAAGTTCAGAGTCACCAAGAAGTTCTCCCTTAACCTTACTGAAGAGACACTGTCCAATATCAATTAAACGTTCATGAGTGAGCTTTTCGGGGCACAACTTATCCATATTTGTCAGACTCTCTCGTTTATTTTGCTTCTGAGTTATTTCTTCTAAACTGTCAGGATATAAAGATTCGGTTAAATCATTAAAGAACAACACAAAGACTTAAAAATTTCCATCAGAGATTGATATCTAGTCAGGTCGTTTTTTTTATTCTCAACAAATAATGAATTTCTTAATTTTTTTTTTTTTTGATAAATTATATTTAAGTTTAGCCAGTACATATCCACTTATGTATCTTAATTTTCCTCTTCCAGCAGGATCCATCTTCTGGTGTGCAGTCAATGTCTTCAAAGATTCTGGATGAGAGAGATTGAGGTGTGCTGGCTGATTTAAGAAATACATTTTTTCAAGGTAAAACAAAATTGAAGTCAAAAATTTAAATTGTGGTCCAATGACATTCTGGCCATAACATTTAAGTAAATAATTGCACCCCGTTCATAGTCACTTGAATTCATATACTGGTGAAATTTAATAAAAAAAACCCCTCATTTCTCTGTTTCTGAGAAAACTTAACTTCTCCCTCTGGGAGACAAATAAGACCTATGTCATCTATCATAGATGATTGAATCTGAAACCTATCATGCAAGACTTTGTAATTTTTCAAAATTGCATTTTTGAAGTCATTTATAACATTTAGTCATTTTATTACAACGGGAGAACTATTGGATTAGAGAACTAGGCACTGCATCACCATATGGATGCAATGATAAAATTGTTAGAGTGGGAAACCTTTCTAGCCCAGGTTGTAAGAATGTTAATGTTTTACACCTGTTCAACAGAACTACACGTAACAAAAGAAGTCTTGGACATCGAAGTTACAATAAACCCAATATCCATGATGTTAGTTTTTCTAATCTTTTACCATTCATTCAGAAACCTCTCGGATAACACCATATTCGAACCAAACTGTACTCTTTACCACTTTCCCGTCTAAATCAGTTACAAAAAGAATGCATATACAAAACTACTACAGATTTTAATACACCAGAGTTTAAACTTAACGCTATCATCATGGATATTGCATTTAAATGGTTATTTAAACCCGCTCAGGAACACAATATACAGGACGACAACCGTCGCCAATTTCTTAAATTACATTATGCAAACAATGGCATAGATGCTATTAATATTTCTAATATACTACTTAACAAAGTAGTACAATCTAAAGTCCCTACTTATTTCAAATATAACTCGCCACCTCTAATTTCCTACTCCTACAATAAACCCATTGCATCCAAAATTTTCAACTATAAACATACTTTGCAGTGCCTAAACTTTCATAACTTTACTCCACCTACCTGCTCTTGCTCAGCCTCCCCATACATTTATAAACCAGCTGGGCATGTAGTAACAGGTGATCTCAATATTATTGAGAATACTAAATTAAGATGTCTTCTTTCAAAAGGCCCTAAATACAGGGAGGCTCAACCTTTTACTTGGGGACAGAATTTCAAAATTATTATGGATTCTGTTGAAGAGTATGCAAGAGGTTGGGCTAAATTAGAAGACGTAGAGCTTGATGCTTTATCCGACTGGATAAGGACAATTAGAAATTTTGTCAAGTCAAGGATTGCAAAACTTAATGGGTCTATTGGTACTAAACCTTCTTTAGTGCTCAGGGACCCTGAGGTTTCTGCAATCCTTACGGACATACATAACAGGTATGTTGTTGTCCCGGCTGATAAAGCTTCTAATAACATTTTCGTTTGTAAGAAATTCTATGTTGAATGTCTTATTAAGGAGCTTGGTTTAGAAAGTATATCGGAGAATCCTACTTATACCAAAACTAATTTTACCAAAGATGAAGTTCTTTCCAATCATAGGGGAGTCCTTGAGTATTTTGGAATCAATTTAAAACAGGAAGAACTTGACCTGCCTTACTTGTATTGATTTCCAAAACTTCACAAAAATCGATACAAGGAAAGATATATAGCAGGCTCCTCTAAATGTACTACTAAATCATTATCAGTAGTTCTAACACAAATTTTGACAGTCGTCAAAGATGGCCTTCAGACTTATTCAGATAAAGTCTATTCTACATCTGGCATCAACCAAATATGGATTCTCAAAAATTCTAAAGAACTACTTGACCATTTTGTTTCTAATACTCTATCTTCGGTAAAAAGTATAAAAACTTTTGATTTTTCTACCCTTTACACCACTATCCCTCAAGCTAAATTGAAAGAACGTCTAAAACAAATCATTCACTTTCCATTCTTTTACAAAAACGGTAAACCAAGATATAAATATCTAGTGCTCAACAGGAATTCTGGTTATTTTGTAAAACACCATACTGACTGCAAACAAAAATATACTGAAGATACCATCAATAAAATGTTAGAGTGTTTGATAGACAACATATTTGTTGTGTTTGGCAATATAATCTTTCAACAAACAATCGGTATACCAATGGGCACAAACTGTGCACCTTTGCTTACTGATTTGTTTCTTTATTCATATGAATCAGAATTTTTACAGAACCTTGTCAAATCTGGAAAAAAGACTGTCGCTAAATCATTCAACTACACATACAGATATATAGATGACGTTCTTTCTCTAAATAATCACAAATTTGGAGAATATGTGAATGTCATCTATCCAAGTGAGCTTGAAATAAAAGACATGACAGATTCTCCATGTTCTGCTTCATATTTGGACTTATACCTCAATTATGACACCCATGAAAGGTTACATCTGAAGCTATACGACAAACGTGATGACTTCAATTTTTCTATTGTCAACTTTCCGTTTCTTTGCAGTAATATCCCTGCTTCTCCTGCGTATTATGTATATGTTTCACAGTTAATAAGGTACGGTAGAGCTTGTTCTCACTATGGGAACTTTCTGCAACGAAGCAAATTACTTACAATTAAATTGGTGACACAAGGATATTGCAAGCCTAGGCTAATCAGGGTCCTTAAAAAGTTTTATGGCCGTCATCACAATATTGTTGATAAGTATGTAGTCACTGTATCCCAACTTATACTGGATATATTTGACTTCTCATAGTTCTTTGTTCCTTTAATTCTCAAAATTGACTTGCACGTGACGGGTGTAGATAGCTAGACAGGAGGTGCTTACCCTTCCGGAGCACCCGGCCTCACTTCCTTGATGAAAGTTCACGTGTATAACATATTTTGCCAGTTTGCAAAGTTTTTACTTTGTTTTTGGGATTGTGATATGGACAAGGACTGGTATGTTTGTTTTATTATAACATTTTCCACTGGGGTGTTACAGAATTCAAGCAACGCCGTGTTTAGAGCAATTATCGAATTTGATGTCTCATCTGGAATAACTTCATGGGTTTCATCAGGGTTATTTTCTAAAATTTCCAGCATTTCAATTTCAGATTCTGAAAACTCTGAGTCATCATCAAATTTATGATAAAATTTATTAGAATCAAATTCATCATCATCATCATCATCATGTTTTTCTTCTAACTGCTTTCTTTTTGCAACATGTTAAGTCATTCTAAACATCCCCAAGTGATATGGTTTTATAATATTTAAAAACATAGGGTGAATGTTTCCTGCACAATTTTTGTCTAAAATTCAGAACTCTAAGGCCATTTACAGACACTGCTCTGCCTATAGCAACTCCAAGTTGTCCCGGCTGTATACTGTTCTGACAGTTTACCACAACATGTTCTATTGTCATCCCTTGTGATCTATGAATTGTTATGGCATATTCCACCTTCAAAGGTAATTGCACTCTTTTGGCAAGACAAGTTTTATTAACAGGATCAAAAATGGAGAAAATTGTTGGTGAAATTGTAACTGTAGTAGTTTTATGCTCAAGTTTAAATTTCACTTCTACAGAATTACCATTCAGTTTTGTAACAATACCACGGTGGCCATTAACCAATATATTACTTAAATTTTGCAGCAGCATAATGGGACAACCAATTTTCAATCCAAATTTTCGGTGCCAGGAATTTATTCGAATAATATGGAGAACCCTAATCTTGAGCCAGATAAACTTTCATTTTTCTGGTATTGACAACAGTTTGTTATAATTATATATGTCCACATCAAAATTTCCTGCAAAAAGCTGTATACTTGAGTCTTGGGTCTTCATTCTCAATAGGTCTGTCAAGGGAATGTAGAAAGGCAACAATTTCATCTCACAAATCATCAATTTCAAGTTCATTGATGCATCTGATTAGAATAAGATTTTCCTGCTTATGGGTGATGGATAAGTAAATGTGCACATCTGGCACATCTAAATTCAACTGGTATTTGTGTTATATATTTAACCGTATGTTTAAAGAAACTCTGAAACCAAGGAACTCTGAAACAATGTTTCCCATAATCCCCATACAGTTCATTTGACATTTGGAGTTGATAAAAGTCACCAACTAAAATAACCTGGATATTTCCAAATATATCTCTGGATTTTCTTATATTTTTGCATAAAATTTGAGTCAGTCTGATTTAGAATTTTTCACTTATCATTGAAACCTCGTCTATAATTAATGTGTCAAGATACATGTATTGGTTTTGTTTCCATCAAATCTTTCATCTGTTTTGACTAAATATACCAGTTCTTCATTCAAATACTTCCCGTCCCCAAGTCCTGTCCATTTCTGTAGAGTCTGGGCCTCAAGTTCCCCATATTGATTTGTCGTTATTCCTGTAGAACATACAATAACTATATTCTTTTTCATTGATTAACCAATTTCTTAACAAGGTACCGGTACCAGCTTGCCCAGTTATTACCAAATTATGGCCGTTTATTGCCAAATTGAAGGCTGTTTCTTGATCTTCATTCATATTGCAAACACACACTTAAAAACCTTTACAGGATGTCTCTTTTCTAACTTACAACACTTTCAGATTATTTTTTCAGCTAAATCTTCCCGATGTAATAACTATTCGTATACCTCCTACTTTTTCCTAATTTCGGTGAACACGCATCAGAGTTAACTACTCTTAAACGTTTGCCGCCGGATTTTACGGGTTAGTCACTTCCGTTACTTCTACTCGAATATGTCTAGAATGGAGACGATCAGTCGGAAAAGACGGGAATTTAACCTATTAAATTCAGATATGAGAACCAGAATTGAATATTTTCCGAAGGATAAATATGTTTTGAAATGAAATAAAGCGGCGGTACAACAGGTAAAGTCGTTCATGATTTTTGAAAAAAAATATTTTGTCTGATTTGAGAGTGACTTACCTTCTCTATTTTAACATATCGTAGGAGGGGTATTTTTATAAATGTGGAATTTTCAGTGATTTTTTAATATATTTCGACGACAGCATTGAGAAATAATACAAAAAACATTTATTTATCATATTGTACTATAAATAATACAAAATCCTATCAACTGTTTCCAATTTCCTTATTGTCTCAAATATCCTGTTGATTCTTGAAAGAAACTATGCATGAATGATTTTTATAATTTTATTGTATTTTATTATTATTATTCCTGTGTACACGAAAATGAAAATTTTGAAATAGATCTCTCTGTTAAAATTCTAAATTCCGTACATGATAAAATACATGCATTTGTTTACAATTAAATTTAAAAAAAATGTCAAACACATCATTAGCTGAAAAAAGTTCTTAAGGAAAAAAACACTTTTGACAACTTACCCGACAGCTTCAGAAGGAGCTTCGAGGGAAGTTTCCCGGGAGTATTGAGTGAGCTAAAATTTGATTGGCTCACTATATAACCCTCTTACAGTTGACCAATGTCTGGTGTCGAGGAGTCGGCTATTTCATTGTGGCAGAAGAGAGGGGAAAAACATAAAATTGCATCTGTTATCTTTGCATTAAATTTTAAATAAGTTTATCCATGATTTATTTAACAAAATGTCACGAAAAAATTGCGACGATAATAATGTGGATATTCTTTTTACGAATTTTGGTGACAGATGAAAAGTTACTTTCTGAAAATAAAATCATGTTACCCCTATGGTTTTATATAAATTCTTCTTTATAGGTATAACATGTGCATATCGACTTCATGGTTGAGGTACCCAGGGGAATTTTCTTCCCTGACCATTTGAAATCACAAAATTACAAATTATCCACACTAGTCAAGGGAAGGAAAACCCTATTCTATCATTAAATAACATATGTATTAGAATAAATATTCAAAAGTTTTGTAATGAAAATAACAAGTACTGTATTGGTAGGTTTTAGATTAAAAGAAATTGCAGTTATATGGCGAATAATTCAAGAAAATATATTTTGTATTTAAATTATTGGAAAAATTAGATACCTACAGATGCAGATGATTCTAAACTATATAGCACTGTTCCTGATTCGGTATCCAGAGAGGAGTTGCAATTTTTTAAAACCTGTTTTTTGTTTTTTGTTTTTTTTTTTTTTTTTTTTGTTTTTTTTTTAAAAAAAAAAGACTTGGTAGCAATCGAATGGTGCAACGAGGAGCAACAAAACTAGTTTCAAATCTTGCCCAGCGAGATTAAAGAAAATAAGACTACCAACCCTAGAGCACCGAAAGCTAAGAGCTGATAGGTTGGGGTATACAAAATTGTCAAAACTATAAACAAAGTCAATTATATTGTTCTAACTTATGCTACTAGTGGAGATACTACGAAGCCCCGATAGTACCACAGAAAAATAAATATAGTCAAATCGAGCGCACGATTTATAGCAGTATTAAATGAAGCACATATACATAAGACGAATGATAAAGCAATGGGTGCTTCATGTGATCATCTGCTTTTATTATTATTCATTCCAAACTGGTTTAAATTACCGTGAAATTCTTCATTTTAATAGTGTCACCTGTGAGGTAGGAGATATTTACTATTATAGAACCAAATCTCTTCTTTCAATTGCCACCAGATACCATGCAGTTCTATATAAATTTATTAAATACACGACCGAACCAAACTAAACCAAAACGAACCAGACAAATGCATTAATGCAATGCAAAGATGCATCCAAGAGGCAGAACTGCTTAAAATGATCGATGTTGTAATGAAACATATTGCCACAATGATCTCGTTTCTTTATCAGCTAATAAGATTGCAAGACATACGGTAATTTTGTTGTAATGTACCATCATACCACCATAGTTTCATCAAAACAGTTGAATTATCCTTTAAAATATCTTCATTTCACTATAGGAACATTTTTAAATGATTATGATAACACATGCCAAATTTTAAAACAATCAGTCTAAAACTGTGAGACAAGTTGCACCCACAAAAAATTTGTTTTTGTTGTTGTTATGTGTATAGTTTTTTTTAGAAAAGTTTTGTTGTTTTCGTAAAAAAGTTATGGTCTATATCTTTCATGTAAGCATGTGTTTGAACCTTTTCCGGCGAAGAAATTTTTTTCAACTTCACCACAGGATTAACAGCAAGCAAAAACAATCTCTCTCTCTCTCTCTCTCTCTCTCTCTCTCTCTCTCTGGTTTATGTTAAAGTTGCGTACTGCGTTAAGTTAAATTAAGTTTAATAAAAATAAGATTTAAATCACAAAAGAACTCTTTAAAAGAAGAGTATTGTTATAAACAAAATAATATATGTAGTTGAAAAACCATTTAAATTTCCTTTTTAAATGAGTAAGGGACAAAAAATTCCGTGTTCTGTTTGCAAGAACTGAAGAATTTAACGGTAATATAAACCAATTTAAAAATAATGAAAAAAGTCAGATGATCACACAAAGCACCTAATGCTTTATAATCCGTCTTAAATGTATATGTGCTTCCTATTATACTGCTATAAGTTGTGCGCTCGATTTCCACAAGTCGTGCGCTCGATTTGCAAAATCGTGTGCTCGATTTACAAAGTTGTGAGCTCGATTTCTAAAATCGTGCGCTCGATTTCATTATATTTATTTGTCTGTGGTACTAACGGGGCTCCGTACATAATGCCTTAATAAAACAAACATAAAACTTAGTTATTAGATGATGGATTGTCTAATTGCTTTATTATCTGATCCAAAACAACAATAAATACGTCAGAATGTAAAATATAAATATGTCTAAAGAATGGTTAAAAGTACTCTTAATACAGTGTTGGCGAGATGTTATTCGTAAATGTGGCTCACCAGCCTTGCAAGTTGGTGTGCTAGTCTAGCTGTTCCAAAGTGTCAACAATCTGTCGTTGAGGTTGTTAAAGACATTTGTCAACAAATTGTAGATTACAAAAACCATATATTGTACCGACGAATTATATGAAAGTTGTAGCTAAAACTTGCGGTACGCATCAATATCCACACCAACAAAGAACCCACTACAACACATAGTGGCAAAGAATGCACATTAGCGGAACAATGATTATACTGACAACATGTTTCCCAATAACCACACCGAACAAGAACCTGCTAAAACAGAGACAAAGAAACCACATAGACGGACCAATGATTATACTTAGAATACGGTCGCTTATATCCACACTAACCAAGAACATATTTAAACAAATAGAGGCAAAGAAAGCACAAAGGCGGGCCAATGATTATACTGAGAACACGTTCATCAATATCCACACCAAACAAGAACCCACTACAACAAATACAGACAAAGAAAGTACAAAGGCGGACCAATGATTATACTGAGAAAATGTTCGTCAATATCCACACCAACTAAGAACCCACTACATCAAATAGTGACAAAGAAAGAACGTAGCCGGACCAATGATTATACTGAGAATATGTTCGTCAATATCCACACCAACCAAGAACATGCTTCAACAAATAGAGACAAAGAAAGAACGTAGCTGGACCAATGATTATACTGAGAATATGTTCGCCAATATCCACACCAACCAAGAAACTGCTACAAC